>QRFJ01003944.1:0-69991 GCA_006176705.1 Cocos nucifera
GTAAATTAAATTTGATTTAATTTATCTAATTTTATTTTAATTATTAAAATAATAAGAATTAGATCTAAAATATTCAAGATCTGATTAGATCAAAGAAAAAAAATTTTTGAAATATATCTCTTGATCTGATCAGATCTGAACGAACCTGGTCCGGAAAAATCAGGATTTTCCCTTCAACTGGTATCAGAGCCAAGGTTCTAAAAGTATTTAGATCTAATTTTAAATTTATTTTAATTAAAAAATAAGTGATTTTAGATGTCACATGAGATGTGATCAGATCTGAAATCAGAAAAAATTAAAATTAAATGATTTGGATCTAAGATTAGAAAATATGCATGACTAGTTCTAAAATAGAATAGTTCTATAGAATAGTCTTGCATGTTTTTGATTTAATTTGATTAAATCATATTTTAGATCTATTTATTTACTATTTTTTGATATTATAATGGTTATAATAACATCTAAAAAATAGTAAATAAAAATTATTTAATTTTAAATATCATATGAGATATGATTGATGCATGTCTAGACTAGTTGTAGAATAGTTCTACATAATTATCTAGATTAGAATTTATTTTGATTAGATCAATTTAAATCTAATTTTTTAGATTATTATGAGATAATTTAGATCTGAAAATATGCATGATTCGATACATGAGATGTATGCAAAATATGCCATGATTAGATCTAATTTGTATATGAGATATATGATATAGATCTAAAACTGTTTTGTAGTATTGCATGTTCCTGATTAAGGCGTTCCTCTTGGCCGTCCGGTCATAAGAATGAAGAAGGGTTTAAAGGCCCTCTCTTCCCATTCGATGGGGTGTTCTTATGATGTGTAGGGGTGCTGCGTGTTCGTCCTTAATCAGAAACCCAAAACTTACTTTCTGCAAAACCCTAGATCCTGAAACCCTAGGATTTATTGTGCATATTTTGTTTATGAACCCTACTTAATTAAAGAATTAAGATTATGGAATATTAATTAGGTCTAAAATTGAGAATTTTCAGATCTAAGACATATTCATAATACTGGGTTCGGGCTTGGGTAGCTCAATTAGGTCTAAGCGGTTGATCAAACCGAATCAAGAGTTGGTTAGATGGGATCAACAATGCTTAAATTGACCAGCCTAATAGGATTAAGTCTGGGTCAAGATCGAGTCACGATCAAGCAAGACCTAATTAGGCTCAGAGGTTAGAGTCTGGATTGTAGGCTAACCCAATTGGTTCTGGACTCAACAATTTGGTGTCTAAGGTAAGTTTGGCACATACGACCGACTGGTTTTTAATTGGAAGCTACTCGACCTGAATGCATTCTTGTACGAGTTAATGGCATATTCCTTCCACCGGATCTCACTTACCTGGCCATATCTGTTGACACAGTTCTGATCTGAGGTGGTCAATAATCCGAGCTAACCCATGCCACTAGGTTAGTCATAATTGTTATGACTATGACAAGTCTAGTTTAATGAGACCTGAATCAATTCTCCCTAAGAAAAGATTAAGTCTGAGGTCTTCCACCATTGTAGATGTGCGGGCCCTTCCCGGGGTTGATTGTTCTCGGCTGGATACAGTGGCTCAGTTGCACCGGGAAGATGCAACCATGTCTATTAGGCATTGGATGCTATGGGCTGGAGGATGAGTTGGGCTCAATATTTTGGATACGGTGAGAGACTCAATTAGGAATCCAGTCTATGCAAATGGTGGGTCTGACTTAACTAAGGAGTGGATCAATATTCTGGATACGGTGAGATTCATGAATTAGAGACCAAGTTTGGGTGCACCATGATTAGAGAATCATTGAACAAGAGTTGTTCACTCATTGGCTAACCCATCACCAATAACTGTTAGGTGAGGTGATGAGTCAGTTGGTGAGACCGCACCACCCACTAGAAATCATTAATCATGGAGATTTTTGCATCTCTACAGAGGGAGTGTAGGGATCCGAGAAAATAGTGGGAGCTAATTTGTTTAAAAATAAAATTTCTAAATAAATTGGTCAAGTCAATAATTACAGTATCTAACTAGAATCTTTGACTCTCTACAGGAAAAATGTCTGCGTCCAACCCATTGGCACGTATCCTGGACACACATAGACTGACTGGACCCAATTATAAAGATTGGCTCAGGAACTACAAAATTATTTTGGGTTTCGAGAAGTTAACCCATGTATTGGACCAGGACCCTCCCACCTTACCAGCCCGTCCATCCATTGAACAGAGAGCATCTCTGGAAAAATGGATAGACGAAGATAATAAGGCCAGATATTACATGTTGGGCTCGATGTCTGATGAGCTCCAGCGCCAACATGAAGATATCGGGACTGCTCGCCAAATGTTGGCTCACCTGCAGGAGATGTTTGGTGAACAGAGTCGCGCAGCCAAATATCAAGTCACGAAATGACTTTTTAAGGCTAAGATGCGTGATGGGCAGTCAGTCCAAGATCACTGTCTGACATGATGATCAAGGACATGGAAGAGCTTGAGAAGCTCGGTGTGAAGTTAGACTTGGATCTGCAGAATGATATTATTCTGCAATCCTTGACTGATGCATATGGGCAATTCATCATGAATTACCACATGCATAAACTTCAAAATTCCTTGGCCGAATTAATGAATATGCTGGTTACCGCTGAGCTTTCTATGAAAGGTTCTAAAGGCTCAGTTCTTGCTATGGAACGGACTTCTTCCAAAAGAAAGTCTTATGGAAAGAAAAAGAAGTCTGTGAAAAAGCAAAAGGTGGAAGGATCAAAGAAGAAGAAGGCAGAGCCGAAGAAAAAGGCCGATGTCAAAGGAAAGTGTTTCCATTGCAACAGCGACGGCCATTGGAAGCGGAACTGCCCTACTTACCTGGCCACCCTGAAGAACAAGAAGGAAGGTCCTTCTGGAGGTATGCTCGTTATTGAGTCTAACCTTACGGTTTCTTCTGCATCCAGTTGGGTGCTTGACTCTGGTTCTAGTGCTCATCTGTGCACTTCCATGCAGGGTCTTGAGGATAGCAGGAGGCTGAGGGATGGAGACATGATCCTACGCATCGGTAATGGAGCAAGAGTTGCTGCAGTAGCCGTGGGAACATACCCTCTTCGATTACCATCTGGTTTAGACTTAGTTTTGAAAGACTGTTATTATGTGCCTGCAGCTAGCAGGAATTTGATTTCTGTTTCATGCTTAGCACAAGAAGGCTATGTGATTACCTTCTTTAAGGACCATTGTAACATTCTTTATGAAAGAAATAAAATTGCAAATGGTTTCCTTATTAATGGTCTTTATCAGCTACATATTGATGTACCTGTTCTAACTATCGAGCAAAACGTGAATGCCAAACGACCTAGGGATAGTCCAAACGATAGATATCTATGGCACCTGAGATTAGGTCATATAGCAGAAGATAGGATCAACAAATTGGAGAAAAATGGGCTATTGAGTCCATTGACTTTCCGAGTCATATCCAACTTGTGAATCTTGTCTTCAAGGCAAAATGACTAAACTCCCTTTTGTTGGACATGGGGAGAGGGCCACAGATCTCCTTGCCCTAGTACATACTGATGTGTGCGGCCCATTTGATGTGCCGGCTAGAGGCAATTTTGTCTACTTCATTACCTTTACCGATGATCTGTCTAGGTATGGGTATGTGTATCTTATGAGACACAAGTCTGAAGCTTTTGAAAAGTTCAAAGAATTCAGACATGAAGTAGAAAAACAAACTGAAAAACCCATTAAGGTTCTTCGATCAGATCGAGGAGGTGAATACCTTAGCCGGGAATTCCTAGACTATCTCAAGGAAAATGGCATAGTCTCTCAATGGACTCCACCAGGAACACCTCAACTCAACGGGGTTTCAGAATGGAGAAATCGGACTCTATTGGATATGGTTCGATCCATGATGAGCTTCACAGACCTCCCTGATTTTCTTTGGGGACACTCATTGTTAACTTCAATTTATCTACTGAATAGGGTTCCCTCTAAAACCGTTCCTACCACACCGTATGAGATATGGCACGGTAAGAAACCAAGTCTGAGTCATCTCAGAATTTGGGGTTGTCCGGCTCATGTCAAAAGACAACAAGCGGACAAGTTAGAGTTTAGGTCCTTTAGAGCTCGATTCATAGGATATCCTAAAGAGTCATTAGGATACTATTTCTACATTCCAGAAGACCACAATGTGATTGTGAGTCGACATGCCATCTTTCTTGAAAAATAGTTTATTCAAGATAGCGGCATTGGAAAGCAGATTAAGCTTGATGAGAAAGTCTCACAAGTACAACGAGCTAAGGACCAATTGGAACCAAATCAGGTTGAGCCAATAAGAACACTACCTCCTCCACCTCGTAGATCGGAAAGAGTTTTCCATCCCCCTGAAAGATACTTAGGTATTATTTCAGAGGAAGTAGAGAAAATGTTCCTCGTAGGTAATGGTGCTCATGGTGATGATCCCAAAACCTACAACGAGGCGATATCAGATATCGACTCCGAGAAATGGCTAGAGGCAATGCAGTCAGAAATTGACTCGATGCACTCAAACCAAGTCTGGACCTTGGTAGATCCACCAGAAGGTATAGTACCTATTGGGTGTAAATGGATCTTCAAGAGAAAGATTGGTGCAGATGGGAATGTGGAGACATTCAAGGCTAGACTAGTGGCAAAAGGTTATAGTCAACGCGAAGGCATTGACTATCAGGATACCTTTTCCCAGTGGCTATGCTAAAATCCATCCGCACATTGCTTGCCGTTGCAGCCTATTTCGATTATGAAATATGGCAAATGGACGTGAAAATGGCATTCTTAAATGGATATCTTGAGGAAGATATCTATATGGAACAGCCGCTAGGTTTCACATCCAGTGATACTGATCACAAGGTTTGCAAGCTGCAAAGGTCCATATATGGACTTAAGCAAGCATCTCGGAGCTGGAACACTCATTTCAATGATGTGATCAAAAAGTTTGGTTTCATCAAAAATGAAGAGGAACCATGTGTTTTCAAAAAGGTCAGTGGGAGCGCTGTTGTCTTCCTCGTATTGTACGTGGATGACATCCTCCTTATTGGGAATGATATTCCCATGATGACAACAGTCAAATTATGGTTGTCCAAGGAATTCTCCATGAAAGACCTAGGTGAAGCATCCTTTATTCTAGGAATTAAGGTCTATAGGGATAGACCGAATAGGATGCTAGGACTTTCACAGAAGATGTACATAGAGGAAGTACTAAAGAGGTTTAGTATGGAAAACTCTAAGAGGGGATTAATACCCTTCAGACATGGTATTCATCTTTCCAAGAAGATGTGCCCTAGCACACCTGAGGAAATAGAACGCATGAGCAAGATCCCTTATGCTTCTGCAATAGGGAGCCTCATGTATGCCATGCTATGTACACGACCTGATATAGCCCATGCTGTGAGTGTCACAAGCAGATATCAGTCAAATCCAGGTGAAGAACACTGGACTTCTGTGAAATGTATCCTTAAGTACTTGAGAAGAACTAAGGATATGATGTTGGTCTTTGGTAATGGAGAACTCCAAGTCCAGGGATACACAGACTCGGATTTCATGTCCGATATAGATGATCGAAAGTCGACATCTGGGAGTCTGTTTGTGTGCAATGGTGGTGCTGTCAGCTGGAAGAGTTCCAAGCAAACGGTGATAGCAGATTCCACCATGGAAGCAGAATATATCGCTGCATCAGAGGCTGCGAAGGAAGCATTCTGGTACAAGAAGTTTGCTGCAGAAATTGGAGTAATGCCATCAGATGCCATTCCTCTATACTGCGACAACAATGGCGCCATAGCCCTTGCTAAGGAGCCGAGGTCTCACCAGAAATCCAAGCACATTGAGCGGCGATACCACCTCATCCGCGATTACCTCGAGAAGGGTTACGTCGAGGTCAAGAGAGTCAACTCCACAGATAATGTGGCAGACCCACTTACAAAGCCGTTGGGCCAGCAGAAGATCGAAGCCCACCTTGAGAAGATGGGACTTAGACTTGTAGCCAATTGGCTTTAGGACAAGTGGGAGATTGTTAGATATATGTGCCCTAGAAGCCAGAATTGGCTGACACTTGTAATACACTTCTAGGGGCAAAATTATAATTTTGACTATAATCAATAAAATGGGTTATTTTCTATCACATATGTGTATTTAGTGTCTGTGATACATCCTTTGAGTTAATGGTAATGATAATTCATATTTTCAAGAGTTGAAAATTTAAGACATGAATAATCATTATTAACTCATAAAATGCTCCCGACCATAGGATCATCACGAGGATGGTGATTGATCCGGAAGGTTGGTGTACAATCGCTTCTCTTTAGTAGATGAGTCTTGAGTCTACGGTGTGGAGACACCGGAGCGAGAGTACAGGTACTCGTTAGAGAACGAGGGCACTGAGCGTGACCACCTCGAGTAGTCATTAGGGAAGTCTACCTTCTCGTCAATGACTGACTCGATGCTGCAGTAGTGTGTCTGGTTCTTTGACCTGAGGATGCATCGGCAGTTCACCTTGAGGGTGTTATAGTTTGACTACACCATTACTCGGTCTCCTAGCCATATGGAACCCTGAGGTGTATGTTGGCTATAGCATGTTCATTGTAGGAACTGGATTGCATCAAGATGGAATCTATCTACCTCGGTGGTAGAGGAGCAGCCCTATGATGATCATGAGAATCAAGTCCAGAAGCCCATGGCCATGGCAGAGTGAAATAATAGAAAGAGTTTCTATTTAGATTTTCACATTCGGACTTGAATCGAATGATTACATCATATGACAGAGACTAGGGTTTGACGAGTTCACCTTAACCCTAATCTGATCGGGGCTCAAGATAGAAGAACTTAATCACACAGGTAGCTGCACCAAGAGGTTCGCATTCAGCTCTGATGGGTTGCCACCATATACTGCTAGGTGTCACTGGTGGATTTTGGGAGCAATTAGAATGATTTAGATGATCGATCATTCTAGCTGTTCGAATCAGAAGAGTTCTGATCCATCGAAAGGAGTTTCGATGATGTCGATGATAGAGATCATGACATATCCCATTACCATACAGAACTGAACCTAACTGGGTCACACAAACAAGGGTTTGAATCTGGTGATCATCAATTGAACTGATCTAGTTCAATTGATCTGAATGAGATTCAATTAGGTTCAAGGAAATCGTGCTAGCACTCGATTGAACCTAACGTTCTTCTTTTACTATCATAAATAAGTTGTCCTGACTGAGCCAAAGGAGTTTGTGCTCAATCAGAGGCCTTCATATGGTCTGACTGGAGGTTGTCCAAGTCAGAAAAGGTTGTCTTATTTTGTAAGACATTACCTGCCATTTTTGGTCACCTGCCATTTCTTGTTCTTTGACTTTGGTCAAAAGTCTACCTTTGACTGGTCAAATGTTGACCATTGACACTTTGACTTTTGACCACATGTCATGCACCTATTGGAGAGCTGGTGGGGGCCTGTCCCCCTGCCAGAACCTGGCAAGGAGGAGGGCGCACGCCACCCTTGGCGTGTGCCCAAGTTGGAGGCGCCTAGGAGTCCTTGTTGGACAAGGACTCCATCTCCTTTTTGGATTCCAATTAGAGTTCTCCTAAGAACCAACTTTGACTGGTCTTAGGCACCCTCTAAGGAGGAATCCAGGGGACTCTATTCCCACCAATCAGATTTAGATCTGATTTCACAAAGGGTTGTGATTGGTTGGGAAGAAGAGGAGTTGGATCACAGCTTAGTCTATAAATAAGACCCTGCGCCCAACTCAAAGAGAATCACAATTCTCCATGCCCCAAGGCTGCTTCTCCTCTCCTCCTCCATGCCAAAGCACCTTCTCCCTCTCCTCTCCACGTCCAAAAGGAGTTTTGGATTCTTGGTTGGTGCAATCAGATCAAGAGAAAGGCGACTGAAAGCTAGAAGGCTGCGCTGCTGCAAAGGACGACTGCTGATCTTCAAAAGGAGTTTTGAAGATCCTCCAGATCAGATCCAGATCTGATTTTTGGAGATGTGATAGAGAAGAAGAGGATCTCCAGATCCAAGCCTGAGTGGATACCGGTAGAGGCCAGGCACTTGCGTGGCTAGATCCAGAACCTTCCGCTGCATACAGGATCATCAACAGGGTAATAGGATTACCCAATCAAGGTAAATTAAATTTGATTTTATTTATCTAATTTTATTTTAATAATTAAAATAATAAAAATTAGATTTAAAACATCCTAGATCTGATTAGAATCAAAGAAAAAAAATTTTAAAATATATCTCTTGATCTGATCAGATCTGAATGAAACTAGTCCAAAAAATCCAGATTTTCCTTCACCAGACAGACCACTGCAGCTTCAAATCAGTCATCGATGAGAAGGTACACTTTCTTATGACTACTCGAGGTGGTCACGCTCAGTGTCCTCATTCTCTAACGAGTATCTGTACTCTCGCTCTGGTGTCTCTACATCATAGACTCAAGACTCATCTACTACAAAGAAGCGTTGTATACTAACCTTCCAGATCAATCACCATCCTCATGATGATCCTACGGTCAGGAGCATTTTATGAGTTAATAATGAAAATTTTTTTCTTAAATTTTCAACTCTTAAAAATAAGAATTATCATTACCATTAACTCAAGAGATGTATCACAGACACTAAATACACATATGTAATAGAAAATAATCCATTTTAATATTTATAGTCAAAATTATAATTTTGCTCTTGCAAGTGTATTACAAGTGTCAGCCAATTATAGCTTCTAGGGTACACATATCTAACATAGACACCGTCAAAAATGGCTAGATAAGTGAGCTGCCAATTAAAAACTACTAGTCTAGATTACCTTAGACACCAACTAGTTTAATTAGTTTTAATTAGATCAACCTAATAGTTCATGCTAGACCGCGTAGCCAAGAATCTAGTCCATCTTGGGTCTTGTTAAAGATATGGACTTGACCAACTATAACTATTGCAATTGATCTAGAGAATTCTTGAGCTAATCTAAGACAACAATTGATTAGATTTAGTCAATTCTCTAATTAAATCCATTCTTTAATCTAATCCTAGGTCTAACCCAATTAATGGATCTAATCTCCACTAACACATTAAGCCATTGTGTTATGATTCGTGTCATAGGATCTTTAATTTACAATCCTAGAACCTAATCAAATAACATCTTAATTCTTAATTAAGTTTTGGGCTGAGCGTTGGGGTTTGGCTTTTCGAAAATAGTTTTTATGTTTGTAAAATATTTTTACAATATGATTCTATCAATCAAGTTGCATGTTTGATTCATAATCAACATGCAAGTAACATAAACATGAATCTACTTTAGATCTAATCTAAACATGTTCATGTAATTGAAACAGTTTCAATAATAATCAATCATAAATCTTCCTAGATCAAATCTAACATATTTATGAAGATTAAAATTAGATTAAAATATTTTTAATCAAATCATAAAATCTCTTAGATCTAATTTAAAATTTTATGATCAATATTTTTGATCAGCACTTACTAGGACAACCTATTCACTGTAAAGGATAAACCTTACAGTAGGACAATCTTATGGCAGTCCATGCAATCTAAAATATTTTATTTTTAGATCTAAAATTATTTTAAATCTATTAAATTATAAATAAAATTAGATCAAATTTAATAAATTTATGATTATAGTCAGATCATCATGAACTAGGATAACCTATTCACTATAAGACATAAACCTTACAACAAGACAACCTTATAGTAGTTCGTGAGATCTAAATTTTTTTTTAGATTTAATAATTAGATTATAAATTAAATCTAATCTAAGAAATAATCTAAACATGTATAAAAATTATGTAACAAAAATCTTGCTCTGATACCAATTGAAGGAACCAGATCTAGGATTTTACAGGTAGATCTTGAAAACCTTTTCAAGATCTTGCAGCAGAAGACTTAAATAAATTAAATATTTATTTAAATAAGTATGTAAACATCTAGATCTCATATCTATTACATGATCAAGGCATGATATTAAATCAAAAATTAAAATCATGTAAGAAAGTAAAAGGATTGATCAAATCAACCTAGATCTACACTACATCAAATGCAGGAATCAAGTTAATAGATCAGATCTATTATGTAAGCAAGTTAGACGTTCTAACTTGATGATCCGAACATAAAAATGAAGTCACAAGATACACACATATCCGGCCTCTAGGAGTTATCCACATAAGCCTACGATCTCTTATTTGAAGTCCGATGCAGGAAATCAACACAGTATGCTAGTACTGTGCTGATCCTTCTACGACGGTCGATCTGATGCTCCCTTCTTCAAAATTTGGACTCTCCAAAATATGAAAAGAAAGATGAAAATTTACTAGTCTGAGACTCTCTTAGAAAAAACTCAAAAAAAGGAGGAGAGATTGAAAATAAAATAGCCCTAGAAGAGGATCCTCTTCTTCTTCTCTTTTCTCTCACCTAGACACCTAGTTTGGTGCCTATGGAACCCCCACGCCTAAGGACCCTCTTCCTCTAATTTTTGCACAACCTAAAACTCTTCCAAAGCTCTATATTTCACAAAAAGAATAAGAATAAAATTCATCCAATAAAAAGAGAAAAAGAAGAGTCTAGGTTAGATCAAAATTCTAGACTAGGAATATCCAAATATGGGAAGTTATTGGGGCACCCAACTCTTGGGTGCCTCCTCCATATTGGGTGCCTCCTCCATAATTATTGGCATGGACCAGCAACAGAGGGCACACAAAAAAAGAGATTATTTTCATGGAATAAGAGAAGAATTAATTAAAAGAGGGGGTGGCACTCAAGGAAAGGTGTTTTGGTCAACAAGGATTCTATCTCGTAAAATCCTAAGCAAAACTAACTCCTCTTTTGACTTGGTCTTCCAACAAATTGCCTTCTGAAAAAAGGAGGAGAGAAAGAGGGTGTGAAAATCCATGGGAGTGAAGAATTTTCATGTAAGAAATAAAATGAAAATGGCATGGGGCATGAGAATTAAGTGGCGTAAGTGATAGGAAGTCCTAGTCACACTAGGACTCCTATTTTGACTTGGTCAAACAAGATCTTTCAACCAAATAAAATTAAGATTAAACCAACCTAATTAAATAATACTCTAATCCATTTAAAGACTTAATTAAATTATATTAAATTATATTTAATTTTAATTTATTTTTTAATTAAATTAGAAAATTGAGTTAATCCAAGTCCAAGTTAGACTAGGACTAGTTCTTCCTTGCACTTGGCTTATCCAATAAACCAATTGGACTTGATCCAATCAAGTCCAAATCAACTTTAATTAAATTATATTTAATTAAACTTAATCTCAGCCTATTGGCTTAATCAAATTAAGTCAATTAAGAATCTAATTGCTAATCAACCCTCCTGTAATACTTACATTAAGTTAAACACCAATCGTATTGATTGTTTAACCCTAGAACGATTATTAATCATTGATCAACCATCTGATCAGATCATAAGCTCTAATGTGTATGATCTCATAGGTCCAAACCTAAGTTGGTAGCATAGAAATAAATTTTTGTACCAATCGAAGTGACCATCTAGCAATGATATCCGATGGTTGGATAGGTCGAAGGTATAGAACACCATCCTTAGAACCCATATGAATATAGTTTTCATATAATTCATCCCCTTAACCACAATGCTCGTAGGACACCTCAGAGTTCAACTGTCAACTCTAATCAAGTTGTCCACATTGTATTTCAAAATATCAAATCCATCTGATGGATTATCCTGACCAAGATTTTGCTATATTGAAATACAGTGATACATTCTTCTTCAACTCTTGGAGTGGTCAATTTCATCTTGATCACACTCCGACTTTGCAAGTACTTGACTGTGCCCAGAAGCCTTCCATTACTGAATTAGAAATTTAGTTAGTCCGGTACCAAAGCACAGTGAGTTGCTTGCAAGTCACTGAGGTGATCTCAGGTCTAAGGGATACTTATATCTATATCCCATCAGAGACCTTCTCACAGTAGAATGCTCTGGAGTTGGTCACATTTAATGACGATGTATCCATACATCTCACCTATATGCCATATTAGTATCTCCACACTTCTTGGTTAAGAGGACAACCAACTTATATGGTATATAGCAACCTATGCTCGATAGACGTTGTTGTCCTAATTAACAATCTATCATTTGGTCGTAAACAAATTTAAGGACTAATCGATAAATCCTCTCTTTATCAAAACTAAATAATTCCACGGACTTCATCACAATAATGGAGTTCATTAGAAGATGTAAACTTATGATGAAAAAGATGTCAAAATATTTTTATTAATTAATAAATCAATTATAATTATAAAATAGCTCAACCATCAATAGGCTGATGATTGGCTTTGGAACACAATTCCCAATAAGCTGACCTTCTCTCTAAATTGGCCACTTTAGCCCCAGTCGAACTACCCAAAGTAGTATTTTTTGAAATTCTAAAGTACCCAAGCTCAGAGGAGTTGTAGCCCGTTATGCAGGTTGAGCATGAGCTGAGTTGGATCGACCCACTAGTTGCCTACCTCAAGGATGGAGTTCTTCCTCATGATCCAAAAAAAGCTCAAAAATTCAAGAATCAAGCTTCCCAGTATATTTTATATGAAGGCAAGCTATATAAAAGATCATATTCTCTACCGCTTTTGAGATGTCTCTGACCTTCAGAGGTCGACTTCGCATTATGAAAAGTGCATGAGAAAATTTGCGAAAGTCATGTAGGAGCAAGATCCCTATCGCAAAGACTACTTCGATAGGGGTACTATTGGTCGACCTTGTATCACGACTCTATAGAGTATGTCAAGAAATGTGACCGCTATTAGAGAAATGCAAATATACAAAGACAACCAACCTTCGAGCTTACTCTACTAAGCGCACCTTGGCCATTTGTGCAGCAGGGAATGGATTTACTTGGCCCCCTTCCAATGACATCCAGACAATGAAAGTTCCTCCTGGTTGCGATCGACTACTTTACCAAATGGATCGAAGTCGAACCATTAGCAAAAATTACTAAGGCCATGGTATAGGACTTCATTTGGAAGTCAATCATCTGCCAGTTTGGTCTGCCCCAAACTCTCATAACAGATAACGGGCGATAGTTCATTGGGACGAGGTTCGTTGAGTTCTGTGAAGATCTAAACATCTCCCATCACTTCATATTAGTGGCCCATCTGCAGGCAAATGGTGAAGTAGAGGTGGCTAACGGAATTTTACTACAGGGCATCAAGGCAAGGCTTGAAAGAGCAAGAGAGACTTGGGTGGACGAACTCTACCACGTCCTCTGGACATACCGAACTACTCAAAGGCTACTAAGTGAAAAAACATCATTCATCTTGGCCTTTGGAATAGAGGCAGTCATCCCAATCGAGCTTAAACTTCTGTCAGCATGGGTCGTGGCCTTTAATGAGTAGCATAACTCACAAGATCTTAGAGTCAACCTCGATCTACTAGAGAAGAAAAAGAAAAAGCCCAAGTTCAGATGGCAATCTATAAATGAACAGTAGCCAGATACTATAATTCCAAAGTAAAAAAGCAAAGCATTTAGGGTGGGAGACTTGGTGCTCTGACGAGCATCCATTTTGCAACCTCAGAATCAAAAAAAGCTCACCCTGAGTTGGGAAGGTCCGTATAAAGTAGAGGAGATCATCTGGCTCGGAACTTATCGCTTGAAGGAGTTTGGAGGAGCAACACTCCCACGGCCTTAGAATTCAGAAAACCTGAGAACGTACTGCCAGTAACTTTTCTTCAATAATTTTTTTCTATTTTAACATCACTACTTCTTGGTGCAAAAATTACATGATGATAAATAACTCTCCGAAGCAACCTAAAGTGGTCCATTACGAACAGGAGGAGAGTCTTATCCTAACATGAGCAAAGTTGAAGGCCTTGTTGAACTAAAATGAGATGAGGGGAGAGGCCCTACCAATGGCCCTAATGTGCCCTTACAGTCCATTTAGAATAGGAGGAGAACCTCATTCTAACGTGAGCAAAGTCGAAGACCTCGTTGAACTAAGATGAGATGAGGAGAGAGGACCCTACCAATGGCCCTAATGTGCCCCTCAGCCCATTAGAAACAGGAGGAGAACCTCGTCCTAACGTGAGCAAAGTCGAAGGCCTCGTTGAACTAAGATGAGATGAGGGGAGAGGTCCTACCAACGACCCTAATGTGCCCCTACAACCCATTGAGAATAAGAGGAGAACCTCATCCTAATATGAGCAAAGTTGAAGACCTTGTTGAACTAAGATGAGATGAGGGAAGAAATCCTGCCAATGGCCCTAATGTGCTCCTACGGTCCGTTAGAAATAGGAGTACCTCATCCTAATATGAGCAAAGTTGAAGACCTCATTAAATCAATACGAGATGAAGGAAGAGATCCCACTGATGGACCCGATGAACCTACATGGTTGTGCAAAGGGTGGTAGGTCGAGGCCTTAATAATCTAAAAAAAGGAAAAGGCTAAGGCCCTACTAACGACCATTGTACACATCCCGCTACGGCCATGCCAAATGCCAAAGGTAAAATCCCATCTTGATCCATGGAATGGACCTCTAGCTCGACGTCCATGACAAGCATCTCATTAGAAATAAAGTAAAGAAAAATGAGGCACCTAGAATCGCATCTATAAGAGATGACAGCAAAAAGAAAAAAGGAAAAAAGGGGGTACCATTTCATTATGGAGTTATGTTCATTACAAATAAAAGTCAATAAGATCGATTACACAAAAGTAGGCACACCACAAGCAAAATAAAGGTTGGCAAGGACCAACTGTGTGAAAGAATAAATGCATTACAGATAGAATAAAGATTGATGAAATCGATTACATAAAGGAAAAAGAATGGAGACGAAGTCCTAAGGTGGTCTGGACTCTTCGAACTTCGGGCTATCAGCTCCGGCCATCACCAAAGCTTCCTTCAGTCTAAAGATTTCCTCCTTAAGCTCTTTCTTCTTATATAGACCTTCGATGTACATCCTATTGATGTACTTAAATTTGGCCTCGAGCTCTCATCACTGCTTCCTCAAGACTTCGGATTCAGCTTCAGCATCCTTGATAGCTCGACGCTCGTAGGTCAACTGGAGCTTCAACTATTGAACTTTAATTTTTTTCCACCTCGACGGCCTCTGATAGCTCACCAGTGATCCTCCTCAGGGAGGCGAGCTCCTTAGATTCACCGCCAGATCCCGCATACTGGATGCTATAAAAAACCTCCTCTAAAATTAGGTCGTCTCATCCTTGGCAGCCTTCAGCTCATCCTTAAGCCTAGACATCTTCCCTGCCCAGGTCGTTTGGTAACTATTATGTTGGTCCTTAGTATCCTGCAGCTACTTCTGAAGCTTGGAGAACTTTTTCAATCAATTCCAATTATACCAGGCTTCATTGGTGGACGACAGCGAGCTCCCTCCTAAGAGATGGATCTTTTTTTTTGCCTTCTTAAGATCAACTTCAAGAGAGCCGATCTTCACTGTCAGCATCCAAGACTTGTCGCTCACGTTCTTTTAGAGTTCAGTAAGCTCCTTCTCAAAATTTTCTTTTCGGATGCTAAAGCTCGCAGAATCCTTCATGTGTAAGCTTCGGAGGCGAGTAACTTCTTTAGCCACCTCCAAAGTGTTCTTCTAAGAGGTCTGAAGGTTGGCCTCAACCTTCTTCAATTTTTTTCTTAAATGGTGGACTTACTTCTTCCAACCCTTTATCAAAGGTTTGAATAAAACTCCCTGAGGTGAGGGGTCGATGTCAACCAGAGAAAGGGGGTCGTGGCCTTGGTTGTTGGAGGTGTTTTGAATCACATGCAGCACAGAGTGTAAAGAAAAAGAGAGATTTACTTTCATTGCTTCAAATATTTTTGATATATCAAGAAAAAAAGAAGAAAAGTACATAAATGTCAAAAGTTTAGACCTCATGTGGCTCACCCACTGGAGAGGTCGGGACACTCTCAGTCACCTCCGACTCTCGAACAGGCCCAAACGCTACACTCATAGGTTCTAGAACCTCTGAAGTGGCTTCGATGGCATGGGTAGTGAGGACAACCTCAGCATCAGCGTGCAAAGGGCCGGCTCTATTCTCTAGCTCCTCTATAAGGAGGTCTAGATCGATGTCAGGGAAGTTCTCCATGACCCATCCTAAGTAGATCTGGAATCCTTCCAAGAAAGATTTCTTGACGAAGTCTATTTTGATGTCTTCCATATCTTTGGAGGACTTGAAGTCTTCACGGCCCTCGCCATAGCGGTGTTAACTTCCTCCTGTGCCTTCCTTCTTTCCTCCTTCTCTAGAGCTAACTCGGCCCTCAGCTTCGCCATCTCTTCGCGCTCCACCCTCAACTCCTTCTGAAGGTATTCAACTTCAGATGAGTGGATTTTCGAGACTATCTTCAGAGCATCGGCCTTCGCCCGAGCCTTCTGCATGGCCTTCCTCAAGGGCCCTCGAAGCTTCGGCCCATCTCTGGTTTGCCATCTCGGAGTGAGAAAAAAGGTAGTGTTCCAACTGCAAAATAAAAAGTAAGTCAGAATTCTAGAAGATCCTAACTTTAAAGCCCGAAGGGCATGAAGTCAAAATCAAAAGAAGCCACTTACCTCCAAGAAGGCAACGAAGGATTCGTCGAACCTCTCAACGTCGTCCTTCTGGTGCATCCTCTCTACAATGTAGGGAAGGATGCTCCCCTCCATCAGTGCCTGGATGACCTCTCGATCGTCCAGGGAATCCTGCTCTTGGCTAAGATCCTCTCCCTCGGAGCTCTTAACCTTTCATCCAACTTTCTTGTCGACGGCCTTCTTCTTCCTCCTCTCCACAACTTCCTCTTGCTAAATAGGAGCAGAAGGGATGGCCTCATCAGATAAGACTGGGCTCGTTGTTGTAACGACGAGCTCGAGGGCTGGCATGGCCTGGCTCGACTCTTCAGTATGAGCCTTCTTCTGCGATTCACCAGAAGGACCATCCTTTTTTTTAAGGGTCTTGATTTCCTTCGCCAGGCGGTTCCATTCCTCTGGAGTCATTTCTGCAAAGAAGATAAAGTTAGAAGGTCAAAAGAAAGAATACCATCTAACCGACTGAATATGAAGAACTACCTATTAGGTTAAGAGAACTGAGATTGAAATTGAATAAGGTCTGCTCATCTAAAAGTTTAGGGATCGGTGGAGCATTAAAGGACTTCAGCTTATCGACCGAACTCCGATCCTCGCTTTCTAGCTCGGTGGCTCGATGGATCGATTTCCTTATCTCGCCCCATGGAGGAAGCCCTAACCCTAAGGAGGGATGGAAGACGAAAAAAAATTTCTCCTTCCAGCCATGAACGGAGGAAGGAGCACCTTTAAGTAATTTCTTCTTGTTGAACTACAAAGATACATACCACCAGTCCTTAGCGATTGGATGGCATTTGAAGATGAAGAAATTATGAAATAAGAAAATGATAGGTCGAACGTCCACCATGGTACACAGAGAGAGAAATCCTATGATGAATCTAATTTGATGCCATAGTAGCAAGAGAAATATTGAGAAATCTAAATAGGTTAACTACAAAAGAAGGCAAAGATAACCTAAGCCCAGTCCGAAGGATTTCGACATATAGACAAGTTCGACTGGGAGGAGGTAAGCAAACTCGATCGTCGGACCTAGAAAGTTCGAGCTCGTATTCAGAAGGAATCTTGAATTAAATCCTGACTAGGGAAAGATCGTCGGACTAAAGTCTACAAGGAATGGTTGCAGGCACAAAAGGATGGGCCAACTCCAAGGGTTCGACCTTCTCAAGAGGCGGGTTCACCAAGGTTAGAGGGGTCAAGCTCCCAAAATAAGTTGACCAGGATCCCTTGCTAGACATTTGGATCAAAGTAAAATTGAGAAATCATCCAAAAATTAGAAAAAAAATAATAAGATGTACAAACTTCAACAAAAGCAGAAAGAGTGAGAAAGCAAAGAGTGCAGAAATAATTCAAAAAAGTATCAGAGGGCTGACCTAAATTAGCTGGGAAGAATAAGGAGATGATGAATGTAACAAAAATCGAACGAGGGTGCAAGTGAAACCTAGGAAAATGAAGGAAGAAGCTTGGACCCTCGCTCGGGATGGAGAAGGGAACCGAAGGAAGGAGATGAGGATTTCAGAAGAAGTAAAAGGCTCGAAAGAAAAAGAATGGGTTTAAATAACCTCTAGAATTTCAAGACAGTTATGATTGTAGATTTTCTCCAGCCGATCTCTGATCGATGCGTGTCCCACTCATCATGGTAGAAAGCTTTCAACGGGTAGATTCTTAAAAGCACCATACTTTGAGTAGACTTCTGATAGAGAATTCAAAAAATATCTCTTTGGATCATCCTGCATTTATGAAGCTTCGACACCAGCCCAGTAAAAGCCAAAATTTTCCATCCAACCCAAATGCAGAAAATCTAATAAGATTGAAAAATCCTTCAAACTTCGCCAGTCTCTATTTTACTCCCATCCTTTGAACATCGAACTCGAGAGTAGGACTAGTATTAGGGATAAATCCACATCTGTTGAAGTTTGGCTAAGACTCTGACTCTTGATCAGTTCCATTCGGTTGCAACTATGGCACCTGAACCTGAACCCGCAGGAGTATTCGAACTTTGAATCATTTTGAGATGGCTGACCTTCGACACTACAATCAGATAATCCGATTGGCTGGAAAGACCAATTTTGAATTCAACAAAGCATTGTGAATTCCTTCTCTAGACGAACTCGAATAGTTAATGCTTTTGCCCCATAGAACCAGCTAAATCTCTGGCTCCTGTGCATCCCATTCGATCGATCTTCTTTCGTGAAACTTCTCTAGCAATCGAACTTCTTCCAAACTACCCTTAGACGAACTTCAGCACTTTATCATTATTTGCCAATGAGCAACCCTGGGAATGACTGAACCTTAAAGGAACAATAGAGGCGCCAATGTTTCAATCACGCTTGCTTGTTGCGGCCATCGATCAATACTTGATCTAGGCGGATCCCTCGCAGCCAGACTCCTTTCAGTTGGACATCTTTCAGGCCTCTTCACCGATCGAACCTCTATCGGACTTCTCTTCCAATCGAATTTCTTTCAGCCGTCTGAAAGGACCACGGCGTACACCTTCAACATAGCAAATAAAAGCCAACACATGATCAATCTTGAGAACCTCCGAACTCCTCTGGAATAACAACGTCCAAGAGCCCTTCATCGTCTACAACCATCCCATCCGAACTCCAACTATTAGGTCTATAATGGACTAGCACATCACAACAATGGATACCACCCTCCGTAATAAACCTCATGTGACCCCGAATGGTCCACCACCAAGCAATTATGGCAGTCACTATCAATTTGTTACAGGCTTCGGAGCTATAAAAGTGACCCTCTAGATATGTTTTCTTGAGACTCTCTTCTTCTTTCCAAAACTCTACAACTTTCTTGACTGAGCACTCCATTTCTGTTGATCGAAAAAGCTGACTTGATCGTCGAAGGATCTTCGACTCTAGCACTTCTCCAGCGACAATCAGCAGTTTTAAAATCTTTGATTTTATAGAAAGAAAAAGAAAAAAGAGTTTGGAAATAAAATTGAAGTCAAAAATAAAAATTATAAATAAAAGATAAAAATTAAATGATGTAAAAAAATAAACTTGATACTAAGATCTACTAGTTAGATCTTAGCATCTACTTGCAATAAAAATAAAGAGCAATTGCAAGTAAAGAGCAGAAATTAAAATTATAATTAAAAGTAAAAAGCATGAATTTAAAGTGCATAAAAAAAATTTTACATTAATTTAAAAGTTTAGAATTTAAATAGAAAATAAATAAATAAAATTATAACAAAGGGTTGAAGTGGATCTACATAGCCTCGTTGGGAAGATGGTTGGTGGACTTTTCTTCCTTTGTACTCTTCAGAGTATGCTTGCATCTCCTTCTTCTTCCTCTTTAGATCTAATCTTGATCTCAGATTGGAGTTGGCATAAAGATGGCGTGGGAGATGGCTATTCTTCACAACATCTATTGTCTTGAAGCAGCCTTTAACCCAAGCATGGCTCCCACCCTATACCTATCCCTCTCTTTGATCAAAGATGATTTGATTTTGGAGGCCTGAGGTCCTTTAAATAGATGTTGGAGAGGAAGGAGCTTTTTTGATATGAAACCAAACCATGGTATAGATCCATGTATGAAGAGAAATTTGAGTGTAAATCACTTTAAAAGACTTCCTGGATTAAGTGTTGTGAGTACTGGGTCTTCTGGCCGCAAAATTGGAATCCAATGCTTCAAAAATCATAAAAAACCATCATGTATCAGCCCAGATCAAGTGAAAATAAGCGTGGACCGTTCGATCACACCTAATGGAGGAGTTTTGATCGTCGGATGGCACTTAGGGTGTTTAAATTAGGTTAGGGATGTTTGTCAGCCATGGGATCTAGATTTGAGCGAGATCTGGCAATTGGATCATCACTTGGATGGCTCATGACCATCGAATCGCACAAAGAAGGAGCTAGGTACTTCGAATCAAACCAGGAAACAACCCCATCCATTGGATCATGACTGGGAATCACCGCAACCATTCGATCGTGCCTTTACTATTCATATGGACCGCATGGACTGGGTCTACCGAAGATCGCAGCCAATCACCGCGCACCACATCAACTAAAATTATCCTTTTGCCCCATGCACTGCGTAGTTTTTGTGGTAGACTTATAAAGGGTCCATGATGAACTGAATACTATAGCGGTCCATCATGGACTGCGTTGATTTTGACATCAGCCTAACGTTAGCTAGAGAGGGAGGATGGGTCACGGGCTATTGGTTCGCAGGCTGGGCGTGCGTAGTGGGTTCTGGGCTAGCGGTCAAACCGGGCTAGATGCAGGCGGACTGAGCCGAATGTGGGTGGGCCGTGCTCAACTTGAACCAGGCTGGGTTCAACTGAACCGGCCAATTTTTTATTTATTTATATTTTTTTTTGAAAATTCATATTGAATTCATTTTAATTCCGATTTGCTCTAAATTTATTTTGTTTGAATCAGAAAAATGAATTCTTTTCATTTATAATCATATTTTCTATAAATAATAAATAAAAAAATCTAATTCTTTAAAAATAAAGATAAATTAATTCATAAATTAATATTTTTATTAATATTTTTATGGTACTTATCAAATCCATAATCCAAATAGTTATAGAAGATAGAAAAAAGGGTAAATCAGCTCGGCTTTATACCTATTTTTCCAATGACTTTTGGGATGAAATCAGGCAACTCAGTGAAGAGGAAAGTAGCTTCTTTTCGGCAATGAATAGTGATTGGAGTTCATGGGGTTTGAAAGAGAGGGTTAGCCTCTCTTTAAAGAGAGCCAAATGAGGAATTAGAGTCCTCCTCAACTTCGATATCAACCAAAAAGTCACAGGAAAGTGGACTCTTATGGGAGTCCAATTTGTTTATTTCTTTTTTTTCTATTTTTTTTTTCTTTGAAATCTATACTTGTGGGGGTTGGGATCAAGTAGGTTAGGCCCCATTTGGTTGGGGCATCACATTCTTCCCTCCTAAAAAAAAAATCATCCCAAAATTTTTATCAAAGATTTTTCAAACTTTAAAGTTTCACAATCATCATCTCATCTCTTATAAGAATAAGGTTAAATACTTCATGTCTTAACTCTTTTTATAGATGATCAAAATTGAACCCATTCCTTCTACAGAGAAGAAAATCAACATCTTAGTTCTAAATAAAAATTCCAAATTTTTCTATCAAAAATTCAACTGCTCTTAATTAATCAAGCCATCACAAGATAGGAGAATATATTAATATGAATTACATAGTGATATCTAAATCAGTCAAGAATCAAAAATATTTTTTTTTTCTCATCCATGCTTTCAGAAGTTAGAGATTCACCATACTAATTTTATCCTTGAACTTTTTAATATTTTATTTCTTGATGCAAATTCATCCTTAAATCATTTCATAAGGAGAAAGCCAATATCTCAAAAGTAGATTCGAATCAGAACCATTCATTTCTTGGAAACATAATAGATATCTTAATTCCAAATAAATATATCAAGTTTCTCACCAAATTCTTAACTATTCATAATTTGATTAATTAATCATAAGACCATAAACAAATTTTACTATACTCTCCGTAGATGAAAAATCTAAGATCAAATTCAAGGATCGATAAATAATCTCAAATTCTTTCTAACAGATAAAGAAGTATAAGATTCAATTCTAGGATAAAAAAATTTATCTTTAAATATTCCAAATCCAAAATCAAGAATCAATAGTCCACTCATTATGACTCAAGATAATAAATTTTCTTAATATAGTAGTACGAGCACTTCTTTTGAGAATCGTGTAACGACATCCAAAATAATCCAAAATTCAAAAATATTATCCTTTTCATTATCAATGAATTTATTGTATAACGAATATCAAATTATGTCATGTATTATAATTCTCTAACTCAAAGAATCAATATTCCTGACTTGCTCAAAATAATCAAGATCACCATGTTTTCGCTATGCACTCTGATCTAACAATCAAAATTTCTTAAGTTCATAAAATAATTTTGATCAAATTATTCATCTATCCTATAAATAAAAAAGATTTTAAATTTTAAATTTTAATTAAAGCGAAAAGATTAACTTTCAATTCTCATTCCTACTTTTTTCTGGTACACAACCATCTTAGTTAATTATTGAGTCCAATATCACATTCAAACCATCACATAGGTTTGCTAATCTAATATAAATTAAATCTTAATTCTATTATCAAATCTTGTAACTAAAATTAATAAGAAAAAATTCTTCGATGCTCCATCAAGTTAGGAATTAAATCAAAACATATATATAAAATCATCTCAATCATCTCTTTTAAAAGTTTTTCTATCGAGATCTTTGACATATTTCAAAATCCTTTCATAACAATCATCCAAGGCTCTTAAAATCAAATCCTTGATCCCAGTTTATGCATAATCCATATACCAAGTTCAATTTCCAAAAAAAAATTCTAATCAGATATCATAAAAGATTTTCTTAGTCCAACATGGAACAATATTTTATGATCGAATCTTTACCTTGCCTCTACTAGTCAATTTCTCAACTAAGAGCAATATTATAGAATTACTCCCATATCGAATTTGAGCTTACAATTCACTTGAACAACTAAAAATCAAATTAATAATCATAATGTATAATGAAATTTTATGATCAATTCTCTTGCAACTTCTTTAGATCATAATCTAGCTAATCATATCTTAATCCATATTTTGCTACATCATATATCAAACTTTCAGAATCATTATTCCTAGGTGATCATGTCATTCTTAATCATAAGGCTTAATCAAAAATTATGAAGATAACTTATACTGTAATTATCATTGATCAACATCCCGATGTCTCTAATGTCTATCCACCTACACTTATCCTATTTTCAATTCTAAGTATTATAATTTATCTATTTATGCTCTGATACCACTTTAATTATCATGCCCCCAATCCGAGATCGCAAGCCAGGAGTCATGGCAACCACCGTATACTCATAAAAAAATTTTCCACAAACATGCAAGGCATCTCATCATATTATCATAAAGCAATAGCTAAATAATTAATTAATTAATTAAATTTAAAATTTAATAAATTAAAATCTAATTTTAATATCTTATAAAATTTAATAATATTCAAAAGATCTTACATCAGCTTCAATAAAATTTTTATCTAAAATAAGAGTATCGATGTTCTGCTTCTAATCATCATGTTTGTCTCTAATTGCTCTTCCGTACATGAGTCTTATTTCTCAAGATCTATAAAAATAATAAAATAGAGGTAATGAGTTAGACAACTTAGTAAGTAATGATCACTTTAATTAGATTTCATCAAATAAATAAAATAAATCATCACTTATAGAAAATAAATATATAGAGTTCATTAGTTCAAAATTAATTTTTATTATGCAATATCTTCATATTACTATCATGCCAATTTCAATCTTTTTAAGTTTTTTTTTTAAAATTTATTTTTTTTTATTATCAAATTCTTATCAGTCATTCTTGTCAGCCATGAGCTATGACTATATTATCCCTGTAGTAGGGTCATAATACCGCATATCATCTTGCGATAAGCTGTGAATCATCTGACAGCAAAGTCCTTCAAAACCGCTGGTCTGCTGGTGGTTTGTCACTGATCTACTGGTGATATAGATCCTCAGGACTAAATCTTTGCCAACATATTAGCCCTCATTGATAGGATCCTCCACATAGTCAGGCTGAGAGTTCAAATCATGTTAATTCATCATTCTTTTCATAATTCATGATTTTTATTTCAATTCTATAAGATTTCATATAATCATGTGGTATCTAAATCAATCAAGTATATATATAATAAGATCAATACTTTCAATCATGCTTCATCATAATATTTTAAAAATAAAATGCTTTCAATAACAAAATATCATTTATCAAGTTTATGCATCAATTCATAAACTATGTCAAGAAAATATATTATAATTTATCGATAAATATAGAAAAGATGAAATTTTACTTACCTTGTATGCATTCCAATAAATCCATATCATTCTTGTAATTTTTTTCCAAATTCTTCTGTGCATAGATCATATCATAGTACCCCACTATCGGACATCTACAATTCTATAAAGGATCAATTTCAATAATTAGAAAGGATAAGAATAATCTATAAAGATAGAATGATGACAGTCACATCTAATGGTTCATATTGGTTCGGTCATCCTAACTTCATCGATCAAGATTAGACTAGAAGATAGATAGTTCAAGGTCTATTTATCTTAATCAAATCAAATTCAAGGTGGTAGGACCAAAAATCTTTTATTGAGTTCATAAATCAAATGAAGAGCCAAAGTCAAAGAAGAGAGAAACTATGAAGATGAATCAGTAATCAGGTAATATGGTTTAACAAATCTGATCAATTAAATTAAGATAGTTTAAATCAAATCATGATGAAATTATTCCATAGATAATTAAATAGAATCATGGGTGATAAAATCTAAAGATATCTGATCTGGCCAAGGTGGATGCTGGTACGCTATCCAGTGATCACAGATTAGTACTTCTCCACTAAGATCATTCAAATTCATCATCAATCTTTTTAAAAAATTAGATAATCTTAGAAAAGAGAAATAATAGAGAGAAAGAGACATAATTTTTAAAGAGAGAAAATTATAGAGAGAGAAAGTGAAGAGGGAAAGAAGATAGAGAAAGATAGAAAATCTTTTTTTCTTTTTTTTTTCTTTTCTTCCTTCCCTCCTTTTTTCTAAAATCTAATAATTTCTAATAGAGAGAAAAAATAAGAGAGAGGAAGTAGAGAGAAAAGAGGATTTCAAACTCAAGCTGGGAGAGAGACTCTCTCTCTTCATTCTTTCTTTTTTCTTTTTTTTTCTTTTTCCTTTTTCCTCTTTCTTTCTTTCTTTCTTTTTCTTTTCTTTTCTTTTTTTTGTGGGCTTTGCATTTATGAAATAGAGGACTCGCATGTCCTCTATTTTTTTTTTCTTTTTTTCCTTCTTCACGGAATAGAAGGTTTTGTTCCCCTTATTCCTGGTGCCAAGGGGGGTCTCCTCCCGGCCAGCACCGCCCACAGCCCAAGGGTAGTCCTTGATGCTGACCGCCACCATGCTCCAGTGGCTGATGGTGGCAACTAGTGGCAGAAAACAAGGGAACATAGATGGTGGAAATAGGAAAAACTAAAACTAACCCAGGCCCTTCTCTTTCCAACCAAAATTTGGCAATAGCCAGTCGAAATCCATAATCCAAATAGTTATAGAAGATAGGAAAAAGGATAAATCAGCCAAGGCCAACTTTGTACCTATTTTTCCAATGACTTTTGGGATGAAATCTAGCAACTTGGTGAAGAGGAAAGCAGCTTCTTTTCGACAACGAGTAGTGATCGAAGTTCATAGGGTTTGAAGGGGAGGGTTGGCCTCTCTTTAAAGAGAGCCAGAGGAGGAATTAGAGTCCTCGACTTTGATCTCCATCGAGAAGTCATAGAAAAGAGGACTCCTACGGGAGTCCAATTTATTTATTTCTTTTTTGCTATTTTTTTCTACTTTGAAATCTATACTTATGGGGATTGGGATCAAGTGGGTTAGGCCCAATTAGGCTGGGGCATCACTCCTCATGAAACACTCCTCTCTCCTCTATTTAAACCTCTTGGTCGGACCCTTTGAGACATCAGCCTCCCCTTTAGGGGATCAACCCTCTCCACACATAGCCTCCTCTCTCTCTCTCTCTCTCTCTTTCTCTCTTCATGTCTATTGGGGATAAATCCATGCCTACCGAAGTCCAGCTAAGACTCTGACTCTTAATTAGTTTCATTCGGTTGTAGCTATAAAAATGAAACCTCAACCCATAGAAGTATTCGAACCCTAAATCATTTTGAGATGGCCGACCTCCAACACTATGGACAGATAATCTGATGGGTTGGAAAGATCAATTTTGGATTTGATAGGACGTTGCGGATTTCTTCTCTAGATGAGCTTGAACAGTCAATACTGAAGAAAAATCCTGATTTTTTGGATTAGGTTCGTTCAGATCTGATCGGATTGAGAGAGATATTTCAAAAATTTTCTCTCATGTATCCAAATCAGATCTGAGATGTTTCAGATCTAATTTTATAGATCTAATAAATAAAAATAAAAATAAATTAAAACTAATTTAATTTATATCTTGATGTGGGTAATCTGATTATCCTTTGATGATCTTACTAATTATCTGAGGTTCTGGATCTAACCACGCAAGCGCCTGGCCTCTACCGGTATCCACTCAGGCTGGATCTAGAGATCTTCTTCCTCTTTATCACTTCTCCAAAAATTAGATCTAGATCTAATTTAGAGGATCTTCAAAACTTCTTCTGAAGATCAGCAGTCGTCTCTGCAGTAGTGCTGCCTACTTTCTTTCTCGTCAGCCTTTTCTTGCCTGGATCGTACCAAACTGAAACCCAACTTTCCTTGGGTGTGGAGAGGAGAGAGAGGATCAGAAGATGGCATAGAGGAGGAAAAGGGTCAACCTTAGGGCGTGGGCTAAAAAAACTCTATATAAGTGGGGCACAGATAGGATTTATTTATAGACCCTTCTGCACCATGCAATGCCACATCATCCCGACCAATCGCGTTGCTTCATGCAATCAGATCTAAATCTGATTGGTGGGATGACATCACCTGATCCAATCAGATGAGAGCTCCATAAATTCATTCTTAGATGGTGCCTAAGACTGGTTAAAGTCTATAGGTAAGGGTCACTTAAGTAGAATCCATAAAGCAACCTGGAGTCCCATACAAGGGTCACCTAAGTAGAATCCAAGAAGCAACCTAGAGTCCCATCCATATTGGACTCCAGGCATCCCTATCCATGGGTGCATGCCATCCTAGACGCGCACCCCCTTCTTTCCAAATTCCAGTAAGGGGACAAGCCCTTATCTGCTCTCCAATAAGTACATGACACATGGGCAAATGTCCAAGGGTTAAAGGTCAACGTTTGACCAAAGTCAAAGGACAAGAATTAGCAGGTGATGAAAAATGATAGGTGTTGTCCCAAATTTATCTCATAAATTAAGACAATTCCTTTTTGACCTGGACAAGCTCCAATCAAATCAAGCAAAGGTACCTAGGTGAGCACAAACTCATTTGACTTAGTCAAGACAACTTTTAATGATAATAAAAGGAGAACGTTAGGTTCAATCGTGTGCTAGCTCGATTTTCTTGAACCTAGTCGAATCTAATTCAAATCAATTAAATTGGATTAGTCTAATTGATGATATCTAGATCCAAACCCTTATTTGTGTGATCCAGTTAGGTTCAGTTCTATATAGTAATGGAATATGTCACGATCTCTATCATCGACATCATCGAAACTCCTTTTGATGGATCAGAACTCTTCTAATTTAGACAACTAGAATGATCAATCATCTAAATCATTCTAATTGCTCCTAAAATCCATTAGTGATACTTAATAGTATATGGTGGCAATCCATCAAAATTGAAAATGAGCCTCTTGGTGCAGCTACTTGTGTGATTAAGTTCTTCTATCTTGAGCTTCGATCAGATTAGGATTAAGGTAAACTCGTCAAACCCTAATTTCTATCATATGATTTAATCATTCAATTCAAGTCCGATGTGAAAATATTAATAGAAACTCTTTCTATTATTTTACTCTCTGCCATGGCCATGGGCTTATGGACTTCATTCTCATGATCATCATAGGGCTACTCCTCTTGTACTAAGGTAGATAGATTCCATCTTAGCGCAATCCAATTCCTACAATGAACATGTTATAGCCAACATACACCTCAAGATTTCGAATGGCTAGGAGATCGAGTCATGATGTAGTCAAACTATAACACCCTCAAGGTGAACTACCGATGCACCTCAGGTCAAAGAACCAGACATACCACTATAGCTTCAAGTCAGTCATTGACGAGAAGGTAGACTTTCTAATGACTACTCGAGATGGTCATGCTCAATGCCCTCATTCTCTAACAAGTACCTGTACTCTTGCTCCGATGTCTCTATACCGTAGACTCAAGACTCATCTACTATAAAGAAGCGATTGTATACTAACTTTTTGGATCAATCACCATCCTCATAACGATCCTACGGTTAGGAGCATTTTATGAGTTAATAAATGAAAATTCATGTCTTAAATTTTCAACTCATGAAAATATGAATTATCATTACCATTAACACAAGGGATGTATCATAGACACTAAATACATATTTATGATAAAAAATAATCAATTTTATTATTTATAGTCAAAATTATAATTTTGCCCCTAGAAGTGTATTACAAGTGTTAGTCAATTCTGGTTTCTAGGGCACACACATCTAACAAACTTTCACCGATCTAGCCAATAGGCTACAAATCTAAGTCTCATCTTCTCAAGGTGGGCTTCGATCTTCTACTAACCCAATGGCTTTGTAAGTGAGTCCACCGCATTATAAATAGAGTCGACTCTCTTGACCTCGACGTAATCCTTCTTGAGGTAATCGCAGATGAGGTGGTATCGCCACTCGATGTGCTTGAATTTTTTATGAGACCTTAGCTCCTTAGCAAGGGCTATGGTGCCATTATTATCGTAGTACAGAGGAATGGCATCTGATGGCATTACTCTGATCTCTACGGCAAACTTCATGTGCTAGAATGCCTCCTTTGCAACTTCTAATGTAGCGATGTATTCTGCTTCCATGATGGAATCTGCTATCACTATTTGCTTGAAACTTTTCCAACTGACAGCTCCCCCATTGCACACAAACAGATTCCTAGATGTCAACTTTCGATCATCTACATCGGACATAAAATCCAAATCTGTATATCTCTGGACCTGAAGTTCTCCATTATCAAAGACCAACAATATATCCTTAGTTCTTCTCAAGTACTTAAGGATACATTTCATAGAAGTCCAGTGTTCTTCATCTGGATTCGACTGATATCTGCTCATGACACTCACAGCATGGGCTATATCAGGTCGTGTACATAACATGGCATACATGAGGCTCTCTATTGCTAAAGCATAAGGGATCTTGCTCATGCGTTCTATTTCCTCAGGTGTGCTAGGGCACATCTTCTTAGAAAGATGAATGCCATGTCTGAAGGATACCAAACCCCTCTTAGAGTTTTCCATGCTAAACCTCTTTAGCACTTCCTCTATGTACATCTTCTGTGAAAGTCCTAGCATCCTATTTGGTCTATCTCTATAGACCTTAATTCTTAGAATAAAGGATGCTTCTCCTAGGTATTTCATGGAGAATTCTTTAGATAACCACATTTTAACTATGGTCAACATGGAAATATCATTTCCAATAAGAAGGATGTGATCCACGTACAATACGAGGAAGACAACAGCGCTCTCACTGATCTTTTTGAAGACACATGGCTCCTCCTCATTCTTAATGAAACCAAATAATTTGATCACATCATTAAAATGAGTATTCCAGCTCCGAGATGCTTGCTTAAGTCCATATATGGACCTTTGCAACTTGCATACCTTGTGATCATCATCATTAGATGTAAAACCTAGCGACTGTTCCATATAGATGTCTTTCTCAAGATATCCATTTAAGAATGTCGTTTTCACGTCCATTTGCCATATTTCATAATCAAAATAGGCTGCAATAACAAGCAATGTGCGGATGGATTCTAGCATAGCTACTGACGAAAAGGTATCCTGATAGTCAATGTCTTCGTACTGACTATAATCTTTTGCCACTAATCTAGCTTTGAATGTCTCCATATTTTCATCTGCACCAATCTTTCTCTTATAGATCCATTTACATCCAATAGATACTATACCTTTTGGTAGATCTACCAAGATCCAGACTTGATTTGAGTGCATCGAGTCAATTTCTGACTTCATTGCCTCTAACTATTTCTCAGAGTCGGTATCCGATATTGTCTCGTTATAGGTTTTGGGATCATCACCATGAACCCCATTACCTACGAGGAATATTTTCTCTACTTCCTCTGAAATAGTACCTAAGTACCTCTCAGGAGGATGAAAAATCTTTTTTGATCTATGAGGTGGAGGAGATAGTAAATCGATTAGCTTAACCTAATTTGGTTCCATTCGGTTCTTAGCTCATTGCTCTTGTGAGACTTTCTTATCGAGCTTGATCTGCTTTCCAATGCCGCTATCTTGAATAAACTATTTTTCAAGAAAGATGGCATGTCAACTCACAATCACATTGTGATCTTCTAGAATGTAGAAATAATATCCTAATGACTCTTTAGGATATCCTATAAATCGAGCTCTAAAGGACCTAAAGTCTAACTTGTCCTGCTTGTTGTCTTTTGACATGAGCCGGACAATCCTAAATTCTGAGATGACTCAGACTTGATTTCTTACCATGCCATATCTCATACGGTATGGCAGGAACGGTTTTAGAAGGAATCATATTCAGTATGTTACAGTTAACAAACAGTATCCTCAAAAAAAATTAGGGAGGTCTGTGAAGCTCATCTTGGATCGGACCATATCTAATAGGGTCTGGTTCCTCCATTCTAAAATCCCATTGAGTTGAGGTGTTCCAGGTGGAGTCCATTGAGAGACTATGCCATTTTTCTTGAGATAGTCTAGGAATTCTCGACTAAGGTATTCACCTCCTCGATCTGATCGAAGAATCTTAATGAATTTTTTAATTTGCTTTTCTACTTCATGTCTGAATTTTTTGAACTTTTCAAAAGCTTCAGACTTGTGTCTCATAAGATACACATACCCATACCTAGATAAATCATCGATAAAGGTTATGAAGTAGACAAAGTTGCCTCTAGCCGGCACATCAAATGGGCCGCACACATCAGTATGTACTAAGGCAAGAAGATCCGTGGCCCTTTCCTCCATGTCCTACAAAAGGGAGTTTAGTCATTTTGCCATGAAGACAAGATTCATAAATTGGATATGACTCGAAAGTCAATGGACTCAATAGCCCGATTTTCTTCAATTTGTTAATCCTATCTTCTGCTATATGACCTAGTCTTAGGTGCCATAGATACCTATCATTTGGACTATCCCTAGGTCATTTTCATGGCATTCACATTTTGCTCGATATTAAAAATAGATACATCAACATGTAACTGATAAAGACCATTAATAAGGAAACCACTTGCAATTTTATTTCTTTCATAAAGAATGTTACAATGGTCCTTAAGAAAACTAATTACATAGCCTTCTAGTGCTAAAGCATGAAACAAGAAATCAAAATTCCTGCTTGCTGCAGGCACATAATAACAAGTCTTTTAAGTACTAAAGTCTAAACCAGATGGTAGTCGAAGAGGGTATGTTTCCATGGCCACAATAGCAACCTTGCTCCATTTTTTGATGCATAGGATCATCTCACCATCCCTCAGCCTCCTGCTATCCTCAAGATCCTGCATGGAAGTGCACAAATGAGCACTAGAACCAGAGTCAAGCATCCAACTGGATGCAGAAGAAATCATAAGGTTAGATTCAATAATGAGCATACCTCCAGAAGGACCTCTCCTTCTTATTCTTCAGGGTGGCCAGGTATGTAGGGCAGTTTTGCTTCAGTGGCCATCAGCATTATTGCAATGAAAATACTTTTCTTTGTCAGCGGCCTTCTTCTTTCAGCTCTGCCTTCTTTTTCTTTCCACCTTCCACCTTCTGCTTTTTGGACTTTCTCAATTCCATAGCAAGTCATTCATTTACTTGCTGCTTTCTCATATGTGCCCTAGAAGCCAGAATTGGCTGACACTTGTAATACACTTCTAGGGGCAAAATTATAATTTTGACTATAAATCAATAAAATGGGTTATTTTCTATCACATATGTGTATTTAGTGTCTGTGATACATCCTTTGAGTTAATGGTAATGATAATTCATATTTTCAAGAGTTGAAAATTTAAGACATGAATAATCATTATTAACTCATAAATTGCTCCCTGACCATAGGATCATCACGAGGATGGTGATTGATCCGGAATGTTGGTGTACAATCGCTTCTCTTTAGTAGATGAGTCTTGAGTCTATGGTGTGGAGACACCGGAGCGAGAGTACAGGTACTCGTTAGAGAACGAGGGCACTGAGCGTGACCACCTCGAGTAGTCATTAGGGAAGTCTACCTTCTCGTCAATGACTGACTCGATGCTGCAGTAGTGTGTCTGGTTCTTTGACCTGAGGTGCATCGGCAGTTCACCTTGAGGGTGTTATAGTTTGACTACACCATTACTCGGTCTCCTAGCCATATGGAACCCTGAGGTGTATGTTGGCTATAGCATGTTCATTGTAGGAACTGGATTGCATCAAGATGGAATCTATCTACCTCGGTGGTAGAGGAGCAGCCCTATGATGATCATGAGAATCAAGTCCAGAAGCCCATGGCCATGGTAGAGTGAAATAATAGAAAGAGTTTCTATTTAGATTTTCACATTGGACTTCGAATCGAATGATTACATCATATGACAGAGACTAGGGTTTGACGAGTTTCACCTTAACCCTAATCTGATCGGGGCTCAAGATAGAAGAACTTAATCACACAGGTAGCTGCACCAAGAGGTTCGCATTCAGCTCTGATGGGTTGCCACCATATACTGCTAGGTGTCACTGGTGGATTTTGGGAGCAATTAGAATGATTTAGATGATCGATCATTCTAGCTGTTCGAATCAGAAGAGTTCTGATCCATCGAAAGGAGTTTCGATGATGTCGATGATAGAGATCATGACATATCCCATTACCATACAGAACTGAACCTAACTGGGTCACACAAACAAGGGTTTGAATCTGGTGATCATCAATTGAACTGATCTAGTTCAATTGATCTGAATGAGATTCAATTAGGTTCAAGGAAATCGTGCTAGCACTCGATTGAACCTAACGTTCTTCTTTTGCTATCATAAATAAGTTGTCCTGTGACTGAGCCAAAGGAGTTTGTGCTCAATCAGAGGCCTTCATATGGTCTGACTGGAGGTTGTCCAAGTCAGAAAAGGTTGTCTTATTTTGTAAGACATTACCTGCCATTTTTGGTCACCTGCCATTTCTTGTTCTTTGACTTTGGTCAAAAGTCTACCTTTGACTGGTCAAACGTTGACCATTGACACTTTGACTTTTGACCACATGTCATGCACCTATTGGAGAGCTGGTGGGGGCCTGTCCCCCTGCCAGAACCTGGCAAGGAGAAGGGCGCACGCCACCCTAGGCGTGTGCCCAAGCCCTTGGAGGCGCCTAGGAGTCCTTGTTGGACAAGGACTCCATCTCCCTTTTGGATTCCAATTAGAGTTCTTCTAAGAACCAACTTTGACTGGTCTTAGGCACCCCTCTAAGGAGGAATCCAGGGGACTCTATTCCCACCAATCAGATTTAGATCTGATTTCACAAAGGGTTGTGATTGGTTGGGAAGAAGAGGAGTGTTGGATCACAGCTTAGTCTATAAATAAGACCCCTGCGCCCAACTTTCAAAAGAGATTCAATCTAGAGTTTCCCATGCCCCAAGGCTGCCTCTCTCCCTCCTTCCATGCCACCATCTCCCTCTCCCTTGCTCTCCACGTCCAAAAGGAGTTTTGGGACTTTTGGTTGGTGCGATTCAGATCAAAGAAAGGCGATCAAAAAGGAAGAAGGCTGCGCTGCTGCAAAGGACGACTGCTGATCTTCAAAAGGAGTTTTGAAGATCCTCCAGATCAGATCCAGATCTAATTTTTGGAGGATGTGATAGAGAAGAAGAGGATCTCCAGATCCAGATCCAGCCTGAGTGGATACCGGTAGAGGCCAGGCGCTTGCGTGGCTAGATCCAGAACCTTCCGCTGCAAATCAGGATCATCAACAGGGTAATAGGATTACCCAAATCAGGTAAATTAAATTTGATTTAATTTAATTTTATTTTTTTAATTATTAAAATAATAAGAATCAGATCTAAAATATATCAAGATCTGATTAGATCAAGAGAAAAATTTTTGAAATATATCTCTTGATCTGATCAGATCTGAACGAACCTGGATCCCAAAAAATCAGGATTTTCCTTCAACTGGTATCAGAGCCATGGTTCTAAATTATTTAGATCTGATTTTAAGATTTAATTTAATTTAATTAATTAAGTAATTTTAGATGTCACATGAGATGTGATCAGATCTGAAATCAGAAAATTAAAAAATTAAAATTAAATAATTTGGATCTAAGATTATGAAGATATGCATGACTAGTTCTAGAATAGAATAGTTCTATAGAATAGTCTTGCATGTTTGTCATAATTTTTAATTTGATTAAATCATATTTTAGATCTATTTATTTACTATTTTTTGATATTATAAGTGTTATAATAACATCTAAAAAATAGCAAATAAAAATTATTTAATTTTAAATATCATATGAGATATGATTGATGCATGTCTAGACTAGTTGTAGAATAGTTCTACATAATTATCTAGATTAGAATTTATTTTGATTAGATCAATTTAAATCTAATTTTTTAGATTATTATGAGATAATTTAGATCTAAAAATATGCATGATTATGATACATGAGATGTATGCAAAATATGCCATGATTAGATCTAACTTTGTATATGAGATATATGATATAGATCTAATATTAGTTTTGTAGTATTGAATGTTCCTGATTAAGGCGTTCCTCTTGGCCGTCCGGTCATAAGAACGAAGAAGGGTTTAAAGGCCCTCTCTTTCCATTCGATGGGGTGTTCTTATGATGTGTAGGGGTGCTGCGTGTTCGTCCTTAATCAGAAACCCAAAACTTACTTTCTGCAAAACCCTAGATCCTGAAACCCTAGGATTTATTGTGCATATTTTGTTTATGAACCCTACTTAATTAAGAATTAAGTTTATGGAATATTAATTAGGTCTAAAATTGAGAATTTCAGATCTAAGACATATTCATAATACTGGGTTCGGGCTTGGGTAGCTCAATTAGGTCTAAGCGGTTGATCAAACCGAATCAAGAGTTGGTTAGATGGGATCAACAATGCTTAAATTGACCAGCCTAATAGGATTAAGTCTGGGTCAAGATCGAGTCACGATCAAGCAAGACCTAATTAGGCTCAGAGGTTAGAGTCTGGATTGTAGGCTAACCCAATTGGTTCTGACTCAACAATTTGGTGTCTAAGGTAAGTTTGGCACATACGACCGACTGGTTTTTAATTGGAAGCTACTCGACCTGAATGCATTCTTGTACGAGTTAATGGCATATTCCTTCCACCGGTCTCACTTACCTGGCCATATCTGTTGACACAGTTCTGATCTGAGGTGGTCAATAATCCGAGCTAACCCATGCCACTAGGTTAGTCATAATTGTTATGACTAAGCCAAGTCTAGTTTAATGAGACCTGAATCAATTCACCCTAAGAAAAGATTAAGTCTGAGGTCTTCCACCATTGTAGATGTGCGGGCCCTTCCCGGGGTTGATTGTTCTCGGCTGGATACAGTGGCTCAGTTGCACCGGGAAGATGCAACCATGTCTATTAGGCATTGGATGCTATGGGCTGGAGGATGAGTTGGGCTCAATATTTCGGATACGGTGAGAGACTCAATTAGGAACCCAGTCTATGCAAATGGTGGGTCTGACTTAACTAAGGAGTGGATCAATATTTCGGATACGGTGAGATTCATGAATTAGAGACCAAGTTTGGGTGCACCATGATTAGAGAATCATTGAACAAGAGTTGTTCACTCATTGGCTAACCCATCACCAATAACTGTTAGGTGAGGTGATGAGTCAGTTGGTGAGACCGCACCACCCACTAGAAATCATTAATCATGGAGATTTTTGCATCTCTACAGAGGGAGTGTAGGGATCCGAGAAAATAGTGGGAGCTAATTTATTTAAAAATAAAATTTCCTAAATAAATTGGTCAAGTCAAAATTACAGTATCTAACTAGAATCTTTGACTCTCTACAGGAAAAATGTCTGCGTCCAACCCATTGGCACGTATCCTGGACACACATAGACTGACCGGACCCAATTATAAAGATTGGCTCAGGAACTACAAAATTATTTTGGGTTCGAGAAGTTAACCCATGTTTTGGACCAGGACCCTCCCACCTTACCAGCTCGTCCATCCGCTGAATAGAGAGCATCTTTGGATAAGTGGACTGATGAAGATAATAAGGTCAGATACTACATGTTGGGCTCGATGTCTGATGAGCTTCAGCACTAACATGAAGATATCAGAATTGCTCACCAAATGTTGGCTCACCTATAGGAGATGTTTGATGAACAGAGTCGTGCAACCGAATATCAAGTCACTAAACGACTGTTCAAGGCTAAGATGCATGATGGACAGTTAGTCCAAGATCATTGTCTGATGATGATCAAGGACTTGGAAGAGCTTGAGAAGCTTGGAGTGAGGTTGGACTTGGATCTGCAGAATGACATAATTCTGCAATCCTTGATCGATGAGTATGGGTAGTTCATCATGAACTACCATATGCATAAACTTCAAAACTCCTTGGCCGAACTTATGAACATGCTGGTTACTGTTGAGCTTTCTATGAAAGGTTCTAAAGGCTCGGTGCTTGCTATGGAATGGACTTCTTGCAAGAGAAAGTCTTTTGGAAAGAAGAAGAAGTCTATGAAAAAGCAGAAGATGGAAGGAGGAAAGAAGAAAAAGACAAAGCTGAAAAAGAAAACCACTGACAAAGGAAAGTATTTTCATTGCAACAATGACGGCCACTGAAAGCGGAGCTGTCCTACTTACCTAGCCACCCTAAAGAAGAAGGAGGCAGGTACTTCTGGAGGTATGCTCGTTATTAAGTCTAACCTTACAATTTCTTTTGCATCCAGTTGGGTACTTGACTCTGGTTCTAGTGCTCACTTATGCACTTTCATGTAGGGTCTTAAAAATAGTAGGAGGCTGAGGGATGGTGAGATGATCCTGCGCATCAAAAATGGAGCAAGAGTTGCTACCATGGCTATGGAAACATACCCTCTTCGATTACCATCTGATTTAGACTTAGTATTAAAAGACTGTTATTATGTACCTGCAGCAAGCAGAAATTTGATTTCTATTTCTTGCCTTACAGTAGAAGGCTATGTAATTAGTTTTCTTAAGGACCATTGTAATATTCTTTATGAAAGAAGTAAAATTGCAAGTGGTTTTCTTATTAACGGTCTTTATCAGTTATATGTTGATGTTTCTATTTTTAATTTTGAGCAAAATATGAATGCCAAAAAATCAAAGCGTCCTAGGGATAGTCCTAATGATAGGTATCTATGGCACCTAAGATTAGATCATATAGCAAAAGACAGGGTTAACAAATTGGAGAAAACTGGGCTATTGAGTCCATTGACTTCCAAGTCATATCCAATCTGTGAATCCTGTGTTCATGGCAAAATGACCAAGCTCTCTTTTGTAGGACATAGGGAAAGGGCCACGGATCTTCTCGCCCTAGTACATACAGATGTGTACGGTCCATTCGATGTGCTGGTTAGAGACAACTTAGTCTACTTCATAATCTTTACCGATGATTATCTAGATATGGTTATGTGTATCTTATGAGACACAAGTCTGAAGCTTTTGAAAAATTCAAAGAATTCAGACATGAAGTAAAAAAGCAAACTGAAAAATCCATTAAGGTTCTTCAATCAGATCAAGGAGGTGAATACCTTAGTCAGGAATTCTTGAACTATCTCAAGAAAAATAGTATAGTCTCTCAATAGACTCCACCAAGAACACCTCAACTCAACGGGATTTTAGAATAGAGGAATCGGACCCTATTAGATATGGTTCGATCCATGATGAACTTTACAGACCTTCCTGATTTTCTTTGGGGATACTGTTTGTTAACTACAATATACTTACTGAATAGGTTCCTTCTAAAACCGTTCCTACCACACCATATAAGATATGGCATGGTAAGAAATCAAGTCTGAGTCATCTCAGAATTTGGGGGTGTCCGGCTCATGTCAAAAGACAATAAGTGGACAAGTTAGACTTTAGGTCCTTCAGAGCTCGATTCATAGGATATCCTAAAGAGTCATTAGGATATTATTTCTACATTCCAGAAGATCACAATGTGATTGTGAGTCGACATGCCATCTTTCTTAAAAAATAGTTTATTCAAGACAGTGGCATTGGAAAGCAGATCAAGCTCGATGAGAAAGTATCACAAGAGCAACAAGTTAAGGACCAAATGGAACCAAATCAGGTTAAGCCAATCTATACACTACCTCCTCCACCTCGTAGATAGAAAAGAGTTTTCCGTCCCCCTGAGAGTTACTTTGGTACTTTTCAGAGGATGTTGAAGAAAAAATGTTCCTGCTAGGTAATGGGGTTTCATGGTGATGATCCCAGAAATCTATAATGAGGCGATATCAGATATCGACTTCGAGAAATGGTTAGAGGCAATGAAGTCAGAAATTGATTCGATGCACTCAAATCAAGTCTGGACCTTGGTAGATCCACCAGAAGGTATAGTACCTATTGGGTGTAAATGGATCTTCAAGAGAAAGATTAGTGCAGATGGAAATGTGGAGACATTCAAGACTAGATTAGTGGCAAAAGGTTATAGTCAATGCGAAGGCATTGACTATCAGGATATCTTTTCGTCAGTAGCTATGCTAAAATCTATTCACACATTGCTTGCTGTTGCAGCCTATTTCAATTATTAAATATGGCAAATGGACGTAAAAATGGCATTCTTAAATGGATATCTTGAGGAAGATATCTATATGGATCAGCCGCTAGGTTTCACATCCAGTGATGATGATCACAAGGTATGCAAGCTGCAAAGATCCATATATGGACTTAAGCAAGCATCTCAAAGCTGGAACACTCATTTTAATGATGTGATCAAAATATTTGATTTCATCAAAAATGAGGAGGAACCATGTGTCTTCAAAAAGATCAGTGGGAGCGCTGTTGTCTTTCTCGTATTATACGTGGATGACATCCTCCTTATTGGAAATGATATTCCCATGTTGACCACAGTTAAAATGTGGTTATCTAAAGAATTCTCATGAAAGACCTAGGAGAAGCATCCTTCATTCTAGGAATTAAAGTCTATAGAGATAGATCCGAATAGAATGCTTAGGACCTTTCACAGAAGATGTACATAAAGGAAGTAACAAAGAGGTTTTAGAGATGCAACAACTCTAAATTGTGGATCTTTGTTACACCGGTTTTCGCAGAGCATGGCATAGCATCTTTCCAAGATGTGCTAACCCTGAGAAGCCACTATAGCATCCTATGACTTGAATAGGATGAGCTATGTTATGCATGGGCTTTAGTGTAGGGGCCGCGGTACTCTGTATAGCACATGCATCTAATCCGATGTTCATGAAAGTACATGGCGCATCCCATCACCGCCAGGTATTATCGACAGATGTCCAGGTGATGAAGAATAAGCTGAGATAGCTTGAAAGTGTCTTATATGTACTTGGAGAAGAACGTAAGGATACTGTTTATTGATCTTTGGTAATGAGAACTCCAGTACCAGGGGTATACAGACCTCAGACTTTAATGTTCGAAGTAGATGATGCGAAATGTCGCATCTGGTAGTTCGTTGTGTGTGTCAATGTTGTGCAGACGCACTTTCATTGAAATTATATGTTTTCATATATCAGATCATAAGAGTAGCAAATTCTATCTATGGAAAGCAGAATATATCGCTGCATTCAGAAGCTAACGAAGAAAGCATTCGTGGAAAAAGAAGTTTGCCGCAAAGATGTAGTAATTCCATCCAGTGCCACCTCTATATACAGGACAACAATTGGCACAATAGCCTTGCTAAAGGAAGCCGAGGTCTCCCCCAGAACGTCCAAGCACATCGAGCGGCACGATAACGCGCTTCAGTTACCTCGAGAAACGGTTAAGGAGGCAAGAGTCGACTCCGCAAATAATGTGGTAGACGGCGCTTACAAACGCCATTAGGCCACAGAAGATGGCACAGCAACATCTCGCACGAAGAGTACGCAGAGCACTTATGTATTTTTTATTTATGTCTTCTTATATTTGTTGTCGTCTTGGTTGTAGGTAACGGTGCGGTACTTTCTAGATATTTGTATGTGGTTCTCTTATTGATTAGTCTTTAGTATTAGTCTTTATTACAACTTATTATATTATCATTCTTCTATTATGTGTCTAATATTATATTCAGAGAGAGAGAGAGACTAACACGCAGCAAACCTTCACTTCTCTCACTCATGTATATATATGTTTCTATCATCATACGTACTGATATAGATCACATCATCTGGACTTCCGATAGCGTCACTCGTATCTGTCACACTACTTGAGATATATGTTGAGAGAGAGAGATTGTGAGAGTGAGTTATTCATACATGTTGCACATAAGTAGGTAATCAACACGCACATGATGATGGTGATATGTAATATGGCTCGACATGAGTAAACATTTAATTCACTCTTTGTTGTTTTTATAAGTAGATGAGTCTTGCAGTTCTCGAGGTGTCGCCCCCGCCGCTCCGAGACACCGGATAAGCGAGAGTAAAGGTACCTTGCGCACTTCGGCGACTCAGCGGCTGTGGGTGAGTTCGGTAGTGCAGTTACTTCCACGTTCGGGCTCGTTTTTTTTTTTTTTTTTTGGGCGGGGGCTGCGTTTGTGAGTCGATTCGTGGCACGGTCGTTTGAGAACGAGGGCACTGAGCATGACCACTGAGCAGAAAAGTTACCTTCTCATCGATGACTGACTCATGTCGTAGTGGTGTGTGTCTAGTTCTTGACTAAGGTGCATCGATAGTTCCACCTTGAGGGTGTTATAGTTTGACTACACCATAACCCGGTCTCCTAGCCATTCGAAACCCTAAGGTGTATGTTGGCTATAGCATGTACATTGTAGGAATTGGATTACACCAAGATGGAATCTATCTACCTCGATGGATGAGGAGCAGCCCTATGATGATCATGAGAATCAAGTCAATAAGCCCATGGCCATGGCAGAAGTGTGAAATAATAGAAAGAGTTTCTATTAAGGTTTTCACATCGGACTTGAATCGAATGATTAAATCATATGATAGAAATTAGGGTTTGACGAATTCACCTTAACCCTAATCTGATCGGAGCTCAAGATAGAAGAACTTAACCACACAAGTAGCTATACTGAGAGGTGCATTTTTAATTTTGATGGGTTACCACCATATGCTGCTAAGTGTCACCGGTGGATTTTGAGAGCAATTAGAATGATTTAGATGATCGATCATTCTAAGTTATCTGAATCAGAAGAGTTCTGATCCATCGAAAGAAGTTTCAATGATGTCGATGATGGAGATCATGACATATCCCATTACCATACAAAACTGAACCTAACTGGGTCACACAAACAAGGGTTTGGATCTGGATATCATCAATTAGACTAACCCAGTTCAATTGATTTGAATAAGATTCAATTAGGTTCAAGGAAATCGTGCTAGCACATGATTGAGCCTAACATTCTCCTTTTTCTATCTTAAAAGTTGTCTTGACTGAGCCAAATGAGTTTGTGCTCACTCAGGTACCTTTACCTAGTTTGACTGAAGCTTGTCCAAGTCAGAAAAGGGTTGTCTTAATTTATTAGATAAATTTGAGACAACACCTATCATTTTCCATCACCTACTAATTCTTGTACTTTGACTTGGTCAAACGTTGACCTTTGACCCTTGGACATCTGCCCATGTGTCGTGCACTTATTGTAGAGCAGATAAGATCTTGTCCCCTCTCTAAAAATTGAAAAGAAGGGGGTGCATGCCTAGGATGGCGTGTGCCCATGGATAGGGATGCTGGAGTCCCATACGGATGGGACTCCAGGTTACTTTTTGGATTCAAACTAGGTGACCCTCATCTATAGACTTTGACCAGTCTTAGGCTCCACCTTAGGATGAGTCCGTGGGTCTCTCATCCCACCAATTAGATTTAGATCTGATTGAATGAAGCAACAAGATTGGTCGGGGTGATGCAGCACTACATGGCGCAGCAGAGTCTATAAATAGACCCTATCTACGCCCACTTTCAAAAGAGTTCATCTTAGCCCACACCCCAAGGCTGCCCATCTTCCTTCTCCACACCACCATCTGGCCCTCTCCCTCCTCTCCACATCCAAGAAAGTTGGGTTCTTCTGATTAGTGCGAGTTAAGCAAGAAAGGCTGACGAAAAAGGAAGAAGGCAGCACTGCTGCAGAGACGATGGGTGATCTTCAGAAGGTATTTTGAAGATCCTCCAAATCAAATCTAGATTTAATTTTTGGAGAAAAGAAAGAAAAAGAGAAGATCTCCAGATCCAGCTCAAGTGGATATCGATAGAGGCCAGTCTCTTACGTGGCTAGATCCAGAACCTTAGAGCTTCCACAGGATCATCAATGGGTAATCAGATTATCCAAGATCAAGATAAAAAATTAATTCAAAATTAATTTAATTTTATTTTTTTAATTATCAAATTATAAATTAGATCTAAAAAAGTGTCAGATCTAATCTAGATCTAAGAGAAAATTTTTGAAATATACCTCTCGATCCAATCAGATCTGAATGAACCTGATCCCAGGAAATCTGGATTTTCCTTCACTGCCCATATGCATCAGTCAAGGATTGCAAAATTATGTTATTCTGCAGATCCAGGTCTAACTTCACTTCGAGCTTCTCAAGCTCTTCCAAATTCTTGATTATCATCAGACAATGATCTTGGACTGACTGCCGATCACGCATCTTAGCCTTGAAAAATTGTTTAGTGACTTGATACTTAGCTGCACGACTCTGTTCACCAAATATCTCTTGTAGGTGAGCCAACATTCGGCAAGCAATCCTGATATTTTCATGTTGGTGCTAAAGTTCATCAGACATTGAGCCCAATATGTAATATCTAGCCTTGTTATCTTTGTCTATCTACTTATCTAGAGATGCTCTCTGTTTAGCAGATGGATGGGCTAGTAAGATGGGAGGATCCTAGTCCAATACATGAGTTAACTTCTTGGAACCCAAAATAATTTTGAAGTTTCGGAGCCAATCCTTGTAATTTGGTCCGGTTAGTCTATGGGTATCCAGGATTCGTGCTAATGGGTTGGATACAGATATTTTTATTTAGAGAGTCAAAGTTTCAAGTTAGATATTGTAATTAAGACTTAACCAATTTGTTTAGAGATTTTATTTTTAAATAAATTAGCTTTCACTATTTTCTTGGATCCCTATACTCCCTCTGTAGAGATGCAAAAATCTTCATGATTAATGATTTCTAGTGGATGGTACGATCCCACCAGCTGACTCATCACCTCACCTAACAGTTATTGGTGATGGGTTAGCCAATGGGTGAACATCTCTTGTTCAATGGTTCTCTAATCATGATGCACCCAAACTTAGTCTCTAATTCATGAATCTCACCGTGCTCAGAATATTGATCCACTCCTTAGTTAAGTCAGATCCACCATTTGCACAGATTGAATTTCTAATTGAGTTTCTCACCGTATCCAGAATATTCAACCCAATCCATCCTCCAGCCCATAGCATCCAATGCCTAATAGACATGGTTGCATCTTCTCGGTGCAACTGAACCACTATAACCAGCCGAGAACAATCAATCTCGGGAAGGGCCCGCACATCTACAATGATGGAAGACCTTAGACTTAATCTTTTCTTAGGGAGATTTGATTTAGGTCTCATTAAACTAGACTTGACATAGTTATAACCATTATGACTAACCTAATGGCATGGGTTAGCTCGAATTATTGACCACCTCAAATTAGAACTGAGTCAACAAACATGGCCAGGTAAGTGAGACCGGTGGAAGGGATATGCCATTAACTCGACAAGAATGCATTTGAGACGGGTAGCTTTAATTAAAAATCAGTCGGTTATATCTGCCAAACTTACCTTAGACACCAAATTATTGAGCCAGAACCAATCGGGTTAGCCTACAATCCAGCCTCTAACCACTGAGCCTAATTAGATCTTAGCTTGATCGATACTCATGTGACTCGATCTTGACTCAGACTTAATCCTATTAGGTTGGTCAATTTAAGCACTGTTGATCCCATCTAACCAACTCTTGATTCGATTTGATCAACCGCTTAGATCTAATTGAGCTACCCAAGCCTGAATCCAAATTTATGAATATATCTTAGATCTGAACTTCTCAATTTTAGATCTAATTAATATTTCATAATCTTAATTTTTAATTAAGTTTAGGGTTCATAAATAAAATATGTAAATAAAATCCTAAGATTTCTGGATCTAGGGTTTTGCAGAAAGTAAGTTTTTGATTTTTAATTAAGGACGAACGCACAGCACCCCTACACATCATAAGTGAAGGGAAATCCTAATTTCCCGATCCAGGTTCGTTCAGATCTGATCAGATCAAGAGATATATTTCAAAATTTTTCTCTTGATCCCAATCAGATCTTGATATATTTCAGATCTGATTCTTATTATTTTAATAAAATAAAATTAAAAGATAAATTAAATCAAATTTAATTTATCTGATCTGGGTAATCCTATTACCCTGTTGATGATCCTATTTGCAGCGGAAGGTTCTGGATCTTAGCCACGCAAGCGCCTGGCCTCTACCGGTATCCACTCAGGTTGGATCTAGAGATCCTCTTCTTCTCTATCACACCTCCAAAAATCAGATCTAGATTTGATCTGGAGGATCTTCAAAACTCTTTTGAAGATGAGCAGTCGTCCTTTGCAGCAGCGCAGCCTTCTTATTTTGATCGCCTTTCTTTGATCTGAATCGCACCAACCAAGGTCCAAAACTCCTTTTGGATGTGGAGAGCAAGGGGAGAAGAGACTATGGTGTGGAGAAGGAGGGGAGAGGCAGCCTTGGGGCGTGGGGTTTCTCAATTGAATTGCTTAGAATCTGAGTTGGGCGCAGGGTCTCTTTTATAGACTAAGCATGATCCAACTCCTCTTCCTCCCAACCAATCACAACCCTTTGTGAAATCAGATCTAAATCTGATTGGTGGGAATAGAGACCCCTGGATTCCTCCTTAGAGGGTGCCTAAGATCAGTCAAAGTTGGTTCTTAGAAGAACTCTAATTGGAATCCAAAAAGGAGATGGAGTCCTTGTCCAACAAGGACTCCTAGGCGCCTCCAACTTGGGCACACGCCTAGGGTGGCGTGCGCCCTTCTCCTTGCCAGGTTCTGGCAGGGGGACAGGCCCCCACCAGCTCTCCAATAGGTGCATGACATGTGGTCAAAAGTCAAAGTGTCAATGGTCAACGTTTGACCAGTCAAAGGTAGACTTTTGACCAAAGTCAAAGAACAAGAAATGGCAGGTGACCAAAAATGGCAGGTAGTGTCTTACAAATAAGACAACCTTTTCTGACTTGGACAACCTCCAGTCAGACCATATGAAGGCCTCTGATTGAGCACAAACTCCTTTGGCTCAGACAGGACAACTTATTTATGATAGCAAAAGAAGAACGTTAGGTTCAATCGAGTGCTAGCACGATTTCCTTGAACCTAATTGAATCTCATTCAGATCAATTGAACTAGATCAGTTCAATTGATGATCACCAGATTCAAACCCTTGTTTGTGTGACCCAGTTAGGTTCAGTTCTGTATGGTAATGGGATATGTCATGATCTCTATCATCGACATCATCGAAACTCCTTTCGATGGATCAGAACTCTTCTGATTCGAACAGCTAGAATGATCGATCATCTAAATCATTCTAATTGCTCCCAAAATCCACCAGTGACACCTAGCAGTATATGGTGGCAACCCATCAGAGCTGAATGCGAACCTCTTGGTGCAGCTACCTATGTGATTCAGTTCTTCTATCTTGAGCCCCGATCAGATTAGGGTTAAGGTGAACTCGTCAAACCCTAGTCTCTATCATATGATGTAATCATTCGATTCGAGTCCAATGTGAAAATCTAAATAGAAACTCTTTCTATTATTTCACTCTACCATGGCCATAGATTTTTGGACTTGATTCTCATGATCATCATAGGGCTACTCCTCTACCACCGAGGTAGATAGATTCCATCTTGATGCAATCCAGTTCCTACAATGAACATGTCATAGCCAACATACACCTCAGGGTTCCATATGGCTAGGAGACCGAGTAATGGTGTAGTCAAACTATAACACCCTCAAGGTGAACTGCCGATGCATCTCAGGTCAAAGAACCAGACACACTACTGCAGCATCGAGTCAGTCATTGACGAGAAGGTAGACTCCCTAATGACTACTCGAGGTGGTCACGCTCAGTGCCCTCGTTCTCTAACGAGTACCTGTACTCTCGCTCCGGTGTCTCCACACCATAGACTCAAGACTCATCTACTAAAGAGAAGCGATTGTACACCAACCTTCCGGATCAATCACCATCCTCGTGATGATCCTATGGTCAGGAGCAATTTATGAGTTAATAATGATTATTCATGTCTTAAATTTTTAACTCTTGAAAATATGAATTATCATTACCATTAACTCAAAGGATGTATCACAGACACTAAATACACATATGTGATAGAAAATAACCCATTTATTGATTTTAGTCAAAATTACAATTTTGCCCCTAGAAGTGTATTACAAGTGTCAGCCAATTCTGGCTTCTAGGGCACATATATCTAACAATAGGAATACCCCATCAAATGGAATGAGAGGGCATTTAGATCCTACTTTGTTCTTATGACCGAACGGCCAAGGGGAACACCTTAATCAGAAATATAAATCTATAAAACTAGTTTGATCTATATCATATATCTCATATATAAAATTTGATCTAACTTAATACATATTTTGTATACATCTCATGTATCATGTATGCATCTTTTTTAGATCTAAAATTTCTCATAATTATCTAAAAAATTATATTTAAATTGATTATATCAAAATAAATTTTAATTTAGATAACTATGTAGAACTATTCTACAACTAGTCTACACATACAATCATCGTATCTCATATAATCTAAAAATTAAATAATTTTATTTTCTATTTTTTATATCTTATTATAATATTTATAATCATCAAAAAATAGAAAATAAATAGATCTAAAATTATAATTTAATTAAAATAAATCATTATCATGCAAGACCACGTATAGAACTTTTCTATTTTACAACTAATCATGCATATTGTAGAACTTAGATCTATATTATTTAATTTTAATTTTTTTAATTTTAGATCTAATCATATCTTATGTGATATCTAAAATCTTTTATTTATTAGATCAAAATAAATTAAAAATAGATCTAAATAATTTTTATTAAACCTGGCTCTGATATCAGTTGAAGGAAAAATTCTGATTTCTTGGATCAGATTCATTCAGATCTGATCAGATCGAGAGAGATATGTTAAAAAAAAAATCCTGAATTTCTGGATCAAGTTCGTTCAGATCTGATCGAATTGAGAGAGATATTTCAAAAAAATTTTCTCATGTATCCAGATCAGATCTGAGATGTTTTAGATCTGATTTTATAGATCTAATAAATAAAAATAAAAATAAATTAAAACTAATTTAATTTATACCTTGATGTGGGTAATCTGATTACCCTTTGATAATCCTGCTGATTGCCTGAGGTTCTGGATCTAGCCACATAAATGCCTGACCTCTACCGGTATCCACTCAAACTGGATCTATAGATCTTTTCCTTCTTTATCACTTCTCCAAAAATTTGATCTAGATCTGATTTGGAGGATCTTCAAAACTTCTTCAAAAGATCAGCAGTCATCTCTGCAGCAATGCTGCCTACTTCCTTTCTCGTCAGTCTTTTCTTGCCTAGATCGTACCAAACTGAAGCCCAACTTTCCTTGAACGTGGAGAGGAGAGAGAGAGGATTGGAAGATGGCATGGAGGAGGGAGAGGGGCAGCCTTAGGGTGTGGGCTAAGAGAAACTCTATATAAGTGGGGTGCAGATAGGGTTTATTTATAGACCCTTCTGAGCCATGTAGTGCCAAATCATCCCGACCAATCACGTTGCTTCATGCAATAAGATCTAAATCTGATTGATGAGATGACATCACTTGATCCAATCAGATGAGAGTCCCATAAATTCATCCTTAGATGGTGCTTAAGACTGGTCAAAGTCTATAGGTAAGGGTCACCTAAGTAGAATCCAAGAAGCAACCTGAAGTCCCATCTATGTGGGACTCCAGGATCCCCATCTATGGGCGCACGCCATCCTAGGCGTGCACCCCCCTCCTTTCCAAATTTCAATAAGGGGACAAGCCCCTATCTACTCTCCAATAAGTGCATGACATATGGGCAGATGTCCAAGGGTCAAAGGTCAACATTTGACCAAAATCAAAGGACAAGAATTAGTAGGTGACGAAAAATGGCAGGTATTGTCTCAAATTTATCTTATAAATTAAGACAATCCTTTTCTAACCTGGACAAGCTCTAGTCAGACCAAGTAAAGATACCTGGGTGAGCATAAACTCATTTGGCTCAGTCGAGACAACTTTTAATGATAATAAAAGAAGAACGTTAGGTTCAATCGTGTGCTAGCATGATTTTCTTGAATCTAATTCAAATCAATTGAACTGGGTTAGTCCAATTAATGATATCCAGATCCAAATCCTTATTTGTGTGACCCAGTTAGGTTCAATTCATATGGTAATGGGATATGTCACAATCTCTATCATCGACATCATCAAAACTCCTTTCGATGGATCAGAACTCTTCTGATTTAGATAATTAGAATGATCGATCATCTAAATTATTCTAATTGCTCCCAAAATCCACCAGTGACACCTAACAGTATATGGTGGCAACCCATCAAAATTGATAACAAACCTCTTGGTGCAGCTACTTGTGTGATTAAGTTCTTCTATCTTGAGCTCCGATCAGATTAGGGTTGAGGTGAACTCGTCAAATCCTAATTTCTATCATATGATTTAATCAGTCGATTCAAGTCCGATGTGAAAACCTTAATAGAAACTCTTTCTATTATTTTACTCTCTGCCATGGCCATGGGCTTATGGACTTAATTCTCATGATCATCATAGGATTGCTCCGCTTCTACCGAGGTAGATAGATTTCATCTTGGTACAATTTAATTCCTACAATGAACATGCTATAGCCAATATATACCTCAGGATTCCAAATGGCTAGGAAATCGAGTCATGGTATAGTCAAACTATAACACCCTCAAGGTAAACTACCGATGCACCTCAGATCAAATAACCAGACACACCACTGCAGCTTCGAGTCAGTCATTGATGAGAAGGTAGACTTTCTTATGACTACTCGAGGTGGGCATGCTCAGTGCCCTCGTTCTTTAATGAATACCTGTACTCTCACTCTGGTGTCTCAACACCATAGACTTAAGACTCATCTACTATAAAGAAGCGGTTGTACACTAACCTTCCAGATCAATCACCATCCTCATGATGATCCTATGGTCAAGAGCATTTTATGAGTTAATAAATGAAAATTCATGTCTTAAATTTTCAACTCTTGAAAATATGAATTATCATTACCATTAACTCAAGGGATGTATCACAGACACTAAATATACATTTATGATAGAAAATAATCCATTTTATTGTTTATAGTTAAAATTATAATTTTGCCCCTAGAAGTGTATTACAAGTGTCAGTTCCGTCCAGTTGTAGCTATAAAAATCGAACCTCAACCCACAGAAGTACTCAAACCCTGAATCATTTTGAGATGGCCGACCTCCAACACTATGGACAAATAATCCGATTGGCTGAAAAGATGAATTTCAAATTTGACAGGGCATTGTAGATTTCTTCTCCAGACGAGCTTGAATAGTCAATACTTCTGCCCCAGAGAACCGACCAAGTCCCCAGCTCCTATGCATCCCATCTAGCCGATCTCCTTCCAATAGCCTGTGTGGCCTCACTTAGACGAACTTTCTTGGGTCCTCCTTTTTTTGGCAGAATCTCAGTTGAACTTCTCTAGTAGCTGAGCTTCTTCCAAACTATCCCTAGATGAACTTTAGCACTTTATCATTATTCACCAGTGAGCAACCTTGAAAGTGGCCGAACCTCAAATGAACAGCAGAGACCAGTGTTTCAATCATGCTTGCCTATTATGGCCATCAGTCAGTACTCAGCCCAGGTGGATCCCTCATAGCTAGACTCCTTTCAGTTGGACGTCTTTTGGGCTTCTTCACCAATCGAACCTCTACCGGACTTCTCTTCTGGCCAAATTTCTTCTAGCCATCTAAAAGGACCATGGCATACACCTTCAACATAGCAAATAAAAGCCAGTATACTATCAATCCTGAGAGCCTTTGAACTCCTTCAAAATAATAATGCCCAAGAGCCCTTCATCACCTGCAACTACCTCATCTGAACTCTAGCTATTGGATCTCCAACAGACCACCACTCTCCATAACAAACCCAACGTGGCCTCGAACACCCCACTACCAAGCAGTTATAGCTATCACTATCAGTTTGTTATAGATTTCAGACTATAAAAGGGACCCTCCATATACATTTTTCCTAAGCTCTCTTCTCCTTCTCGATGCTCTGTAACTTTCTCTACTGAGTACACCATTTATGTTGGTCGAAAGAGCTGACTTGATCGTTGAAGGATCTTACCGAAGCCACCCACCCCAGGCTCTGGACAAGACTTGTCTTACAGGTCACCGACGGCGACCTCGTCTTCTCCAACTCTAGTGCTCCTCCAGCGATGACCAGATTTTGTACCAATAGGATTGACACTAGAGAAAGAAAACTCTTTGTTTCTGAGCTTTCCTTATTCTTGAAGGAGTACTCAGCAGAGAACTCTCTTCTTCTTCTCCAGAGTCCTTTCTAGAAAAGATGCCCCTCAGGAAAGCTTCTATCCGACGGTCAACAGCCTCCGCGGTCAGATTTCATTTAGATCTGCCCGCTCCTATTTCATCCCCGACAACTTAAGCTCCATCTGCAGTAATGGTGGACGTGGAGCAGTTCAACCTGCTAGTCCAGCAGGTTCGTGGCCTCATAAAAATAGTGTAGGCCATGCAGCCGCAGCCTTCGACGCCAATTCAGTCAGAGCATGCTTCTCCAAAGCCTCATGATCCAATTTAGGGATGGCTGACTTGGGCTGGCCGGTCGGTGACCTCCGAAAAGGAGAAGCAGAGGGCTGAGAGCCCCTACTTTGATCATGACTCTACCCCTAGGGGAAATTTTCTCCCATTCAGCCAGAACACCTTGGAGATTCATGATCGAGAGGATCTTTTAGATCAAAAACTACAAGAGATGAACCGACGGATCAAAGAACTCTGCCATGCACCCCCCTCCCATAGTAATGATATCTATACCGACCCTCCTTTCTCTCACCGTATCTTGTAGGAACCGATCCTGTCGAACTTCAAGCTCTCCCAATTCGAGAGCTATGATGGGATCTCTGATTCAGTTGACCATCTAGAAGCCTTCCGAATAATGATGCTACTCCATGGTGCACCCAACGCCATCCTATGCCGAGCTTTCCCATCTACTTTGAAAGGGACAGCCGAAAATTAGTACTCGATCCTCAAGCCGAATACCATCTTCTCTTTTGATCAAATGAGCCATCAGTTTGCTGCTCATTTTATCAGCAACCGACATCCCAGGCGAGGCTCGAAATCCCTCATCAACATCTAGCAGTAAGAGAGAGAATCCATCCGAGCTTATGTCAACCATTTCAATGCTGCTGTACTGGAGGTCCAAAACTTGGACCAATCTATTGCGATAGCAATGCTAAAGAATGGCCTTCAGAAGAACAATCTGCTATTTTTTCTGGAGAAGAAGTACCCCAAGAATTTTGCTGATATGTTGGCTTGGACTGAAGGGTATACCCGGATGGAAGAGGCCTTCCAGACCAAGGATAATGAAGCTACTAGAGAGCGGCAAATGGGCAAGCTGGGCAAGCCCACTGAGGAAGGAAAGCTGAGTGAAGCTTGACCGCACTCCCGAACTCTTCCTAAGCACAAACGAGCCTGATCTCCTCAGGCTCGGAAGCAAAAAAGTCCTGACAGAAGGGCTCGACGGGGCTCCCCCCTCCGAAGGTTCCACAACTATGCCCCTCTTAATGCTTCAAAAATCCAAGTACTGATGGAGATTAAGGAGCAGCTGCCATGGCCGAAAAAGATGCACTCCCATTCTGGCAGACGCAATCCAAACAAGTTCTGCCTCTATCATCGTGACCACGGTCACGATACTAAAGAATGCATTCAACTCCAAGATGAGATCGAGAAGCTCATCAGGCAAGATAGGCTTGGCTGATTATTGCGGCATCGACCTAAAGGGTGGGAAGATCGGCCAAGAACACTGCCACAATCGAAACCACCAAGGAAGAAGCAGCATGCAAATTGGCCATCCCTCAGCATCATCAACACCATCTCTGGGGTCTTCGACAAGGAGAAGCTAGTGGATCAGTAGAGCTTAGGAAGAGGTGGAGAACTGATGAGCCCATTACTTTCACCAACAAGGATGCCCAAGGAGTTCGATTCTTGCACAATGACGTGGTTATAATCTCTTTAAACATCGCTGACTATGATGTGCACCGTATTTTGGTAGGTAATGAAAGCTTTGCTGATATTTTATTTTACAATGTTTTCTCAAAAATGTCTTTACCTAATAATCACTTGGAACCTATGAACTCTCCATTGGTAGGCTTCACTGGCAATGTCGTGCCAGTTGAGGGCACAATAACTCTGATTGTGGCTACAGGACAAGGTCCAAAGCTGGCTAAAGCGTAGGTCAATTTTCTAGTCATAAAAGCTCCATCTACCTACAATGCCATTCTTGGCCGACCTAGTTTGAATACACTCTGAGCTATAGTCTCAACTTATTATTTAAAGGTGAAGTTTTCGATGAGCTACAGAATTGAAGAGATCAGGGGAGATCAGGCCTTAGCAACGCATTGTTACTCCATCACCTTATAGAAAAACACCCGATCCAACCTTTGTCTTATTGATGGGCTAGATGTCCGTGATGACCTTATAGAGGAGCGGGGCAAGCCTATGGAACACCTCATTTCTATCTTGTTGAAGGACGAAAATGTGAAGCACACTATGCAGATCGGTTCCAACTTGGGGGATGAGGTTCGAGAGCAACTCATTGCCTTCGTTCGAAAGAACACAAATGTCTTTGCCTAGTTTCCAACAAATATGCCGAGAATCGATGCTGAGGTCATGGAACATCAGCTGACTACTGATCCTAGGTGTCAGTCAGTAAAAGAGAAGATGTGCAGCCATACTTCGGAGAGGTAGAAAGCAATTATAGAAGAAATCAACAAACTCCTCAAGGCTAGATTCATCCAAAAAGTTAACTACCCGAGCTGGGTCTCAAATGTGGTGCTCATAAAAAAAACAAATGGCAAGTGGAGGATGTGTATAGACTTCAAGAAGCTGAACAAAGCTTGCTTAAAAGATAGTTACCCTCTATTTAGGATTGACCAATTGGTGGATGCAACCTTGGGTCATGAGCTCCTCACCTTCATGGATGCCTTTTTTGGCTATTACCAAATTTGGATAGCACCAGATGATGAAGAGAAAATTGCTTTTGTTACTGACTATGGTCTTTACTATTATACGGTTATGCCTTTTTGACTCAAGAATGCAGGGACAACGTACCAACACCTAGTCAACAAAATCTTTAGGGAGCAGATCGATCGAAATATGGAGGTGTATGTGGATGACATGCTCGTCAAGATCCAAGCTTCAATAAATCACATCACCGACCTTGAAGAGACCTTCAGCGTAGTTAAGAAGTACAAGATGAAGTTGAATCCGACCAAATGCACCTTCGATGTAACCTTGGAAAAGTTTTGGGGATTCATGGGATTGAGGCGTGGGATTGAGGCGTGGGATTAAGGTGAATCTAGAGAAAATCTGGGCTATTCAGGAGATGACCACTCCAAGAACAATCAAAGAAGTTCAGCGCTTGACTAAAAAAGTAGCATCCCTAAACCGCTTCATCTTAAGATCGGTCGAGCAATGCATGCCCTCCTTTCAAGTTCTCAAATAGCTAAAGAGCTTTTGCTGAATGGTGGAATGCCAACAGGCATTCAAGGAGCTTAAAAACTACCTCAGCTCATCCCACTACAGGCAAAGCCTAAGCCCAGAAAAGAATTATTCTTATACCTAGCAGTCTCCCCAGTAGCCCTGGCAACGGTCCTAGACAAGGAGGAAGCGAAAGTGAAGTGATCGGTCTACTACATAAGCCAAGTCCTGAGGGATGTAGAGATCAAGTACTCTAAGTTAGAAAAATTGACTTATTCTTTTCTAATTGCTGCCAGAAGACTCCAACCTTACTTTGAGAGGCACACCATAATTGTCCTCATAGATCAATCAATTAAAGTAGTTCTTCATCGAACGAATGCCTTTGAAAAAATCACAAAATGGGCAATCAAACTTACAGAGTTTGACATCAATTACCGATCCCGACCATCAATCAAGGCTTAGATATTAGCAGATTTTGTAGTAGAATGCACCATTCCAGATGAAGCCAAACCTGAATGGTTCAAAACCAGCATTCCATGGTTGCAACTGAGCCCCCCCAAAGAGAACGTCGACCTTTCCAAAGGCTTTTGGGTCCTGTACGTGGATGGTTCATCCAACACTGCTGGAGCAGATGCAGAGTTCGTCATAGTTAACCCCGAGGGAGTCGTCACCAAATATGCACTATGCTTCGAATTCTCTGTAACTAATAATAGGGCCGAATATGAAGCCTAATCATTGGGTTAAAAATAGCAAAAGAGTTAGAGGTAGATCGGCTCCAAGTTTTCTATGATTTTTAGCTAGTGGTCGGACAAGTTGGTGGCAACTATGAAGCCCGGGAGGAAAGCATGATGAAGTATCTTGAGAAAGTAAAAAACTTGACTTCGGCCTTCAACAGTTTTAGCATCCAATGGATTTCGAGGGTGAAAAATACAAGATCCAATCTTCTCTCTACGTTGGCCACTTTAGCCCCAATCGAACTACCCAAAGAAGTATTTTTTGAAATCCTAAAGTGCCCAAGCTTAGAGGAGTTGCAGCCTATTCTACAAGTTGAGCACGAGCCAAGCTAGATTGACTCGCTAGATGCCTACCTCAAGGATGGAATTTTTCCTCATGATCAGAAAGAAGCTCGAAAACTCAGAAATCAAGCTTTCTGGTATGTTCTGTATAAAGACAAGCTGTAATAAAAGGTCGTATTCTCGATCACTCTTAAGATATCTTCGACTTCAGAGGCCAACTTTACATTATGGGAAGTGCATGAGAAAATTTATGAAAGTCATGTAGGAGCCAGATCCCTATCATAAAGGCTACTTTGGCAGGGTACTATTGACCGACCTTGTACCACGACTCTATAAAGTATGTCAAGAAATGTGACCACTATCAGAAAAATGCAAACATACAAAGATAGTCGGTCTCTGAGCTTACTCTACTAAGCACACCCTGGCCATTCGCGCAGTGGGGAATGGATATACTTGGCCCTTCTCCAATAGCATTCGGGCAACGAAAGTTTCTCCTGTTTACGATCGACTACTTCACCAAATGGATCGAGATCAAACCATTGGCAAAATTACTGAGGCTAAGGTACAGGACTTCATCTGAAAGTCAATCATCTATCGGTTTGGTCTATCCCAAACTCTCATAACAGATAACGGATGATAATTTGTTGGAATGAGGTTCGCTGAGTTCTGCAAAGATCTAAACGTCTTCCATCACTTCATATCAGTGGCCCATCCATAAGCAAATGGTGAAGCAGAGGTAACCAACAAAATTTTACTGTAGAACATCAAAGCAAGGCTTGAAAGAACGAGAAAGACTTGGGTGGATGAACTCTACCACATCCTCTGGGCGTATCGAACTACTCAAAGGCTATTGACTAGGAAAACACCATTCACCCTAGCCTTTGGAATAGAGGCAGTCATCCCAATCGAGCTCAAACTTCCATCAGTATGGGTCGTAGCCTTCAATGAGCAGCATAACTCATAGGACCTCAGAATCAACCTCGATCTATTGGAGGAAAAAAGAGAAGAAGCCCAAGTTCGAATGGCATCCTATAGATGAAGAGTAGCCAAATACTATAACTCCAGAGTCAAAAATAAAGCATCTAGAGTGGGGGACTTGGTGCTCCGACGAGCATCCATTTTACAGCCTTAAGATCAAGAAAAGCTAGCCCAGAATTGGGAAGGTCCATATAAAGTAGAGGAGGTCGTCTGGCCCAAAACTTATCGCTTGAGAAAACTTGGAGGAGCGACACTCCCACAACCTTGGAATTCAAAAAACTTAAGAATGTACTACCAGTGACTTTCCTTCAATAAAACTTTTCTATTTAAACATCATTACTTCTTGACATAAAAATTGTGTAATAACTAATAACCCTCTGAAGCAACCTAAAGTGATTCATTAGAAACAGAAGGAGAACCTCATCCTAACGTGAGCAAGGTCGAAGGCCTCGTTGAACTAAGATGAGATGAGAAGAGGGCCCTACCAATGGCCCTAATGTGCCCCTACAATCTATTAAGAACAGGAGGAGAACCTCGTCCTAACATGAGCAAGATCGAAGGCCTTGTTGAACTAAGACGAGATGAGGAGGGAGGCCCTATCAACGGTCCTAATGTGCCCCTACAGTCCATTAAAAATAGGAGGAGAACCTCATCCTAACGTGAGCAAGATCAAAGGCCTCATTGAACTAAGACGAGATGAGGGGAGAGGCCCTACCAACAGCCTTAATGTGCCGCTATAGTCCATTAGGAATAGAAGGAGAACCTCATCCTAACGTAAGCAAAGTTGAAGGCCTCATTAAATTAAGATGGGATGAGGGCAGAGGCCCTATCAATGGCTCTAATGTGCCCCTACAGTCCATTAGAAATAGGAGGAGAATCTCGTCCTAACGTAAGCAAAGTCAAAAGCCTCGTTAACTAAGACGAGATGGGGAGAGGCCCTACCAACGATCCTTAACGCGCCCCTACAAGCCATGTTAGGAATAGAAGGAAAGCCTCATCCTAACGTGAGCAAAAGTTGGAACCTCATTGACCAAAGATGAGGGAAAGAAAGAAGCTCGGTAGAGAATCCTTACACATTTTTTTTGCGACAACCTGACTATGTCAAATATGAAAGATGGAACCCTATCTTGGTTTGCAGAAGAGGTCCTAGTTTAGTGTCCACAACAAGCATTTCATGAGAAGACAACATAGAAAAAAATGAGGTAAAGAAGGTAAGGCCATAAATAAGCCTCGAATTCATGCAAAACAAAAATAATGAGAAGTGTACTATTTCATTACAAAAATAAGTTCATTACAAGCAAAACATAGGCCGACAAGATCGATTACACTGAAAGAAAAAAAATGAGAAGAGGCCAAAGCTCTAAGGCGGACCGGACTCAAACTTTGGGCTGCCGACCCCGACCATCACCAAGACCTGCTTTAGCCTAAAGATCTCCTCCTCAAGCTCCTTCTTCTTGTAGAGACCATCTACGTACATTCTATTGGAGCTAAAACTTACCCTCAAGGTCTCATCACTGTCTCATCAAAACTTCAGACTTGGCCTCCGCATCCTCGACAGCCCAATGTTCACAGGTGAGCTGAAGCTTCAGCCATTGAACCTCGGCCTTCTCCGTCCCAACCACCTTTGAAAGCTCACCGATGGTCCTCTTCAAGGAGGTGATCTCCTCCGACTTGCCACTCATGCTGGCTTCTTGACTACTGTGCAATCACTTCTGAAGATAAGTTGCTTCATCTCTAGCAGCCTTGAGCTCACCTTCAAGCCTGGACATCTTCCCCGCCCAAGCGATAGCTATAATGCCAGCCCTCAGTATCTTGCAGCTGCTTCTGAAGCTGGAAGAACCTTTTTGACCAGTCCCAGTCATACCAGGCCTTGCCAGTGGACCACGACAATCTCCCTTCTAGGAGATAGATTTTTTTCTTGGCCTCCTTTAGGTTGGCTTCAAGAAAGCTGATCTTCGCCGTCAGTGCCCAGGACTTGTCACTAACATTTCTCTTAAGTTCAGCAATGTCCTTCTCAAAGCTGTCCTTCTGGATGCTGAAGCTCACCGCATCCTTCATGTGCAAGTCACGGAGGCAAGTGATCTCTCTAGTCTCCTTAGAAGCATTCTTTCGAGAGGACTAAAGGTCAGCCTCAATCTTCTTCAACTTTTTTCTTAAAAGATGAACTTTCTTCTTCAAACCCCTTATCAAAGGCTTGAACAAAACTCCCTGAGGCAAGGGGTCAGCGTCAACCAGAGAATGGGGGTCATGGCCATAGTTATCAGAGGCATTCTAAATCACGTGCAATGCAGGGTATAAAGAAAAAGAGAGATTTGCTTTCATTACTTCAAATATTTTTAGTACATTATAAAAAAAAGAGAGAAAAGTACATAGATGTCAAAGGTTTAGACCTCAGGTGGCTCATCCACTAGAGAAGTTAGGACATTCTCAGTCGTCTCGGGTTCATGGGTAGGCTCAGACACTACACTTGCAGATTCTGAAATTATTGGGGCAGCTTCGACGGCATGGGCGATAGGGACAACCTCGGCATCGATGCATGAAGGGACAGCTCTATTCTCTAGCTCTTCTAGGAGGAGGTCCAAATCGATGTTGGAGAACTTCTTGGCGACCCATCCCAAGTAGACCTGAAACTCTTTCAAGAAGGCTTCCTAGGCGAAGGCTATTTTGATATCCTCCATATCCTTGAAGGACTTGAAGTCTTGCACGGCCCTCTCCATGGCAGTGTTAACCTCCTCCTGCGCCTTTCTTTTCTCCTCCTCCAAAGCTAGCTTAGCCTTTAGCCTCGCCATCTCACCACGCTCCTCTCTTAACTCTTTCTAAAGGCGTTCTTCTTCAGATGAATGAGTCTCCGAGGTGACCTTTAGAACATCGGGCTCAACCTGAGCCTTCTCAACTTCTGCGTGGGCTTCCTCCAGGGCTTTGGAAGCTTTAGCCCAATTTTGGTTTGCCACCTCAGAGTAGGCAAAAAGGTAGTGTCCCAACTGCAAAACAAAAGGCAAGTTAGAATCCTAAAAGATCCCAACTTTAAAGCCTGAAGAGCATAAAGTCAAAATCAAAAGAAGCCACTTACCTCCAGGAAGGTGGCGAAGGACTCATTGAACCTCTCAGTGTCATCCTTCTAGCACATTCTTTCTATGATGTGGGGAAGGATGCTCCCCTCCATCAGCAACTAAACGACCTCTCGGTCATCCAGAGAACCCTGTTCTTGGCTAAGGTCCTCTCCTTCGGAGCCCTTGGCCTTTCATCCAACCTTCTTGTCGACAGCCCTCTTCTTTTTCATCTCCATAACTTTCTCTTGCCGAATAGGAGCAGGAGGGGCAGCTTCATCAAAAAGAGCCAAGCTCGGTGCAATAACAATGAGCTCAAGGGCCTACACAAATCAAATTGGCATGGCCTGGCTCGACTCTCCAGTTCGAGCCTTCTTCTGTGGTTCATCGAAAGAATCACCCTTCCTTTTAAGGGTTGGGATTCTCTTCGTCAAGCAGTTCTATTCCTTTGGAGTCATTTCTACAAAGATAAAGTTAGATGATCAAAAGAATAAATACCACCCAGCTGGCTGAATATGAAGAACTACCTGTTGGGTTAAGAGGACTGAGATCAAAATTGAACAAGATCTGCTCGTCTAGAAGTCTAGAAATTGGTGGAGCATCAAAAGACTTCAACTTATCGGCCAAACTCCGATCCTCGCTTTCTAGCCCGGGAGCTCAGCGGACCGATTCTCTTACCTCGCCCCATGGAGGAAGCCCTAGTCCTAGGGAGGGATGGAAAATGAAGAAGAATTTTCCCTTTCAGTCGTGAATGGAGGAAGGAGCACCTTTGAGCAGTTCCTTCCTACTGAACTGTAGAGACACATACCACCAATCCTTAGTGGTAGGATGATGTTTAATGGTAAAGAAATTATGAAACAAGAAAATGGTAGGTCGAACGTCCACCATGGTGCACAGAGAGAGAAATCCTATGATGAATCTAAAGGACTTCGGCATCATGGCAACAAGAAAAATATTGAGAAACCTAAATAGGTTAGCTACAAAAGAAGGTAAGGGTAACCTAAGCTCGGTCCGAAAGGTTTCGACATATAGACAGATTCAGCTAAGAGGGGGTGAGCAAGCTCGATCGTCGAGCCTAGGAAGTTCAAGCTCGTACTCGAGAGAAATTCCAAACTAAATCCTAGCTAAGGAATGGTCGTCGGGCTGAAGTCTATAAGGGATGATCATAGGCACAAAAGGATGGGCTGATCCTAAGGATTTGGCCTCCTCAGGAGGCAGGTTCAACAAGGTTAGAGGGGCCGAGCTCCTAGAACAAGTCAACCAGGATTCCTCACTAGACATTTGGATTGAGGTAAAATTGAGGAATCACCCCAAAAATCAAAAAAATAAGATGTTTAAACTTCGACAAAAATAGAAAGAGTGAGAAAGCAAGGAGTACAGAGATAATCCGAAAAAGTATCGGAGAGCTGACCTAAATTGGTTGGGAAGAACAAGGAGACGATGAATGAAGCAAAAATCGAAGGGAGGTGCACCGAAAACCAAGGAAAATATAGGAAGAAGCCTGAACCCTCATTTGGAATGGAGAGGGGAACCAAAGGAAGGAGATGAAGATTTTAGAAGAAGTAAGAACTCGGAGGAGGAAGGCAAGTTTAAGTAGTCCCTGGAGTACCAAGATAGTTATGATTGCAAATTTTCTCCAACTGATCTCTGGTCGATGCATGTCTCACTCATCATGGCAGAAAGCTTCCAACGGGCAGATCTTTAATAGCACTATACTTCGAGCAAACTTCTGATGGGGAATTCAAAAAATGTCTTTTTGGATCACCATGCATTTATGAAGCTTCGATGCTAGCCTAGTAAAAGCCAAAATTTTCCATCCAACCCAGATGTGGAAAATCCAACAGGGTTGAAAAATTCATCGAACTTCGGCAGTCTCCATTTTACTCCCATCCTTCGAACTTCAAACTTGAAAGTAGGGGGACTAGTGTTGGGGATAAATCCATGCCTGCCGAAGTCTAGCTAAGACTCCGACTCTTAATCAGTTCTGTCTGGTTGCAGCTATAAAAACCAAACCCCAACCCACAGGAGTATTCGAACCCTAAATCATTCCGAGATGGCCGACCTTCAACACTATGAATAGATAATCCGATTGGCTAGAAAGATTGATTTCGAATTTGATAGGGCATTGTGGATTCCTTCTCCAGATGAGCTTGAATAGTCAATACTTCTGTCCTAGAGAACCGGCCAAGTCCTCGGCTCCTGTGCATCCCATCCAGTCGATCTCCTTTCGATAGCTTGTGTGGCCCCACTTGGATGAACTTCCTTGGATCCTCCTTTTTTTGGCAGAATCTTAGCCGAACTCCTCCAGCAGTTGAGCTTCTTCCAAACTATCCCCAAACGAACTTCAGCGCTTTATCGTTATTCACCAATGAGTGACCCTGGAAGTGGTCGAATCTCAAATGAACAGCAGAGACTAGTGTTTCAATCACGCTTGCCTATTACGGCCATCAGTCAGTACTCAACCCAGGCGGACCCCTCATAGCTGGACTTCTTTCAATCGGACATCTTTCGGGCTTCTTCATCGGTCGAACCCCTATCGAACTTCTCTTCTGGCCAAATTCCTTCCAGCCGTCTAAAAGGACCACGACGTACACCTTCAACATAGCAAATAAAAGTTAGCACACAGTCAATCCTGAGAGCCTCCAAACTCCTTCAGAATAATAATGCCTAAGAGCCCTTCATCGCCTGCAACTACCTCATCCAAACTCTAGGTGTTGGGTCTCCAACAAACTAGCACGTCACGACAACGGATACCACTCTCCATAATAAATCCTACGTGGCTCCGAATGCCCCACTACCAAGCAATTGCGGCTATCACTATCAGTTTGTTATAGGCTCCAAGCTATAAAAGAGATTCTTCAGATACGTTTTTCCCAAGCTCTCTTCTCCTTCTCGATGCTCTGCAATTTTCTTTACTGAGTACTCCATTTCAATTGGCCGAAAGAGCTGACTTGACCGTCGGAGGGTCTTGTCGGAGCCATCCACCCCAAGCTCTATATAAGACTTATCTTGCAGATCACCGGTGGTGACCTCATCTTCTCCGACTCCAGCGCTCCTCTGGCGATGACCAAATTTTGCACCAACAACGTCTAAATAGCCAAGTCGTCTCCTCCTCTTCCATCCTTCTTCCTCTCTTCTAAACCTACAACCATCAGCCTACTTCTCCATAGAAATCTTTCCTCCTACTCTTGATCCCAACTCCAAGCTGTTGGAAGGAAGTCCTCAGAGCTCCAAGATAAAGGATTCAGCGAGAAGCTTCCTCATGGTCGGCTAATCATCACGTCTCAAGAGATCTATGCAATCTTGATTTGATAGTGTGCTTTCTTTTCATATCTTTTATATTATTTTTTATATGCAATAAAAAGATTTAGCTTTATTTCTTCATCTCTATGAATATATTTTATTTATTATGTTCTTAATTTTTAATATAATACAAGTCTTTGAATAGCCTATGACTATATAGAGATGGATTATGATCAAGTGATACGATCTATGCTCAGCGAGGTGGGCTATGCTCAAGAATCGATCATAGATCTACTTATTTTTTTTATTGTATTTAAATAATTTGACTAGCTTATAACTTTAAGGAACATGCCATGATCCAAGGGTACAGGCCATGCTCTTTAAGATAAGTTATACTTAGAGAATACGTGTTATTGTCAAGTCAACTTCTTATTGGAAAATGTATCCTAAAGCCAATCATCTAAGTAATAGATGGCTGAGTTAAATATAATTATACTTAAATTATTAATAAATAAATTTATTATTTTAGCATTTCATCATATTTGTGCATCTTTTTGTAATGAACTCTCATGTGATGAAGTTCTTAGGACTATTTAGATTCGACAAAGAAGGATTTGTCATTTAGTTCTTAAAATCAGTTCATAACCAAATGATTTGTTATTATCTAGGACGACAACATATCAAGTATAGATCATTGTGTGCCATAAATATTGATTGTCCTCTTAACCAAGAAGTATGGAGATACTATTATGACATGTAGGTGAAGTGTAGGGATATATTTCACTAAATGTGACTAAACTGTAGAGCTCTCTACTATCAAGATTTGCTCGCAAAGATATGGATATATGTATCCCTTAGACCTGAGATCACCATGGTGAATTGCAAGCAACTCACTGCACTTAGTTATCAAACTACCTAAATTTTTAATTCAATAATGGAAGGCTACTAGATGCAGTCAAGTACTTATGAAGTCGGTGCATGAGTCAAGATGGGATTGACCACTCCAAGTGTTGGAGCAAGTACATCACTATATTTTAATTTAGCAAACCCTAAACCGAAGTGATCCATGTGATGGATACTAAATTTTGAAATATACTGTGGATGAATTTTAGGGTTGGCAGTAAATCCTAGATCATTCTTTGAGCATCAAGGTCAAGGGAATGAATTATACAGTAACCATATACCACATATTCGTCATTGCTGCATTGCAACTTTTCGACCTATCCGGATGTCGGGTATCATTACTAGATGGTCATATCGATTAGTTTAGAAAATTAGTTCTTGTGCTATTAATTTATGATTCAAACCTATGGGGTCATACACAATAGGAGTTTCTACCTGATCTGATAGCTGATCATGAGTCCTGATGACCAAGGACTGTGGTCAAGAGTTCCACTGGACTGAAACTCTATGACCAAGAGTCTCACTGAATTAGAACTTTGAGTTCTACTTATTTGGGACTCTCTAATCAAGAGTCCTACTAGTTTGGGACTCTAAGATCGCAAGTTTCATTCATTTGGGATATTGGGTTCAAGAGTCCCACTGATTTAGGACTCTTCAGAAGTTTCATGTTGATGGGACTCTATTGCCCGAACATCCATCCGATTAAAATTCTATGTTTATTAAAGAATTAATTAATAATTTGATTATTGATTAGCTCAATTTGATTGAGTAATGAGAATTCGATTAAGTCTGATTGAATTTAATTCGATTGGGTTTGATCCGATCAGATCATGAGACGATCTAATCGCTATAGGAGATTTGACCCTGATTTGATTAGGGACTGGATCTAATTAATTTCTAATTTGATTAGAATTTCATTGGATTAGATTAAGCCTAATTTAGTTGGATTTAACCTAGTCTAATTGGATCTATATTAATTAGTTTAGTTGAAACCAATTTGGATCAAGTCAAATGTGATTTGAAATTCAAAACCAATCTCCACGCCACCCACTATGACTTATGCCCTTTTCTCCATGCAAGTTTTGAATTTGCAAAAGAAGGTATCTATGCCCTCCTCTTTCTGCCTTTCACCTGGTCTTAGAGTTGGATTAGGATGGATCATTTTGAATTTTGAATTCAAAGGCATGCGGTTAGAAGTTGGAACAACCTCACCTTATCCTCTTGTCCACGCCCTCTTTTGTTTTTTACTCACTTGTTTTTTTTACGTTGCTGAGTGTGGGCATGCAGAAGGAGAGTCCTTCTACATGTCAAACACTTGAGGGGGGCATTGGAGGAAGATAAGAAGCTCATTTGATTTTTGAAATCAAATGAGTGGTAGAAACCTCTTAACCATCAACCCTATCCAATCTCCATGCCTCCCATGCTTTTGTTGCCTAATTTTGAATTGTTCAAAGTAGGGGCACTTTTAAATCCAACTTTTTACTTTTTAAATTAATTAAAAATTATGAAGAGAGTAGTGAGTCGGGTCGAATCCATAGAGAGGCAATGATTTAATTCTAAAATCTTTGATTTTTTTTATTTTTTTATTTTTTTTAAAAGAAAAAAAAAAGAAGAATTTTTGAAAATTAAAGTTAGAAAATAGATTTATAAATAAAAATAAAATTTAAATTATGTAAAAATAAATTTGGTACTGAGATCCACTATTTAGATCTTAGCGACTACTTGCAATAAAATTAAAGAGAAATAAAGAATAATTAATTTAAAGAGCTAAAATTGAAAAGAGTAATAAAGATTTTTTTATTAAAATTAAAACTCAGATGTAGAATTTAAATATAAGAAATTAAAGAGAAGGAATAAAACTCAAATGCAGAATTTACATATAAGAAATTAAAGAAAAAGAAAGAGAAAAGAAAACTAGAAGGAGATCGTAGATCAGCATAGGCATAGAGATGGCGTAGAAGACTGGCTCTTCTTCTTAGCACTGTAGCTTTGAAGCATTCTTTAACCCTGAGCTTGGCTTTCACCTTGTATCTTAGCTTTCCTCTCACCAGATCTATTGATTTTTAGAGGCCTGGGGTCCTTTTTATAGAGCTAGAAGGGCTGGATATTTTTTCTGGAGGCAATGTGGCTTAGCCATAATCATCTACAAGAAATCTGAGTAAAATTTTTAACTCTGATAAATCTAACTAGTGAAATCTCCATATAATATTAATATCGTGTTGGTGCAGAAATCCGTCGCCGCCGGGGGTCGCCGCAATCGAGGCCGCTGGGCGCCGCCGGGGACCTGCAAAACGAAGTCCCGTCCGGAACCGGTGGGGTGGTGGCTCCGGCAGGACCCTCCGACGGTCAAGTTAGTTTCTGACCAACAGTAATGGAGTGCTCGGAATGAGTTCCGGAGCTTAGAGATGTGGAGGAGAGCTTAGAGAGTCAAGAGTCCAGAGAGCTTCCCCTTAGTGTGTCGGGAGGGTCCTTGATATAGTGGAGCTTGATGGTGACAACTGCAGCCGCGTGCTGGCGGGCCGCTCGAGGTTCGGTGGAGTCAGTCTCACTGGCGCCGCGTGCGGCGGATGGAGGGTGACAGCCATCGCCGCCTGACAGTGGGTCGCTATCGCCCGCGGCGGACTGACTGATGGTGCGGCGGACTGACTGATGGTGATGGTTGCAGAGCTTGCCGAATGAAGGGATGAAGGCCTTCGTCGTGTGCCCATTTCGGAGGAGTTCGGGCTCCTGAAGAGGAAGATAGGAGGGAGTTCGGCTCCCATAGGCGTCTGGCGAGAGGTATGCAGCTAAGGCCCGTCCGCAGAAGAGTTCGGCTGCTGAGAAGCCGCGGCTCGGCCGTCTGGGGTTCGGCCGGCTGTTGGACTTGGGCTGAGGCTTGGACACTTGAGAGTTCGGTAGGAGCTCGGTCGGCCGAAGTTTGATGAGGGCGACCGCTGAGGAGTTCGGCCCAGTGACGACTGCTGAGGAGTTCGGGCTAAGTGACGACTGCTGAGGAGTTCGGGCTCCTGAGTGACGATTGCTGAGGAGTTCGGGCTCCTGAGTGACGACCGCTTGGGGATTCTACTAAAGCCCGTCCGCTGAGGAGTTCGGCCGCTGAGAGGACTTCATTGAAGCTCGGCCGCTTGGAGTCGGTCCGAAGGAGTTCGGCCGTGGGAAGTCCGAAGGAGTTCGGCTGCATGGGCTCGCCTGGGGTCGGTCCGAAGGAGTTCGGCCGTGGGAAGTCCGAAGGAGTTCGGCCAGGGCTCGCTGATTCGGCCTCTAGGGAGTTCGGCCCGGACCTTGGTGCAGGGGAGTTCGGCCTCTAGGCAGTTCGGCCGTGTTAGGGGTTCGGCCTGGCGCCTGGCGCTGAAGCTCTTCAGCGGCTACTGGTTACATTGGGCTGAGCGTTGGGCCGGGCTTCGGCAGGAGCGGGATTTATCCCCAACAGTAGCCCCCCCACTCCCGAGTTCAAAAATTGAAGGAAGGGAGTACCAAAACAGGCGACTGCCGAAGTCTTCTTCCAGGCTCCGCATTTGTTGCAGCTGAAGCTCGGGGGAGGTCTCATCTCCAGCCAATATTGACGCTGAAGTTGAAGCTGAGGCTTGGGGGAGGTCTCATCCCCAGTCGATGTTTGGAGTTGAAGTGGGACTCGTTTCCAGCCAAAATTAGTGAAGCCGACGTTGAGGCCGGAGTCAATGTCGCCCCCCGTGGTCAGGGTCGGAGTTGACATTGCCTTCATCAACCGAAGTCGATTCGGGGGAGACCTCCTCTTTTGCAGTCAAGGTTATGATCGCTTGGGGGAGATCCCGTCTCCCGCTGATGCTGATACCGAAGTTGAAGCCGAGGTCTGAAGGAGACCTCGTCTTCTGCAGTGAAGCTTGCCGTAGACTCTGGGGCTCGGCCTTGGACCTTGCTCGCGTCAGGACGAGGTTCTCCTCTTGTTCCCAACGGGCTGTGGGGGCACATGGGGACCGTCGTCCTCGTCTCTCCCCCCATCCCGTCCTTGGTGGACGGGGCCTTTGACTTTGCTCACGCTAGGACGAGGTTCTCCTCCTGTTCCTAGCCGGCTGTGGGGGCACATGAGGACCGTCGTCCTCGCTTCTCCCCCCATCCCGTCCTTTGTGGACGGGGCCTTCGACTTTGCTCACGCTAGGACGAGGTTCTCCTCCTGTTCCTAGCCGGCTGTGGGGGCACATGAGGACCGTCGTCCTCGCTTCTCCCCCCATCCCGTCCTTTGTGGACGGGGCCTTCGACTTTGCTCACGCTAGGACGAGGTTCTCCTCCTGTTCCTAGCCGGCTGTGGGGGCACATGAGGACCGTCGTCCTCGCTTCTCCCCCCATCCCGTCCTTTGTGGACGGGGCCTTCGACTTTGCTCACGCTAGGACGAGGTTCTCCTCCTGTTCCTAGCCGGCTGTGGGGGCACATGAGGACCGTCGTCCTCGCTTCTCCCCCCATCCCGTCCTTTGTGGACGGGGCCTTCGACTTTGCTCACGCTAGGACGAGGTTCTCCTCCTGTTCCTAGCCGGCTGTGGGGGCACATGAGGACCGTCGTCCTCGCTTCTCCCCCCATCCCGTCCTTTGCGAACGGGGCCTTTGACTTTGCTCGTGCTAGGACGAGGTTCTCCTCCTGTTCCTAGCCGGCTGTGGGGGCATTTCCGCTCGCTTTTTTCCCAGTGACCCTGAAACGATAGTGTCGAGCAACAAGGTTTTATTGAGGGAAACTACTGGTAGTACATTCTCAGGTTTTCTGAGTTCCAAGGTCGGGGAAGCGCTAGTCCTCCGAGCTCCTTTAGGCGATAGGTACCAGGTCGGATGACCTCTACCACTTCGTACGGACCTTCCCAATTTGGGACGAGCTTCCCTTGACTCTGGGGCTGGGAGACGGCTGCTCGTCGGAGCACTAAGTCCCCAACTCTGAACGCCTTGCTTTTGACTCTGGAATTGTAATACCGAGCCACCTTCCGTTGGTAGGCGGCCATTCGGATGCGGGCTGCCTCCCTCTTTTCTTCCAGAAGGTCGAGGTTGGTTCTGAGGTCCTGGGAGTTGAGTTGCTCGTTGAAGCCCACGATTCGAGCAGACGGGAGTTTGAGCTCGATCGGGATGACTGCCTCGGTGCCGAAGGCCAAGGCGAAGGGTGTCTCGCCGGTCGGTACCCTCTGCGTTGTTCGGTATGCCCAGAGGACGTGGTAGAGTTCGTCTACCCAGGCCCCTTTTGCCCTGTCGAGCCTCGTCTTGAGGCCTTGCAGCAGGGTCCGATTGGTCACTTCGGCTTCCCCATTGGCTTGCGGATGAGCCACCGATGTGAAGTGGTGGGAGACGTTTAGTCCTTCGCAGAACTCGGCAAACCGGGCTCCAGCGAACTGTCGCCCATTATCGGTTATGAGGGCTCGGGGCAGACCGAACCGGCAGATCAGCGTCTTCCAGACGAAGTCCTGCACCTTGGCCTCGGTGATCTTCGCTAGTGGTTCCGCCTCGACCCACTTGGTAAAGTAGTCGATCGCGACCAGGAGGAACTTCCGTTGTCCGGACGCTGTTGGGAAGGGGCCGAGGATGTCCATCCCCCACTGCGCGAAGGGCCAGGGTGCAGTGAGCGGAGTGAGTTCGGATGCCGGCTGCCTTTGCACGCTGGCGTTCTTCTGGCAGCGGTCACATCTCTTCACGTATTCCGTGGAATCACGAAGTAGGGTTGGCCAGTAGTACCCTTGCCGAAGTAGTCTTTGCGATAGGGATCTGGCTCCCGCGTGACTTCCGCAGAGTCCTTCGTGGACATCCTGTAGCGCGATGCAGGCCTCAGAGGGTCGGAGGCACCTCAGCAACGGGAGGGAGTACGACCTTTTATATAACCTGCCCTCGTACAAGACGTAGCGGGAGGCTTGACTCCTGAGCTTCCGAGCTTCTCTCCGGTCGTGGGGGAGGACCCCTTCTTCGAGGTAGGCGATCAGCGGATCGATCCAGCTGGGCTCGAAGTCCGTCCGCAGGACGGCCTGAGGTTCCTCGGTGGTCGGGCACTTCAGAGTTTCCAGAAACACCTCTTTTGGTAGTTCGGCCGGGGCAGAGGTGGCCAACTTGGAGAGGAGGTCGGCCCTTGTATTCCCGGTCCTTGGGATGTGCCGAATGTCGAAGCTGTCGAAGGCTGGTATTAAGTTCTTCACCTTCCCGAGGTACATCACCATGCTTTCCTCCCGCGCCTCGTAGCTGCCGCCGACCTGACCGACCACCAACTGGGAATCGCTATAGACTTGAAGCCGACCCACCTTCAATTCCCTGGCTATCTGCAGCCCGGCTATCAGCGCTTCATACTCGGCCCCATTGTTGGTTGTGGGAAACTCGAAGCGCAATGCGTACTCGGTGACGATCCCCTCGGGGCTAACCAGGACCAGCCCTGCGCCGGCCCCGCTAGAGTTGGATGAGCCATCCACATGCAGAACCCAGGCGCCTTCAAGAAGGTCGGCCCTTTCTTCAGGGAAGCTCGACCGCCACAGCTCGGCTTCGTTGGGGCCTGGTCTCCCTCCGATGATAGTCTCGCTTGATTCAAGCTCGGCTTCAACTGGTGCGGTGCATTCCAGCACGAAGTCCGCCAGTATCTGAGCCTTGATCGATGGCCTGGGCCGGTAATTGATGTCGAACTCCGTGAGCTCGATC
>QRFJ01003945.1:0-244393 GCA_006176705.1 Cocos nucifera
GCACCTTGTGTGCTCCTCCTTGCCAAATTTTGGTAGGGACAAGCCCCACCAGCTCTTCCAATAGAAATGCAGTGACATCATGGACAGAAACACCCAACAAGTGAAAGTATTCAAATGGTCAACAATTTGACCAGTCAAGGTCAACTTATTGACCAAAGTCAAAGGATGAGGAAATGAGGTGGACAAAACCATCGATACCGGCTTTACTATTTTTATAGCAATAAGAAACCCTTTTACTCATGACTGTGGATAAGCAACTAGCAGACCAGTAAAGGCCTCTAATCGAAGCACAAAACTTCCTTGGTTAGTCAGGCAACAATCATTCTATGATAGTAAAAGAAGATGTTAGCTTCAATCGCAGTGCTAGCACGATTTTCTCTTGAAACCTAATTGAATCTCATCTTCTGATTAGATGAAACATAGGATCAGTTTCAATGAGTATCACAAGATCCTCAACACTTTGTTGTAGTAACCCAGTTAGATTCAGTTCTGCTATCAGTAAGGGAATATGTCAGACTTTATCACTTGACGATCATCGAACACTTTCGCATGGATATGGAATTCTTCCTGTTCGGAATAGCTAGAATGAATATCATACTAATCATTCTAATTGCTTTCAAAAGTCCACCAGTGAATAACAGCAGGTATTGTGGTGGCACCATCAGAGCTGAATGCGAAACCTCAATTGTGCAGCAATACTATTGACACATGATTAATTTTTCTATCTTTAAGCCCGATCAATTAGGTTAAGCGTGAACTAGTCAAAACCTAGTTATCTGTCATATGAATGTAATCATTCGATTCAAGCATCCAATCTGAAACCTAAATAAAAATGCTTATCTTTATTACTTTGCCATGGTGGGCCATGGGCTTCTGGACTTGATTCTTAATGATCATGCATAGGGATTCTCCCTACCACTAGAGTGTAGTAGATTGCGCGTCATTGATGTAATCCAATTCCACATAAAACCTGAACATGCTATACGCAAAACATGGCAGGCTTGAGGCGATTCGAATAGCTAGAAAGACCACCCCTGAGTTATGGTGTGATCAACATAACACGCCTCAAGGTGAACTGACGATGCACCTAAATCAACAGAATCAGACACACCACCTACAGCTCGAGTCAGGACCAAGTCATGTGAGAAGAGTTGACTTCTTAAAATGAATACTCACAAGAGGGTGGTCACACGGCTCGTGCCCTTCATTCTTTAAGGAGTACTATACTCTCCTTGCAGGTGCATCTCCAGCACCGGTAGATTCACAAAGACGGACTCTGATCTTCATAAAAGAGAACAGGTGATTGTACACAACATTCCGTCTTGGATCAATCAGACGGCGGATCCATGCCATGATGAGTCTATGGTCCGGGAGAGCATTTATAATGGAGTTGCAATACATGATTTGTTCATGTCGTTAATTTTACTCTTTGAGAAACTAGAATTATCAATACCATTAGATCTCAAAGGAGTATTCACGAGGACATAAACTAACCATATTATGTGAATTAAAAAAATAACCTATTTTGTTGAATATATTAGTCTATAATTATAAATTTATCTCACTAGAAGTTGTATTAAGGGTGTCGGCCAATTCTTACGCTGTTAGGACTATAGTATGTAGTGCTAATAAAGTCTGACCATAACCTTGACTCTAGTGATTCTGATCTAGCCGTATATTTGGTCGAAACCCTAAGGTTGTATGTTGGTATAGGGCAGTATTGTAGGAATTGGATAGATATGTGCAAACAGATGGGAATCTACTACCTCGGCGGTGCTTAGAAGAACCAAGGCAGCCCCTATAATGATAATGAGAATTGTAAGTCCGTAAGCCCAATAGCTCGATAAAAGCCACTAGAGTGAGTGAATAATAGAAAGGTTTCTATTAGGTTTCAGCATCAGGAAAACAATTGACATCAAATGTTAAATATCATTCGGATGGGATAACAAATTAGGGGCTTTTCGTGAGTTCACCGTTAACCCCGTAATCTGATGAAGCTCAAGATAGAAGACGTAGATAGACATAAGTAGCTGCATCAAGAGTTCTTTTTAGTAATTTGATGGGTCTTGCACCATTATGCTGTCTAGGTTCACTGGTATTAAGATTTCTGACAAAGCAAACTACGATGATTTAAGATGATCGATCAGTCCTAATTGTGACTGAACATTAAGAAGAGCTTATGACACAGTCGAATAAGAAGTGCTTTGATTGATGTCGGATGATGGCCGAGAGATTGATAGAATCATTGATGCTGTGTCGATTAAGATACGCAATTATTTATCTAGAATTTATGAACCGAAGCTTTCTATGTGTAAACAATAAAGTGAAATGCTGGTAGATAGTTATAGCAGTGGTCGAGATCGAAATCACAGGTAAGGTATATTTTTATAGATTAAAATCTGATTGACTTTCTTTTAAAAGAGAAAAAAAAAATTTAAAATAGATTTTGAAGGTCGAGAATTAAAATTGTTGAACGTGAAAATGTAAATATTGAGAGAATTAAATTGGTACTAAGATATACATAATTAGATCTTAGCATCTGACTTCCAATAATCAATTAAAAGAATAATTAAAAAGTGCAAAATTAAGTTGAATAAAATAAAGCGAAGAAATTAAAGTGCGAAAAGTTAAACATTTTTATTATCTAAAATTTCTTAGATTTAAATGCAATGAAATCTTAAACAGAATAAAATAGCCTGATCTCCTTGATCTTGGAATCGCGCAAATTGGCAGAACAGATTGGCTTATGTAGAAATCCAGCTTGTTTTTCTTCTCCGCATCCACTGTTTGAAGCAGCCTCCTCTAACCAATAGCCTGCTATCACCCATCTCTGATACAAACAGCCACCAATTCGAACTCGAGATGTTGACTTTTCTGAAAGGTTTGGGCCGGTCCTTTCTACCGTAAGACTGGACGACGACGGCGAAGGGAAACAACAGACGCAATACGAACGTAAAGACCGGAAGCCCCTACCCAACAGAGAAGTACGACCAAAGCTAGAGACGATTATCCCACAACACTACGAACCAATCTTCCACGCTGCACCCGCCCTCGCCGCCTCCAACACACTGCCAAGCCACCAAAACACACACATATAGGCGATGCCACAACAAGACGTATGATCATCACACACCCAGAACAGAGCCAAAAACGGCATCCAACACGGACCGGGCAAAAGTTCCACCAACTCCAGACAAGCACCTAGCACCCAAAACCCAAAAACCCCACAAGCCAAGTCGTCATCCCAAACAACTTCGATCCCATAAGACGAACCACAATCTGACAACAAAAAAAGAAACACATCATTAAGATACAATCTCGGTGGCCCAAACTTACACCTAACACAGAAAAGGCTTCACGTAGTGCATATTCTAATACTCTGGATGAAATATAGGCCATAAATAGAATCCAACGGGTGTCCAAAATCATCAAAATGGGATGTGCATCAGACCCAGATTAGGTTGAATTTAAATTTTGGCCGTACCACTCAGACTCCGTGCTCTTTGATGGAGGAAATCCTGGACAGATCGCAGAATCATGACTTTCGAGAGTCAAAACTGCCACTCAACTCATCAGAGAGTCCGTTCACTGGACCCATCAGATTCATTCTCCTGAAACAAATGAAGCACTTGGGCCATCCACGATGACGTCAACCGGACACACAAAAACACAAAAAACACCCAACACAATATGAAATTCAAACAATTACAAAGTTATGGAATGAACCATCAATCTGACCAGTAAACAATTCTACACCCGATCTTCCCCGACGCAATACACTTCATCGAAGCATCCGAATCCAAAGCAATACTCGTTCCCAATAGACCCGCGAACAAAACACTGGCACCCAGGCCACACGCCTACCCCCACATAGCCATCTAGGCTCTGTTGCCACCAAAATAGTGAAAAGACCAGACTCTGTCCCAGCAGTAGTGAAAATTTACTTTGTGGACACCTTTAAGGCTCTAGGATCCGCCATGTTGTCGTTACTGTGATTCGTCGGTTTCTACTGAGCTGGCGGTCCATATCTAAATAAGGAATATATAGAAAAAATAAAGAATTGAATGCTTCATCGGCTGATTTTGGCTATTGATGGGCTTGGCTTGGCTTGGTGGCTTGCTTGCGAAAGCGACGGCATTTCTTTTTTATTTAAATTTTATTTATTTCTATTCTCTTTAGAATTCATATCTTTTCGTTTATCAGCTCTTTTTATTCAAATTTATTTCTTATGATTAAAAAATGAGTTCTTTCTATTTATAATAAATTTTATTTTTTAACTTTTATTATTTTTTAATTAATTTTTTAATTAATAAAAAATATAAATTTCTTAAATTATATATAAATTCGATTATAATTCTAAAAATTAATAATAAACTTAATAATAAATTACATACTTTATAATTCGGTAATTATGATGCTTTTCAATCCTCAAACTTAAGATTTGCTGCTCTCGAGTTAAAGAAAAGAATTTAATTATTAATATTTTCTTAACTTTAGGTTTTGAATTTTACCTAAAGAAACAGTTTTCAAACATGCTCTATTGTTTTAGTAGAGCTTAAATGAGACATTCATTGGGGTTAATCGACTTATCAAATTAGAAAAATTTAAGTAAAGAACATTAAAATTTTTGTAGAACTTTTTTCTATAAATTTATCCCACCTTAATATTAACTGATTATATTTAACTTTCATATGGCAAGTGTATTTAACTTCTGTCCTTATTTATTGATTTTTATTTTATATTGCAGCCACTTTTTGATTACAGAATATCATTGCTTAACTTAGACAATGGGACCCAGCTTACCTCAGTGGAACAACCTAAATCTTTTTTTCTTTTAACATCTATACCATTATTGAGTTGTCTATCCTTTAAAGTCTTTCTTATTTGATTCATGTAGTGAGTCTTGACAATGACTCAGGGCAACACACTCCGCCTTTAGCCGCACCCCTAGGAAAGGATACCTCTCCGAGACCTTACCATCAGCTCACGACCCAAACATCAAATGGCTATGAAGTTCACGCCACCTCAGCCTTCTACAATTGAGCTCCTTTGCCCTTCACCTTTTGATTGCGAAACACCAATGTTCTTGCTTAGAAAAAGAGACCGCATTACTTGTGAGAAGTACTCTAGAAAAACAATAATTTTATTAAACAATAATTTGTTATTTAAGAAGAAACCTTAGATATAACCACTACACAAGTACTATAAAAAGTATGACTTTTCTTTGATGCTCAGTAAAAATAATTAGAAATGTCCAAGGGAAAACTTTTATAATGTTCTAGACTTAACTCATTTATTGAATTATTACTAAATACTTGATTCCTTAAATCTCAGAAATTCTCTGACTTCACTTATGTTTCAATTTTTCTTTTTAAAAAATAATATTAGTTTAATTCAATTCTTAAGAATAATCAGTGTCCAGAATACTAAAATATAATTTTTTTGAGAACTATAAATTTTTAAAAATTTATTTTTTACTCTCCAACTTAAATTCGCATTATCCTCAATGGTAAGGAAAAAAATAAACAGATTGTAATAAGAAAATATGAAAGAATACACACACTGACTATATTTTGTCCCAGCACCCTATGCTTGAAAATTTCGGCGCTTCCTCCAACTTATTAAATTATCCTAAAAAAGAAATATCAAATAACAAGATTAACATAGATAAAATAAATTGGATTACCTCCCAAAAGCGCTAAGTTTACTGTCTTCAGCCAGATCACATGACAGCTTATATCTGTATCAAATATCTAGATTGGATAAATTCTAATGTGTTTTGAATTGGCCATCATAGAAACGTGATCGTTGTAATCTCATTATTTAGTATTTTATACACTATTAATTTTAGGATATAATTTATGATATTCCTTCTCGACCACTATTTATTTAGATTCTCCCTTTTTGTTCTTCTAAATAATTCATGATTTGAGTTGTTAGGAGTTAAGTTTTTGAATTCAATGGATGCTGAATGGTGAATCAACGGCTATAATATTAATTTTTGGAGGTAAATTAATTGTGATCTTGCTTAAATAACTCATGATATTTCATTTACATGCTTCTTATTTTTGTTAGAAGAACTGACTTCTAGGGTTGAAGGAGAACAGAATTTTGGTGTTATAGTCTAAGGATAAATAATTTTCTATTCTCTTATTTTCCTTTTTCTATCTTACATTTAAACTAGATCAGCATCGTCACGAGTTCTCTAGCTTGGGTTTTCTATGTTGTTAGTCTCCAGTACTTAACCTAGTTTCTCTAACTTTTTTCTCTTTGGCTAGCATCAAGTACTAAGCACTCTCTCACTGATCTTTGGTATGGGTCATTAAATCATATACTTTTTAGTTCAGGAATTACCTTGGTTCATTTCTCAGATTGGGGATCTTAAGTGAGGACATTACAATTGATAACTATGGTCCAGCAGTTGGTGTTAGGACATTAGGTGGGTTGTTTAAACATTTGGTAGGTTGGTAGTTGCATTATTTCTTCTCCTGTGTTAGATTGCTGTCCTGAGTCAGAATTCAATTATGAAGTTGGTGTAAATTCTATCATCAGCTGATTGGGTCATATTGAGAAGCAGTGAGGATATGAGTGGTGATTACTCGATTGCGTGGCTAGAAAGGCTTACTAAGCTGCACCTCTATTCTATAGAGCATTTAATTTTGGTATTGGGATCTATTTTGGATATTTTAGGACGATAACACATCACTCTCGGGTCTGACGCTGAGCTCTGTTTGACGTATCTAAGAAAATTATGGTGGTTGCTTCCAATCTAGATTATATGAAGTTGACACATAGATCATTACACCGGACTTAGGAGTGCTTTGCTAGTCTTGGAATTTGGTTCTTGCATCCACTAAAGATTGAAGAACTGTGGCAGTCATAGGATATTCACTTAACATGGATGGCTTGGGCTAGCAACAGATTGATAAATCTCCTGACTAATTAGAACCGATGATGTGAATTATGCAGGATGAATTTTAACACTCAGGGTTTAGGACTTGATCTAATTTCTGAGCAAAGAAAAGTCAACTTTATTTATCAAATTTAAATCAGTCTCTCTTATGAATAGTATTCTTAGATGTTTAAATTAATAGGAAATCTTGCTCAGGTTGGTGGAAAGACAACGAAGGCATGGTGTATATGAGTTTTCACTCCAGAATTTCAAATAAAGATATAGACTTCTCCTCACTCTTGTTCATGAATGCACCTCCAATGGCATGCATCTTACTATCTAATCTGTATTGGTCTCCTAAACCCTCAATAGAAAGCTTAAATCTTTTGCCACTTGAACAAACAATGGTGTGGGCACTTTTTTAAGAAAGTTCCTTAGTCTCCTCCCATGACTTGTGAATCTGTTCCCCTGTAGCTGAGCAAATTTCAAGTGACTAGCTCGTCCTCATAGTATGGTTTTGGCCCTATGGGTAATATCTTTTTTAAGAAACTTTATTTTGCAAGTCAAGCCCAAGTTTTAATTACATCTCCTATATAATCCCAAGCCAATACTTAGGCTTTGTCTTTTTAATGATAAGGGAAATAAAATTAGTCAAGGCATCATTAGTTAAATTTTGAATTCTCCGTTAGAGCAGATTTCTAAGAATTCATCCAGATGTTTATAAAGATCTTTCATGATGTTCCCAATAACAAAATGGAAGCATCTGGAAATTGTAGTCGCTTGATTCACTAGTGAAAAGGTAGCAATGAGAAATTTCAGATAATTTGGATACAAGTCGATGGTATAGCTAAGAAGTGGAATAAAGTCATTCTTTTCATCTGCTTAGAGTGGTTCTCTAAATTTTCTGTCATTTGGTTCTATCGAGTTTTAATATAATTTAGCCTTTTAATTTTATGGTTGGATTCAAACTAGATTCTGAGTAAAGTGATTTCCTACTGGTGCATGCACTAGTAAAACCCTATCCATGTTGTTCAAAAAAAATTTTTAGGAATTTTTTTACAAATTTTTATCTATTTTATTAATATTAATTATATTTATTTATTAATTTATTAATTTAATTATTATTATTTTTAATAATTTTAGTTAGTTAAAATTTAAATTTTTATTTTTATTTTATCTTTATTTTATTTTTAAGGAGGAAAAAGAAGAAAGAAAGAAGAGTTCAAAGAAGGATCCCTAAGGAGTCCTAGAACTAAAAAGAGAAGAAAACGAATTACGGTTTCTTAGGTCTGATTTGTTGGTTTAGCAATCAACTTGATCAATCAATCCTAATAATGGTTGTTCCTACATCTAGACAGCTCCTAATGCACAGGTCGCTATTCAAGCCTCCAAGTGACAGGATTAGCCAATCAACTAGCCAAGTAAGATGGTAAGGTCGGTGCAGGAGTCCCCCCGTTGCTTGCCTAGACACACGAATTGTGCTTGCCAAGTAAAGCTAACGGAAACAATTAGAAACCACCCTTCCTTCGGGCGCCCAGTCTCTGAACACTTCCTAGATACCCAGTCAAAGTTGACTCTATCTAACCGGTTCAAATCTTAGGGTTCGCTTGTTCTTATGAGCTCGAGTTCCTAGGGCTGATATCTAATTAATTTTAATTTAAGGCTTAGGTCCAATATAGGATTGCTAGTTGGTTGTTTGTGGATTAAGGAAGGGTAGATTAAAATCTTCACCTTATCTTATTTAATTGGGTTGTGCCTAATTTGACATCATTAATATGAATATAGCACAAAAATTTCAATACAAAGGGTTCTATGTATTTACAACTAGTATGCTGTGGCTATAATTGCAGATTTGAAAGGCTTATCTTACCTCAACATCACAAAAAAAATATAATAAATAAAAGATAAAAAATAATAATAATAACAATAATGATTGATATGCTAGCTCTAACGAGCAGTTGTAGGGTTTCTGACATCTGATCACGGAACTTTTTAATTAAGATTTAAGATGTGATATTTTAAATTGAATTTAAAATAAAATAAGTTAAATAAATAAATAAAAAAACAGAATTAGGGTTAGGATTGATCTCATCCAAGAACAACTCCTGATTTTTTTTGTTCTTTAATCTTATTTTTTCTACAAAAATAATAAAAAAAAATTAGCAAGAGCATAGTATTTATAAGAAAAATAAAAATTTTTTTTATAGTTTAGCATTTATAGAAAAATAAAGAGAAATCAGAATTTATAAGTTAGTACCGAGCCTGCTCACTTGTGCGCTTTTCTACCAGTCGCCCACTTATGGTAGGGTGTGCTGGCTCACATATTTCCTCTTTATGTAGATGTGAATAGTTGTCGTTGAAACAACCGTGTTTTATTCGTTTTAATCCGATCTTCTTAAAATAATTGAAAATGCATAGATAGCAGATGAGTGCGGGTCAAATCCATAGAAAAGATTAGTGTTTTTAGATTTAAAATCTTATTTTTTTAAGAAGAAAAAGAATAAAATTTAGAAAATAAGATTTTGAAGTTAGAAGATTAAAATTGCGAAGTGAAAATTAAATTATGCAAGAAAATAACTTGGTACGTAAGATCTACTAATTAGATCTTAGCCAATCTATTGAAATAAAATAAAAATTAATAATTTAAAGTGTAAAAATTAAGATTATAATAAAATAAAAATAAGAAATTCAAGTGCAAAAATAAAATTTTTATTAATTTAAATTTTAGAATTTATAATACATGGAGTATTTAAAAAGATAAATAAAATAGAGGCTTCATATACTTCTTGTTTTCATTGCTTTACGATCGGGCTTTTATTGGCAGAAGATGGTGTAGAATCCACTCTTCTTCCTCGGATCCATTGCGCTCGAAGCAGCCTTTAACCATTGTCTGGCTTCCCCTGTACCAAAAGCGTTACACCTTGATCAGAGATAATTGATTTTTGGGTTCTGATCCTTTTTTAATAGGAGTAGGAGGGCTGGAGAGTTTGCTTCTAGGCAATTGTGGACTGAAGGGGTGGAGAGTTGGCTTCTGGCCGTCTGATATAGCTTTGATGGAGGAAATCCTGATCGTAACATCCATAATTGAGAGTCCTGATATCATCAAGAGTGTTCTAAGACGGGATCAATCCTCTGAAACATAGTGCTCGCATTCCGATGGTGATCCGAGTGAAATAGAAACCAATCAGAGTTGCAAATAAAGCCCTGACCGTCCATCTTGACCGTAATCGAACCGCAGCTCCGATTGTGCAATTACTATTCCTCAGGATCGCGGTGGACCCGACCACACCGCACACTGCAACCATTGCAACTCTGTTGCCAGGTGAAAAAGACCAAGATTGCCTATGAGGCAACGTAAATTTCATGGACTCTTTAAGGGTCCAGGTCCCCGCCACGTGTAGCCGCGCTGATGAATTCATCAATGTGTTGCTGAGGCTATGATTCCACATTTGGATGTTGGCAACGACTGATGCTTCATCTGGCTTGAGTCGGCTTTTTGATGGCTCGATCTTGTGCTTGCGGAGGTTTCGCCCGGCTGAGGCCACATTTTCTGTTTTTATTTAATATTTATTCTATTTTATTTCGGTTTAAAAAATTCAAAATATCTTTTCCGTATTTAGCTGCTGTTTTAACTTCAAAAATTTATTTATTGTGAGTAAAAAAAATGGCTTCTTTTCATTGATAATAAAATGGATTTATCTTTTATTATTTTTAATTTTTAATTAATTTTTAAGTTATATAAAAATAGTGAATTTTCTTAACAATTTATAAATATAAATTGTGATTAATATTTTTTAAAAATTAATATAAATTTCAAAATTGATAAATTAATAACTTTTATTGGTGAATTGTTATGATGCTTTATAAAGATCATGATAATATTCCATTCTATATAGAAACTAACCTAACTGGGTCAATACAAATATATGGTTTTGGATCTCTGGATATCTATCAAATATGACATAATCCGTTCAATTGATTTGAAATTAGATTCAATTAGAATCTCAAAAAATATAGCTAAGCACACGATTGAGCCTAACATTTTTTCTTTTTCTCTATACAAAGGTCCCTCGAAACTTGTGAGCTAATGGTTTAGGTGTCACTCAGTACCCTTTACATGTCTGGAATGAGTTGTCAAGTCATGAAAAGAAATTGTCTTAATTTACATGAGATAAAATTTAGACAAACCCTACTCATATCTATCACTAACTACCTTTTTTTGTTACTCTGAGTTGAGTAAAAGTTATCTTTACCACTTTGGACATCTTTCCATATGTCCATCATACATTGGAGGTAGCAGGAAAGGCTTGTCTACTCTTCTGAAATTAGAAGAAGAGGGTGCATGCTTAGTGATGGACATGCATCCATGTGATAGAGGATAACGTGGATGGGAGTACCCATTTATGGATGGGACTCAGAGTTGACTTGATTGGATTCAAAATTAGATGACCTAAACCTATAGACTTTGACAATACCTAAGTGCCACCATTCTTAGGATGAATCTTTCTGTGGATCTCTCATCCCATCAATCAGATTTAGATCTAATTGAATGAAGCAACATTATTGGCCCGGGTGATGCAGCACTGCATGGCATAGCAGAGTCTATAAATAGATCCTGTCTGCGCCAACTTTTAAAAGAACTTCTCTCCTAGCCATGCCCCAAGGCTGCCCTTCTCTCTTCCCTATGCCAACATCTGGCCCTCTCTCTCCTCTCCATGCCCAAGAAAGTTGGGTTCTTCAGATTAGTGCGAGTCAGGCAAGAAAAGACTGACGAAAAAGGAAGAAGGCATCACTACTGCAGAGACGATGGATGATCTTCAAAGGGTGTTTTGAAGATCCTCCAAATCAGATCCAGATCTAATTTTTGGAGAAAAAAAAGAGAAGGAGAAGATCTCTAGATCCAGTCTGAGTGGATACCGATAGAGGCCAGGCGCTTGCATGGCTTGATCCAGAACCTCAAAGCTTTCGTAGGATTATTAACAGGTAATCAAATTACCCAGGATCAAGATAAAATTAATTTAGTTTTAATTTAATTTAATTTTTTTTATTTATTAGATGTAAATATTAGATCTAAAAAGTGTCAGATCTAATCTAGATCTGAGAGAAAAATTTTAAAATATGCCTCTCGATCCAATCAGATCTGAACGAATCTGACCTGAAAAATCAGGATTTTTCTTCAACTGGTATCACAATAAGGTTCCTATAGAATTTATATAGATTTGATTTTAATATAATAAATTAGTGATTTTATATATCACATGAGATGTGATTAGATCTAAAATTAAAAAATTAAAAAAATTAAAATAAATTAATTTAGATCTAATATGCATGAGATACATAACTATACTAGGAATAGAATTGTTCTATGTGTAGTCCAGTTTGATCATAATTTTTGTTTGATTAAAAGTAATTTTAGATCTATTTATTTTCTATTTTCTAATATTATAATTATTATAATCAGATCTAAAAATAGAAAATAAATTAAAATTAATTTATTCATATGAGATATGATAGTTGCATGTTTAGACTAGTCGTAGAATAGCTCTACAAAAGTGTCTAGATTAAATTTTATTTGATATGATCAAATTTAAATTTAGTTTTTTAGATGATTATGTGATAATTTAGATCTGAAAAATGCATGCATGATACATGAGATATATGCAAAACATGTTTTAATTAGATCAATTTTTTATATATGAGATATATGCTTAGATCTAATTAGTTTTGTAGATTAGTTATATTTTTGATTAAGGCGTTCTCCTTGGCCGTTCGGTCATAAGAATAAAGTAGGGTTTAAAGATCCTCTCCTCCCATTCAATGGGGTGTTCTTATGATGTATAGTGGTGCTGTGCATTCATCCTTAATCAAAAATTGAAAAACTTACTTTCTACAAAATCCTAGATCCTGAAATCCTAGGATCTTATTTACATGTTTATGAACCCTAACTTAATTAAGAATTAAGCTTATGAAATATCAATTAGATCTAAAATTAAAAATTTCAGATCTAAGACATATTCATAAAATTAGGTTCGAGCTTGGGTAGCTCAATTAGGTCTAAGCGGTTGATCAAATGAATCAAAAGTTGATTAGATGGGATCAACAATGCTTAAATTGACCAGCCTAATAGGATTAAGTCTGGGTAAAGATCGAGTCACATGAGTGATCGATCAAGTTAAGACCTAATTAGGCTCAGAGGTTACAGTCTGAATTGTAGGCTAACTCGATTGGTTCTGTCTCAATAATTTGCTGTCTAAAGTAAGTCTGGCAGATACGATCGATTGATTTTTAATTGGGAGCTACTCGACTCGAATGCGTTCTTGTTGAGTTAATGGCATATCCCTTCCACCGATCTCACTTACCTGGCCATGTTTGTTGACTCAGTTCTGATCTGAGGTGGTCAATAATCCGAGCTAACCCATGCCACTAGGTTAGTCATAATGGTTATGACTATGTCAAGTCTAGTTTAATGAGACCTAAATCAAATCTTCCTAAGAAAAGATTAAGTCTAAGGTCTTCCATCATTGTAGATGTGCGGACCCTTCTCGGGGTTGATTGTTCTCGATTGGTTATAGTGGTTCAATTGCACCAGAAAGATGCAACCATGTCTATTAGGCATTGGATGCTACAGGTTGGAGGATGGATTGGGCTCAATATTTTGGATACGATGAGAGACCTAATTAGGAATCTAATCTGTGCAAATGGTGGGTCTGACTTAACTAAGGAGTGGATCAATATTTCGGACATGATAAGATTCACGAATTAGAGATCATGTTTGGGTTCATCATGATTAGAGAATCATTGAACAAGAGTTGTACACTCATTGGCTGATCCATCACCAATAGATGTTAGGTGAGGTAATGAGTCAGTTGATGGAACTGCACCACCCACTAGAAATCAGTAATCGTGGAGATTTTTGCATCTCTACAGAGGGAGTGTAGAGATCCAAAAAAATAGTGGAAGCTAATTTATTTTAAAAATAAAATTTCTAAACAAATTGGTTAAGTCTTAATTACAATATCTAACTAGAAACTTTGACTTTTTATAGGAAAATGTCTGCATCCAACCTACTAGCATGAATCCTTGACACCCATAGACTGACTGGACCAAATTATAAGGATTGGCTTCGGAACTTCAAAATTGTATTGGATTCTAAGAAGTTAACTCATGTATTGGACCAGGACCCTCCCATCTTACCAGCCCGTCCATCTACTGAACAGAGAGCATCTCTGGATAAGTGGACTGATGAAGATAATAAGGTCAGATACTACATGTTGGGCTCAATGTCTGATGAGCTTCAGCGCCAATATGAAGATATCAGGACTGCTCACCAAATGTTGGCTCAGCTATAGGAGATGTTTGGTGAACAGAGTCGCATAGCCCAGTATCAACGACTGTTCAAGGTTAAGATCCACGATGGGCAATCAGTCAAAGATCATTATCTGATGATGATCAAGGACTTGGAAGAGCTTGAGAAGCTTGGAGTGAGGTTAGACTTGGATCTGCAGAATGATATAATTCTGCAATTCTTGACTGATGCGTATGGGTAGTTCATCATGAACTACCATATGCATAAACTTGAAAATTCCTTGGCCAAACTTATGAACATGCTGGTTATCGCTGAGCTTTTCATGAAAGATTCTAAAGATTCAGTGCTTGCTATGGAACGAACTTCTTCCAAGAAAAAGTCTTTTAGAAAGAAGAAGAAGTCTGCAAAAAAGCAAAAGGTGGAAGGAGGAAAGAAGAAAAAGGCAGAGCTGAAGAAGGCCGCTGACAAAGGAAAGTGTTTCCATTGCAATAATGACGGCCACTGGAAGCGAAACTGCCCTACATACCTGGCCACCCTAAAGAATAAGAAGAAGACTGGTCCTTCTGAAGGTATGTTCATTATTGAGTCTAACAGAAAGAGAGCCTCTTTAGTAAGCCTCCTGCGTTCAGATCTGATCAGATCAAGAGATATATTTCAAAAATTTTTTTCTTTGATCCTAATCAGATCTTGATATGTTTCAGATCTGATTCTTATTATTTTAATAAATAAAAATAAAATAAGATAAATTAAATCAAATTTAATTTACCTGATTTGGGTAATCCTATTACCCTGTTGATGATCCTGTTTGCAGCGGAAGGTTCTGGATCTAGCCACGCAAGCGCCTGGCCTCTACCGGTATCCACTCGGGTTGGATCTGGAGATCCTCTTCTTCTCTATCACATCCTCCAAAAATCAGATCTGGATCTGATCTGGAGGATCTTCAAAACTCTTTTGAAGATCAGCAGTCGTCCTTTGCAGCAGCGCAGCCTTCTTGCTTTTGATCGCCTTTCTCTTGATCTGGAATCGCACCAACCAAGATCCAAAACTCCTTTTGGACGTGGAGAGCAGAGGGAGAAGAGACTTGGCATGGAGGAAGGAGAGGGAGGCAGCCTTGGGGCGTGGGGAATCTTTTCTCAATTGATTTCAGATATCTTGAGTTGGGCGCAGGGTCTTATTTATAGACTAAGCGTGATCCAACTCCTCTTCTTCCCAACCAATCACAACCCTTTGTGAAATCAGATCTAAATCTGATTGGTGGGAATAGAGTCCCCTGGATTCCTCCTTAGAGGGTGCCTAAGACCAGTCAAACTTGGTTTCTTAGGAGAACTCTAATTGGAATCCAAAAAGGGAGATGGAGTCCTTGTCCAACAAGGACTCCTAGGCGCCTCCAACTTGGGCACACGCCAAGGGTGGCGTGCGCCCTCCTCCTTGCCAGGTTCTGGCAGGGGGACAGGCCCCCACCAGCTCTCCAATAGGTGCATGACATGTGGTCAAAAGTCAAAGTGTCAATGGTCAACATTTGACCAGTCAAAGGTAGACTTTTGACCAAAGTCAAAGAACAAGAAATGGCAGGTGACCAAAAATGGCAGGTAATGTCTTACAAAATAAGACAACCTTTTCTGACTTGGACAACCTCCAGTCAGACCATATGAAGGCCTCTGATTGAGCACAAACTCCTTTGGCTCAGTCAGGACAACTTATTTATGATAGTAAAAGAAGAACGTTAGGTTCAATCGAGTGCTAGCACGATTTCCTTGAACCTAATTGAATCTCATTCAGATCAATTGAACTAGATCAGTTCAATTGATGATCACCAGATTCAAACCCTTGTTTGTGTGACCCAGTTAGGTTCAGTTCTGTATGGTAATGGGATATGTCATGATCTCTATCATCGACATCATCGAAACTCCTTTCGATGGATCAGAACTCTTCTGATTCGAACAGCTAGAATGATCGATCATCTAAATCATTCTAATTGCTCCCAAAATCCACCAGTGACACCTAGCAGTATATGGTGGCAACCCATCAGAGCTGAATGCGAACCTCTTGGTGCAGCTACCTGTGTGATTAAGTTCTTCTATCTTGAGCCCCGATCAGATTAGGGTTAAGGTGAACTCGTCAAACCCTAGTCTCTGTCATATGATGTAATCATTCGATTCGAGTCCAATGTGAAAATCTAAATAGAAACTCTTTCTATTATTTCACTCTACCATGGCCATGGGCTTTCTGGACTTGATTCTCATGATCATCATAGGGCTGCTCCTCTACCACCGAGGTAGATAGATTCCATCTTGATGCAATCCAGTTCCTACAATGAACATGCTATAGCCAACATACACCTCAGGGTTCCATATGGCTAGGAGACCGAGTAATGGTGTAGTCAAACTATAACACCCTCAAGGTGAACTGCCGATGCATCTCAGGTCAAAGAACCAGACACACTACTGCAGCATCGAGTCAGTCATTGACGAGAAGGTAGACTTCCCTAATGACTACTCGAGGTGGTCACGCTCAGTGCCCTCGTTCTCTAACGAGTACCTGTACTCTCGCTCCGGTGTCTCCACACCGTAGACTCAAGACTCATCTACTAAAGAGAAGCGATTGTACACCAACCTTCCGGATCAATCACCATCCTCGTGATGATCCTATGGTCGGGAGCATTTTATGAGTTAATAATGATTATTCATGTCTTAAATTTTCAACTCTTGAAAATATGAATTATCATTACCATTAACTCAAAGGATGTATCACAGACACTAAATACACATATGTGATAGAAAATAACCCATTTTATTGATTTTAGTCAAAATTATAATTTTGCCCCTAGAAGTGTATTACAAGTGTCAGCCAATTCTGGCTTCTAGGGCACATATATCTAACAATCTCCCACTTGTCCTAAAGCCAATTGGCTACAAGTCTAAGTCCCATCTTCTCAAGGTGGGCTTCGATCTTCTGCTGGCCCAACGGCTTTGTAAGTGGGTCTGCCACATTATCTGTGGAGTTGACTCTCTTGACCTCGACGTAACCCTTCTCGAGGTAATCGCGGATGAGGTGGTATCGCCGCTCAATGTGCTTGGATTTCTGGTGAGACCTCGGCTCCTTAGCAAGGGCTATGGCGCCATTGTTGTCGCAGTATAGAGGAATGGCATCTGATGGCATTACTCCAATTTCTGCAGCAAACTTCTTGTACCAGAATGCTTCCTTCGCAGCCTCTGATGCAGCGATATATTCTGCTTCCATGGTGGAATCTGCTATCACAGTTTGCTTGGAACTCTTCCAGCTGACAGCACCACCATTGCACACAAACAGACTCCCAGATGTCGACTTTCGATCATCTATATCGGACATGAAATCCGAGTCTGTGTATCCCTGGACTTGGAGTTCTCCATTACCAAAGACCAACATCATATCCTTAGTTCTTCTCAAGTACTTAAGGATACATTTCACAGAAGTCCAGTGTTCTTCACCTGGATTTGACTGATATCTGCTTGTGACACTCACAGCATGGGCTATATCAGGTCGTGTACATAGCATGGCATACATGAGGCTCCCTATTGCAGAAGCATAAGGGATCTTGCTCATGCGTTCTATTTCCTCAGGTGTGCTAGGGGCACATCTTCTTGGAAAGATGAATACCATGTCTGAAGGGTATTAATCCCCTCTTAGAGTTTTCCATACTAAACCTCTTTAGTACTTCCTCTATGTACATCTTCTGTGAAAGTCCTAGCATCCTATTCGGTCTATCCCTATAGACCTTAATTCCTAGAATAAAGGATGCTTCACCTAGGTCTTTCATGGAGAATTCCTTGGACAACCACATTTGACTGATGTCAACATGGGAATATCATTCCCAATAAGGAGGATGTCATCCACGTACAATACGAGGAAGACAACAGCGCTCCCACTGACCTTTTTGAAAACACATGGTTCCTCTTCATTTTTGATGAAACCAAACTTTTTGATCACATCATTGAAACGAGTGTTCCAGCTCCGAGATGCTTGCTTAAGTCCATATATGGACCTTTGCAGCTTGCAAACCTTGTGATCAGTATCACTGGATGTGAAACCTAGCGGCTGTTCCATATAGATATCTTCCTCAAGATATCCATTTAAGAATGCCGTTTTCACGTCCATTTGCCATATTTCATAATCGAAATAGGCTGCAACGGCAAGCAATGTGCGGATGGATTTTAGCATAGCCACTGGGAAAAGGTATCCTGATAGTCAATGCCTTCGCGTTGACTATAACCTTTTGCCACTAGTCTAGCCTTGAATGTCTCCACATTCCCATCTGCACCAATCTTTCTCTTGAAGATCCATTTACACCCAATAGGTACTATACCTTCTGGTGGATCTACCAAGGTCCAGACTTGGTTTGAGTGCATCGAGTCAATTTCTGACTGCATTGCCTCTAGCCATTTCTCGGAGTCGATATCTGATATCGCCTCGTTGTAGGTTTTGGGATCATCACCATGAGCACCATTACCTACGAGGAACATTTCCTCTACTTCCTCTGAAATAATACCTAAGTATCTTTCAGGGGGATGGAAAAAACTCTTTCCGATCTACGAGGTGGAGGAGGTAGTGTTCTTATTGGCTCAACCTGATTTGGTTCCAATTGGTCCTTAGCTCGTTCTGTACTTGTGAGACTTTCTCATCAAGCTTAATCTGCTTTCCAATGCCGCTATCTTGAATAAACTATTTTTCAAGAAAGATGGCATGTCGACTCACAATCACATTGTGGTCTTCTGGAATGTAGAAATAGTATCCTAATGACTCTTTAGGATATCCTATGAATCGAGCTCTGAAAGGACCTAAACTCTAACTTGTCCGCTTGTTGTCTTTTGACATGAGCCGGACAACCCCAAATTCTGAGATGACTCAGACTTGGTTTCTTACCGTGCCATATCTCATACGGTGTGGTAGGAACGGTTTTAGAGGAAACCCTATTCAGTAGATAAATTGAAGTTAACAATGAGTGTCCCCAAAGAAAATCAGGGAGGTCTGTGAAGCTCATCATGGATCGAACCATATCCAATAGAGTCCGATTTCTCCGTTCTGAAACCCCGTTGAGTTGAGGTGTTCCTGGTGGAGTCCATTGAGAGACTATGCCATTTTTCCTTGAGATAGTCTAGGAATTCCCGGCTAAGGTATTCACCTCCTCGATCTGATCGAAGAACCTTAATGGGTTTTTCCAGTTTGTTTTTTCTACTTCATGTCTGAATTCTTTGAACTTTTCAAAAGCTTCAGACTTGTGTCTCATAAGATACACATACCCATACCTAGACAGATCATCGGTAAAGGTAATGAAGTAGACAAAATTGCCTCTAGCCGGCACATCAAATGGGCCGCACACATCAGTATGTACTAGGGCAAGGAGATCTGTGGCCCTCTCCCCATGTCCAACAAAAGGGAGTTTAGTCATTTTGCCTTGAAGACAAGATTCACAAGTTGGATATGACTCGAAAGTCAATGGACTCAATAGCCCATTTTTCTCCAATTTGTTGATCCTATCTTCTGCTATATGACCTAATCTCAGGTGCCATAGATATCTGTCGTTTGGACTATCCCTAGGTCGTTTGGCATTCACGTTTTGCTCGATAGTTAGAATAGGTACATCAATATGTAGCTGATAAAGACCATTAATAAGAAAACCATTTGCAATTTTATTTCTTTCATAAAGAATGTTACAATGGTCCTTAAAGAAGGTAATCACATAACCTTCTTGTGCTAAGCATGAAACAGAAATCAAATTCCTGCTAGCTGCAGGCACATAATAACAGTCTTTCAAAACTAAGTCTAAACCAGATGGTAATCGAAGAGGGTATGTTCCCACGGCTACTGCAGCAACTCTTGCTCCATTACCGATGCGTAGGATCATGTCTCCATCCCTCAGCCTCCTGCTATCCTCAAGACCCTGCATGGAAGTGCACAGATGAGCACTAGAACCAGAGTCAAGCACCCAACTGGATGCAGAAGAAACCGTAAGGTTAGACTCAATAACGAGCATACCTCCAGAAGGACCTTCCTTCTTGTTCTTCAGGGTGGCCAGGTAAGTAGGGCAGTTCCGCTTCCAATGGCCGTCGCTGTTGCAATGGAAACACTTTCCTTTGCCATCGGCCTTTCTTCTTCGGTTCTGCCTTCTTCTTCTTTGATCCTCCTTCCACCTTTTGCTTTTTCACAGACTTCTTTTTCTTTCCATAAGACTTTCTTTTGGAAGAAGTCCGTTCCATAGCAAGAACTGAGCCTTTAGAACCTTTCATAGAAAGCTCAGCGGTAACCAGCATATTCATTAATTCGGCCAAGGAATTTTGAAGTTTATGCATGTGGTAATTCATGATGAATTGCCCATATGCATCAGTCAAGGATTGCAGAATAATATCGTTCTGCAGATCCAAGTCTAACTTCACACCGAGCTTCTCAAGCTCTTCCATGTCCTTGATCATTGTCAGACAGTGATCTTGGACTGACTGCCCATCACGCATCTTAGCCTTAAAAAGTCATTTCGTGACTTGATATTTGGCTGCGCGACTCTGTTCACCAAACATCTCCTGCAGGTGAGCCAACATTTGGCGAGCAGTCCCGATATCTTCATGTTGGCGCTGGAGCTCATCAGACATCGAGCCCAACATGTAATATCTGGCCTTATTATCTTCGTCTAATCCATTTTTTCCAGAGACGCTCTCTGTTCAGTGGATGGACGGGCTGGTAAGGTGGGAGGGTCCTGGTCCAAAACATGGGTTAACTTCTCTGAAACCCAAAATAATTTTGTAGTTCCTGAGCCAATCTTTATAATTGGGTCCAGTCAGTCTATGTGTGTCCAGGATACGTGCCAATGGGTTGGACGCAGACATTTTCCTGTAGAGAGTCAAAGATTCTAGTTAGATACTGTAATTTTGACTTGACCAATTTATTTAGGGAATTTTATTTTTAAACAAATTAGCTCCCACTATTTTCTCGGATCCCTACACTCCCTCTGTAGAGATGCGAAAAATCTCCATGATTAATGATTTCTAGTGGGTGGTGCGGTCTCACCAACTGACTCATCACCTCACCTAACAGTTATTGGTGATGGGTTAGCCAATGAGTGAACAACTCTTGTTCAATGATTCTCTAATCATGGTGCACCCAAACTTGGTCTCTAATTCATGAATCTCACCGTATCCGAAATATTGATCCACTCCTTAGTTAAGTCAGACCCACCATTTGCATAGACTGGGTTCCTAATTGAGTCTCTCACCGTATCCAGAATATTGAGCCCAACTCATCCTCCAGCCCATAGCATCCAATGCCTAATAGACATGGTTGCATCTTCCCGGTGCAACTGAGCCACTGTATCCAGCCGAGAACAATCAACCCCGGGAAGGGCCCGCACATCTACAATGGTGGAAGACCTCAGACTTAATCTTTTCTTAGGGAGAATTGATTCAGGTCTCATTAAACTTGACTTGTCATAGTCATAACAATTATGACTAACCTAGTGGCATGGGTTAGCTCGGATTATTGACCACCTCAGATCAGAACTGTGTCAACAGATATGGCCAGGTAAGTGAGACCGGTGGAAGGAATATGCCATTAACTCGTACAAGAACGCATTCAGGTCGAGTAGCTTCCAATTAAAAACCAGTCGGTCGTATGTGCCAAACTTACCTTAGACACCAAATTGTTGAGTCAGAACCAATTGGGTTAGCCTACAATCCAGACTCTAACCTCTGAGCCTAATTAGGTCTTGCTTGATCGTGACTCGATCTTGACCCAGACTTAATCCTATTAGGCTGGTCAATTTAAGCATTGTTGATCCCATCTAACCAACTCTTGATTCGGTTTGATCAACCGCTTAGACCTAATTGAGCTACCCAAGCCCGAACCCAGTATTATGAATATGTCTTAGATCTGAAATTCTCAATTTTAGACCTAATTAATATTCCATAAACTTAATTCTTAATTAAGTAGGGTTCATAAACAAAATATGCACAATAAATCCTAGGGTTTCAGGATCTAGGGTTTTGCAGAAAGTAAGTTTTGGGTTTCTGATTAAGGACGAACACGCAGCACCCCTACACATCATAAGAACACCCCATCGAATGGGAAGAGAGGGCCTTTAAACCCTTCTTCATTCTTATGACCGGACGGCCAAGAGGAACGCCTTAATCAGGAACATGTCAATACTACAAAACAGTTTTAGATCTATATCATATATCTCATATACAAATTAGATCTAATCATGGCATATTTTGCATACATCTCATGTATCAAATCATGCATATTTTCAGATCTAAATTATCTCATAATAATCTAAAAAATTAGATTTAAATTGATCTAATCAAAATAAATTCTAATCTAGACAATTATGTAGAACTATTCTACAACTAGTCTAGACATGCATCAATCATATCTCATATGATATTTAAAATTAAATAATTTTTATTTGCTATTTTTTAGATGTTATTATAACACTTATAATATCAAAAAATAGTAAATAAAAGATCTAAAATATGATTTAATCAAATTAAATCAAAAACATGCAAGAACTATTCTATAGAACTATTCTATTCTAGAACTAGTCATGCATATCTTCTAATCTTAGATCCAAATCATTTAATTTTAATTTTTTCTGATTTCAGATCTGATCACATCTCATGTGACATCTAAAATCACTTTATTTTTTTAATTAAAATAAATTTAAAATCAGATCTAAACAATTTTAGAACCATGGCTCTGATACCAGTTGAAGGAAATCCTGATTTCCCGGTCCAGGTTCGTTCAGATCTGATCAGATCAAGAGATATATTTCAAAAATTTTTCTCTTTGATCTAATCAGATCTTGATATGTTTCAGATCTAATTCTTATTATTTTAATAAATAAAAATAAAATAAGATAAATTAAATCAAATTTAATTTACCTGATTTGGGTAATCCTATTACCCTGTTGATGATCCTGATTGCAAGCAGCGAAAGGTTCTGGATCTAGCCACGCAAGCGCCTGGCCTCTACCGGTATCCACTCGGGTTGGATCTGGAGATCCTCTTCTTCTCTATCACATCCTCCAAAAATTAGATCTGGATCTGATCTGGAGGATCTTCAAAACTCTTTTGAAGATCAGCAGTCGTCCTTTGCAGCAGCGCAGCCTTCTTGCTTTTGATCGCCTTTCTCTTGATCTGGAATCGCACCAACCAAGATCCAAAACTCCTTTTGGACGTGGAGAGGAGAGGGAGAAGAGACTTGGCATGGAGGAGAAGAGGAGGAGGCAGCCTTGGGGCGTGGGAATCTTTTCTTAAATTTCAGATACTCTTGAGTTGGGCGCAGGGTCTTATTTATAGACTAAGCGTGATCCAACTCCTCTTCTTCCCAACCAATCACAACCCTTTGTGAAATCAGATCTAAATCTGATTGGTGGAAATAGAGTCCCCTGGATTCCTCCTTAGAGGGTGCCTAAGACCAGTCAAACTTGGATTCTTAGGAGAACTCTAATTGGAATCCAAAAAGGAGATGGAGTCCTTGTCCAACAAGGACTCCTAGGCGCCTCCTAACTTGGGCACACGCCAAGGGTGGCGTGCGCCCTCCTCCTTGCCAGGTTCTGGTAGGGGGACAGGCCCCCACCAGCTCTCCAATAGGTGCATGACATGTGGTCAAAAGTCAAAGTGTCAATGGTCAACGTTTGACCAGTCAAAGGTAGACTTTTGACCAAAGTCAAAGAACAAGAAATGGCAGGTGACCAAAAATGGCAGGTAATGTCTTACAAAATAAGACAACCTTTTCTGACTTGGACAACCTCCAGTCAGACCATATGAAGGCCTCTGATTGAGCACAAACTCCTTTGGCTCAGTCAGGACAACTTATTTATGATAGTAAAAAGAAGAACGTTAGGTTCAATCGAGTGCTAGCACGATTTCCTTGAACCTAATGAATCTCATTCAGATCAATTGAACTAGATCAGTTCAATTGATGATCACCAGATTCAAACCCTTGTTTGTGTGACCCAGTTAGGTTCAGTTCTGTATGGTAATGGGATATGTCATGATCTCTATCATCGACATCATCGAAACTCCTTTCGATGGATCAGAACTCTTCTGATTCGAACAGCTAGAATGATCGATCATCTAAATCATTCTAATTGCTCCCAAAATCCACCAGTGACACCTAGCAGTATATGGTGGCAACCCATCAGAGCTGAATGCGAACCTCTTGGTGCAGCTACCTGTGTGATTAAGTTCTTCTATCTTGAGCCCCGATCAGATTAGGGTTAAGGTGAACTCGTCAAACCCTAGTCTCTGTCATATGATGTAATCATTCGATTCGAGTCCAATGTGAAAATCTAAATAGAAACTCTTTCTATTATTTCACTCTGCCATGGCCATGGGCTTCTGGACTTGATTCTCATGATCATCATAGGGCTGCTCCTCTACCACCGAGGTAGATAGATTCCATCTTGATGCAATCCAGTTCCTACAATGAACATGCTATAGCCAACATACACCTCAGGGTTCCATATGGCTAGGAGACCGAGTAATGGTGTAGTCAAACTATAACACCCTCAAGGTGAACTGCCGATGCATCTCAGGTCAAAGAACCAGACACACTACTGCAGCATCGAGTCAGTCATTGACGAGAAGGTAGACTTCCTAATGACTACTCGAGGTGGTCACGCTCAGTGCCCTCGTTCTCTAACGAGTACTGTATTTTGGGATATTCAATGAATGGGTTATCCTGATGGTTTTTGAGTTAATAATGATTTCATATTTTCAAGAGTTGAAAATTTAAGACATGAATTATCATTTATTAACTTATAAAATGCTTCTGACCATAGGATCATCATGAGGATGATGATTGATCCGAAAGATTAGTGTACAATCGCTTCTTTATAGTAGATGAGTCTTGAGTCTATGATGTAGAGATACCAGAGTGAGAGTACAGGTACTCGTTAGAGAATAAGGGCACTGAGCGTGACCAACTCGAGTAGTCATAAGGAAGTCTACCTTCTCGTCAATGACTGACTCGATGCTGCAGTGGTGTGTTTGGTTCTTTGATCTGAGGTATATTGGCAGTTCACCTTGAGGGTGTTATAGTTTGACCACACCATGACTCGATCTCCTAGCCATTTGGAATCCTGAGGTGTATGTTGGCTATAGCATGTTCATTGTAGGAATTGGATTGCACCAAGATGGAATCTATCTACCTCGGTAGAAGGGGAGTAGCCCTATGATGATCATGAGAATCAAGTCTATAAGCCCATTGCCATGGCAGAGTGTGAAATAACAGAAAGAGTTTCTATTAAGGTTTTCACATCGGACTTGAATCGAATGATTAAATCATATGATAGAAATTAGGGTTTGACAAGTTCACCTTAACCCTAATCTGATCGAAGCTCAAGATAGAAGAACTCAATCACATAAGTAGCTGCATTAAGAGGTTCATTTTCAATTTTAATTGGTTGCCATCATATGCTGTTAGGTGTCACTGGTGGATTTTGGGAGCAACTAGAATGATTTAGATGATCGATCATTCTAATTGTCTGAATCAGAAGAGTTTTGATCCATCGAAAGGAATTTCGATGATGTCGATGATAGAGATCATGACATATCCCATTATCATATAGAACTGAATCTAATTGAATCACACAAATAAGGGTTTGGATCTAAATATCATCAATTGGACTAATCCAGTTCAATTAATTTGAATTAGATTCAATTAGGTTTAAGGAAATCATGCTAGCACATGATTGAGCCTAACGTTCTCTTTTTTTCATTATAAAAGTTGTCTCGACTAAGCCAAATGAGTTTGTGCTCACTCAAGTACCTTTACTTGGTCTAACTGGAGCTTGTCCAAGTCAGAAAAATGTTGTCTTAATTTATAAGATAAATTTGAGACAACACCTACCATTTTCCATCACCTGCCATTTCTTGTACTCTGACTTGGTCAAACGTTGACCTTTGGCCCTTCGACATCTGCCCATGTGTCATTCACTTATTGGAGAGCAGAAAGGGGCTTGTCCCCTCTCTAGAAATTGGAAAGAAGAGGATGCATGCCTAGGATGGCGTGCGCCCATGAATAGGGACGCTGGAGTCCCACATGGATGGGACTCCAGGTTGCTTATTGGATTCAAACTAAGTGACCCTCACCTATAGACTTTGACCAATCCTAGGTGCCACCTTAGGATGAATCCGTGGGTCTCTCATCCCACCAATCAGATTTAGATCTGGTTGAACAAAGTAACATGATTGGCTGGGGTGATGCAGCACTGCATGGCGCAGCAGAGTCTATAAATAGGCCCTATCTGCTCTCACTTTTAAAAGAACTTCTCTCCTAGCCATGCCCCAAGGCTGCCCCTCTCCCTTCTCCATGCCAACATCTGGCCCTCTCTCTCCTTTCTACGCCCAAGAAAGTTGGGTTCTTCAAATTAGTGTGAGTTGGCAAGAAAAGGCTGACGAAAAAGGAAGAAGGCAGCACAGCTGCAATGATGATGGATGATCTTCAGAAGGTGTTTTGAAGATCCTCCAAATCATATCCAGATCTGATTTTTGAAAAAAAAAAGAGAAGAAGAAGATCTCTAGATCTAGCCTGAGTGGATACTGATAGAGGCCAGACACTTGCGTGGCTAGATCCAGAACCTTAGAGCTTCTGTAGGATCATCAACGGATAATCAGATTACCTAGGATTAAGGTAAAATTAATTTAGTTTTAATTTAATTTAATTTTTTTTTATCAGATGCTAATATTAGATCTGAAAAGTGTCAGATCTAATCTAGATCTGAGAGAAAAATTTTGAAATATACCTCTCGATCCAATTAGATCTGAACGAACCTGATCCGAAAAATCAGGATTATCCCTTCAGATGACTAGGTAAGTTAGATCAATGGAAGGGATATACCATTAACTCATCAAAGATCGAATCAATGTGAGTAGCTTCTAATTAAAACCATTGGTCAAACTGCCAGACTTGCCTTAGACACCATCAAGTTAATTAGTTTCAATTTGATCAATCTAATAATTATGGGTTTGACCACGTAGCCATGAATCAAGTTTATTTGGTCCTCATTAAAGGCATCGACTTGACCAACTATAACTACTGTAATTGATTCTATAGAGTTCTTGATCTAATCTAAATTAATATTTAATTAGATTTGATCAATTACTCTAAATTAGTCCATTCTTTAACTAACCTTAGGTCTAACCCAATTAATGAACCTAATTTAACTAACCCAATAACCCACGTTTTATGATTGATGACTTAGAGTCTTAATTCATAATTCTAGAAACTAAATCATTATACTTAATTTTAATTAAGTTTATGGGCTGAGGTTTATGGTTCGACATTTTAAAAATATTTTTTAAAATTTTAAAATATTCTTTATAACTTAGTATTGTTCACCAATTGAGTCGACTCATTTTAAAATTGAATCGGCTCAATTCACAAACAATATTAGTTGTAGGGTTTAATCTGAAACTGTGTACACTATATAATACTAAATCATGAATCAATCTTTAGATCCTATCTAAACATGCATTCATGATCAAAAATTAGATTAAAGTTTTATTTAATTACATCATAAAAATATTAGATTAGATCTAAGGTTTTATAATTAAAGATTTAGATCAATAATGTACCAGGACAACCTATTTACTGTAGGGGGTAAATCCTATAGTAGAACAACCTTCAGTCTGTATGATCTTGATTTTAATTTTTAAACCTAATTAATCAAATTATTAAATTAATATTTAGATTAAATTTAAATTATCAATCTAAACATGCAAGCATATCATGTTTAGCGAATTTGATGGATGCAGTGTAGGGTTTGTAGTGCTTCTTTCAAAAAATTTTTTCAAAAATAACAAAGATGCAGTAGAAGAGTTAATTAATATAATTAATTATCTACCAATTATATCAAAATATTAAATCCTACATTAAGGATCTAAACATAATATGCATGCATTCATAAAGATCTAAATGATAAAACTATGCAGTAGACTCTTTACTACATCTATCTGTTCAGGATATAATATTTTTTCATGGATAGCTGATCATCATAATCTGAATCCATTAGATAAAGCTCTAGTATCACACTATAGATACACATGTGTCCGATCTCTACGATTGGTCCACACGAAGCTCCTGATCCCGATTAGCCTCATTGGAGTGATAGCTCCTCGATGGAACCTTCAACGGCTGATCAAGATCGATCTGATCGATCATCCACTTTTTGATTTTTTGGATACTCCAAAAAGTTAGAACTCATTCTTTGGAGGATGATGAGATGGTGTACAAAGTTTGGTGGCAATCCGATGCTCTTCGATCTCTCCTCCCGAATCCAGATTCCCAAATCTTGGGTTTCACTCGACCCAAAAATCCTGACGCACTGAAAATCCTCTCACACCCTCTCTATGGGGAGTTTTTTCATGAAATAAGTTTTTATGGAAAGATGAATTTTAAATCTATAAACTTATTTAGATCATATGTAAAAATTGAATATTCTTGGAGATGAAAATCAGAAGAGAATAGAGGCATGAAGGAAAAATAAAATGCTATAGGACCCCACTCACCTTCAATCCAGGATTTTTTTTCACCCAAAACCAATGCCCAATTACTTTTAAATTTTTATTGTGGAATGGTAACCCCTTTGGATTCATGCACAAAAATCATCATAATTTATTGCATCAAAAAAAAGTAGAAATGCCATGTGGAGTGGATCGGTTTAGATTGGTTGAACTAGTTTCAACCAACTTCTAGTATTTGAATTCAAATGCAAGCCTATCCAATTCCAACACCCATACCAGCTATTTCACACACAGAAGGACTTTCCTTCTATGTGCATGCCTATTTTTCAAAAAAAAATTGACGATCAAAGAAAGAGAAGGGCATGGAGATAAGGATAAGAGGCAGAGGAGAGGTTTCAACCAAACCAACCTCTATGAATTCAAAATTCAAAAAAAAATTTGAACTGGTCCAACACTTGACTAGGTCAAAAAGAGAAAGAAAGGGGGTGCAAATTCCTTTAATTCATAAGAGAAACTTATGTAAAAAAAATAAAGATGGGTGTGGGCAAGGTAGAAAAGTCAAACATGAGGTGGGGCATGGGGAGGTTTGAATTCAAACAGGGTTTGAGTTAGTCCAAGTTGGTTTCAACCAAACCAAATTAATTCAAAATCAACTAGACTAGATTAAATCCAATCAAACTAAACTTAACACAATATATTTAATTCTTAATTAAATTAAAAATTAATTTGATCCAGTTTTTGATCAAATCAGGATCAAATCTCCCACAACAATTAGGTCAACTCATGACCTAATCGGGTCAAACCCAATTGAATCCAGTTCGATCAAACTTGATCAAATCCTTATCGCTCAATCAAATTGAGCTAATTAATAATCAAATTGATAATTAATTCTTTAATAAATATAGAGTTCCAATCGAGTGGGAGTCTGGGCAATAGAGTCCCATCACTATGAAACTCTTGAAGAGTACTAATCCAGTGGGACTCTTGAACCCAGTATCTCAAATGAATAGAACTCATGATCGTAGAGTCTCAAACCAGTGAGACTCTTGATTAGAGAGTCCTAGATGAGTGGAACTTAGAGTTTCAGTCTATCAAAACTCTAGATCAGCCATTAGATCAGGTAGTAACTCCTTTTGTGTGTGACCCTATAGGTTCGAATCCTAAGCTGATTGCACAAAAATTGATTTTCTATACCAATTGATGTGACCATCTAGCAATGGTACCCAATATTTGGATAGGTCAAATTTGTCACAATGCAATATCAATGAACCTGTGAAATATGGTTATCGTATAATTCATCCCTATGACCTCTATGTAATAGATGACTCAAGGTTAGACTGTCAGTCCTAGTAAATACATCCATATCGTATTTCAAAGTAATTAGTCCCATGACTCCTCACTAAAACTATCCTGGCCAAAGCTTTGCTAAATTGAAACACAATTAAATATAGCTCTTGAAACCAAGAGTGGTCAATCCCATCTTGATACACGTACCGACTCCTTAAGTACTTGATTGCATCGAGAAATCTTCCATTATTGAATTAATAATTCAGATAGTCCAGCACTAAAGTATAGTGAGTTGCTTGAAAGTCACCATGGTGATCTTAGGTTAGAAAGACACTTATACCTATATTCCATCAGAGCTAATCTTGACAGAAGAAAAGCTCCAGAGTTAGTCACGTTTAGTGCAGATGTACCCATATGTCTCACTTGCATGCCATACCAGTTTCTTAACACTCCTTGGTTACGAGGACAACCAACTTATATGGCACACAATGACCTATACTCGATAAATATTATCATCCTAAGTAACAACGTATCTTTTGATCATGAACAATTTAAGGACTAAACCATAAATCCTCCTTTGTCGAATCTAGATAGTCCTAAGGACTTCATCACAACACAGGAGTTTATTAGAAGACAACAGAATTTATGATGAAAAATTGCCAAAATAACTTTTATTAATTTATAATTTATATACAATTATAAATGTATAGCCTAATCATCAACAGGCTAATGATTGGCTTTAGGACATATTTCTAACAATCTTTGGTGCACAAGAATGGTAGAGTTACTAAACCATATGACCTTATAGAGCCCATGATGTTATATAGTCTTCACATATTCCTTCAAGGCTATATTCAAATTACTTCTGGTGTTAATCATGTGTGATACTTTTCTTTCAAATCACTCCATAGTTTGGCATCAAATGCTTTCTTGCTTCCAATAATTTAGAGTTTTCATGATGTAGGAAGTGAAGGTCTTACCTTAGCTTTAGCAAACAAGAGGAATATTATAATCATATAAGAAATTAGTTATCCTAAGCAAGATATGATATCAATTTAGGAACTAATTTTAAAAACTAGGTGGGTAGGAAAACCAAATCTAAGGGATAGTATTGGTGGGTGGTCCTCTTTCTCTCTCTCTCCCCCCCTAAATTGGGTCAAATGTGTAGATGAGGCATAGGTGCTTATTGAAGGAAAAATCTGATTTTCAGCCGCAAGATCGTCCAGATCTGATCAGATCTAAGATGAATTTTTCTATAAAAAATTCTATAATTTCATAAGATCTAAAAGTTCTCAGATCTGATCATCATGATTTGATATTAAAACTTAAAAATAAAATTAAATTATATTTAATTTTAAGTACCTTGTTGGGTAATCTGATTATCCTGTGATGATCATGTTGATTTCTGAGGTTCTAGAAGGAGCCATGCACGTGCCTGACCTCAACCGATACCTACTTAGACAGGATCTGAATGTCTTCTCCTCATGAATCTCTCCTCCAAAGATTAGATCTAAATATGATTTGTAGATCCTTCAAAACTATTTCTGAAGGCAGCCCATCCGTCACACGAACACCATCATGTAGATCCTGAATCTTGCACCAAAAACCTTGGATCTTCTTCTCAGATTTATGCCTAACTTTTTAGATGTGTAGAAGAGAGGGAGAGAGAGGATAGAGGGGGTGTGGGATATGGTATAGGCAACAGCACCTCTATGTGAAAAAAAAAATCATGCGATGCTCTCTTTGGCGTAAGAAAGGTTTCTTAAACCCAACCCCATTTAGAGTCCTTCTTCACTAATTATTTGATCAAAGGAACTCTTGGACTTATTCTCCATGTGAAAACCCAAATATCATCTAGTTTTGTCACCAAAATTCAATCTAAAAGGTGGCAACATGAGTAGATAAGGAAGAGTCCATTGCACCTAGGACTCTTCCCTCAAGAGTTTGATCCAAATCAAACTCTGTCAAAACTTAGTCTAGGCACCTCCATAAATCATGAAATTTGGCACACACATAGCATGACTCGAGCCCTATCATATATCTAAAAAGTAAATTAAAAAATTTTTAAAAAACTTTTTAGAAGCATCTGATTAGGTGACCCTCAATTCTTTCAATTGGGTCAACTTTTGATTCTAGTTCAATCGCACTAGGAATGGATTTAATTTCTATAATTTATCTGACCTGGACTTATTCCAATCAAACAAAAATAAACCTATTCAAGATATAGAAATAAGATAAATCAAATTTGACTCAATTGCGATGAATCAGAAAGATTATAGAAGGAGAAATCTAGGCACAATCGTGTACTAGCACGAATACCTTGAACCTGATTGGATCTAATCCAAATCAATCGAACTGGGTTAGCTTAATTGATGACATCCAGATCTAAATCCTTATTTGTGTGATCCAGTTAGGTTTAGTTTCATATAGTAATGAGATATGTCATGATCTCTATCATCGACATCATTGAAACACCTTTCGATGGATCAGAACCTTTCTAATTTATATAATTAGAATGATCGATCATTAAAATCATTCTAATGGATTTCAAAATCCATCAGTGACACCTAACAGTATATGATGGTAATCCATCAGAATTGAAAGCGAACCTCTCGATGTAGCTATCTGTGTGATTGAATTCTTCTATTTTGAGTCCCGATAGGATTAGGGTTAAGATGAACTCGTCAAACCCAACATCGATCATATGAATTAATCATTTGATTCGAGTTCGATGTGAAATCTTAATAGAAACTTTTTCTATCATCTTCACTTTATCATGGCCATAGGCTTAAGAACTCAATCTTATGATTATTATAGGGCTACTCCTCATCTACTGAGGTAGATAGATCCCCTATTGGTGTAATCCAATTCCTACAATGAACATTCTATAGCCAACATACATCTTAGGATTTCGAATGGCTAGGAGATCGAGTTATAGTATAGTCAAACTATAACATCCTCATGATGAACTGTCGATGCACCTCAGGTTAAAGAACCAGACACACTACTGCAGCATTGAGCCAATCATCGACGAGAAGGTAGACTTCTTTATGACTGCTCGAGGTGGTCATGCTCAGTGCCCTCATTCTTAAATGAGTATTTGTACTCTCGCTCTAGTGTCTTCACACCATAGACTCAATAGAAATCTATCCTGAAAAAGTGATCATACACCAACTTTTCAGATCGATCACCATTCTTATGATGATCCTACAGTTAAGAGCAATTTATAAGTTAATTATGAAAATTCATGTCTTAAATTTTTAACTCTTGAAAATATGAATTGTTATTTTCATTAACTCAAAGGATGTATCACAGATACTTTAAATACACACTATGATAAAAAATAATTTTTTATTAATTTATAGTCAAAATTATAAAATTATCCTTAGAAGTGTATTACAAGTATTTAACCAATCTGACTTCTAGGGCACACATCTAATAATCTTCCACTTGATCTAAAGTCAATTGGCTACAAATCTAAGTTTCATCTTCTCAAGATGGGCTTTAATCTTTTGCTGGCTCAATGACTTTATCAGCGGATCAGCTGCTTTATCTGTAGTGTCAACTCTCTTGACATCAACATATCCCTTCTCAAGGTAATCATGGATGAGTTGGTATCGCTGCTCGTTATGCTTGGATTTTTAATAAGACCTCAGGTCTTTAGCATAGGCTATGGTGCCATTATTGTCGCAGTATAGAGGGATGGCATCTAATGGCATCATTTCGAGCTCTACGGTGAACTTTTTGTACCAGAATGCCTCCTTTGCTTCCTTCGATGCTGTGATGTACTCTGCTTCCAAGGTGGAGTCTGCTATCACTGTTTGCATAGAAGTCTTCCAACTGATGCTCCACCATTACAAATAAATAGACTTCCAGATGTCGACTTTTGATCATCTATGTAGGATATAAAATCCAAGTTTGTATATCCCTGAACCTAGAGTTCTCCATTACCAAAAACTAAAAAAGTATCCTTAGTACTTCTCAAGTACTAAAGGATATATTTTATTGAAGTCCAGTGCTCTTTTTCTGGATTTGACTGATACCTATTCGTGACACTCACAACATGGGCAATATTAGGTCATGTACATAGCATGGCATATATGAGGCTTCCTATTGTCGAAGCATAAGGGATCTTGCTCATGCATTCAATCTCCTTAGGTGTACTAGGGCACATCTTCTTGGAGAGATGAATGCCATGTCTTAAGGGTACTAAACCCCTCTTAGAGTTTTTCATGCTAAACCTCTTTAGCACCTCCTCTATATATATTTTCTGTGAGAGACCCAGCATCCAGCATCCTATTCAGTCTATTCCTATAGACCTTAATTTTTAGAATAAAGAATGTCTCTTTTGGATCATTCATAGAAAACTTCTTAGACAATTACATTTTGACTGTAGTTAACATGAAAATATTATTTCCAATTAGGAAGATGTCATCCACGTACAGTACGAGAAAGATAACAGTGCTTCCACTGATCTTTTTAAAAACATAGGACTTCTTCTCATTCTTGATGAATCTAAATGATTTGATTACATTATTGAAATAAGCATTCTAGCTTCAAGATCCTTGCTTAAGTCCATATATGGACCTTTGCAACTTGCATACCATATGATCATCATCACTGGATGTGAAACCTAGCGGCTATTTTATATAGATATCTTCCTCAAGATATCCATTTAAGAATGCCATTTTTACATCCATCTATCATATTTTGTAATCAAAATAGTCTACAACAGCAAGCAATGTGCGGATGGACTTGAGCATGGCTACTAGCAAAAAAGTATCCTAATAGTCAATGCCTTCGCGCTGACTATACCCTTTCACTATGAGCCTTGCTTTGAATATCTCTACATTTCCATTGGCACCTATCTTTCTCTTGAAGATCCATTTACACCCAATAGGTACTATACCTTTAGGTGGATCTATCAAGATCCAGACTTGGTTCGAACGCATTGAGTCAATCTTTGACTTCATTGCTTCTAACCATTTCTCGTAGTCGATATTTGATATCGCCTAGTCATAGATTTTGGGATCATCACCATGAATCCTATTTTCTATGAGGAATATTTCTTCTATATTTTTTGAGATCGTACCTAAATACCTTTCAGAAGGATGAAAAATTTTATTTGATCTACGAGGTGGAGGAGGTAGTGTTTAGGTTGGCTCAATCTGATTAGGTTTCAAAGGTTTCTTAGCTCATGGCTCTTGGAAGACTTTCTCCTCGAACCTAATTTACCTTTCGATGCCATCATCTTGAATAAACTATTTTTCAAGAAGGATGGCGTGTCAACTCATAATCACATTATGATCTTTTGGGAGATAGAAATAATATCCTAATGACTCTTTAGGATATCCAACAAATCGAGCTCTAAAGGACAAGACTCTAATTTATCCATCTGTTGTCTTTTGACATGGGTCAGATAATCCTAAATTCTAAGATAACTCAGACTTGATTTCTTATCATGCCATATTTCATATGGTGTGGTAGGAACGATTTTAAAGGGAATCCTATTTAGTAAATATATAGCGATAATCAAACTATATCCCTAAAGAAACTCAAGGAGGTTTGTGAAACTCATCATGGATCGGACCATATCTAATAGAGTTCGATTTCTCCGTTCTGAAATCTCGTTGAGTTTAGATATTTTAGGTGGAGTCCATTATGAGACTATGTCATTATCCTTAAGATAGCTTAGGAATTTTCGACTAAGGTATTCACCTCGTCGATCTGATCGATGAACCTTAATGGATTTTTCTGTTTGTTTTTTTTACTTCAAGTCTGAATTTCTTAAACCTTTCAAAGGCTTCAGACTTATGTCGTATCAAATACACATATCCATACCGAGATAGATTACCAATGAAGATAATGAAGTAGACATAATTATCCTTGATCGACACAACAAATAGGCCGCATACATCAGGATGTACTAGGACAAGTAGGTCTGTAGCCCTTTCCTCATGTCCTACAAAAGGGAGCTTGGTCATTTTGCCATGAAGGTATGATTCACTAATCAGATATGACTTGGAAGTCAATGGACTCAATAGCCTAGATTTCTTCAATTCGTTAGTCCTATCTTCAGCTATATGACCAAGCCTAAGGTGCCAAAGATACCTATCATTTAGACTATTCCTAGGTCACTTTGATCCTATGGCATTCACATTTTGCTCGATATTAAAAATAGAAGCATCAATATATAACTCATAGAGACCATTTATAAGAAAACCACTTGTAATTATATTTTTTTTATAAAGAATATTATAATGGTCCTTAAGAAAACTAATTACATAGTCTTCTTGTGCTAAACATGAAATAAAAATTAAATTTTTGCTTGCTGTAGGTACATAAAAATAATCTCCAAGAACTAGATCTAATCCTAATGGTAATCGAAGAGGGTAGGTTTCCATGATTATAGTAGCAACTCTTGCTCTATTTTCGACATGTAGGATCATCTCACCATTCCTCAGCCTTCTGCTATCCTCAAGACCTTACATAAAAGTATACAAATGAGCACTAGAATCAGAGTCAAGTACCCAACTAGATGCAGAAGAAACCATAAGGTTAGATTCTATAACGAGCATACCTCTAGAAGGACCTATCTCCTTCTTGCTCTTCAGGTTGGCCAGGTAAAGAGGATAGTTTCGCTTTCAGTGATCGTCTGTATTGCAATAAAAATATTTTGCTTATTAACAGCTTTCTTTTTTGGCTCTGCCTTCTTCTTCTTCCCACCTTTCATCATCTGCTTCTTCACGGATTTCTTCTTCTTTTCAAAAGATTTTTTCTTGGAAGAAGTCTGCTCCATAGCAAGCACTGAGCTCTTTGAATCTTTCATAGAGAGCTCAACAGTAACCAGCATGTTCATAAGTTCAGCCAAGGTATTTTGCAATTTATGCATATGATAATTCATGATGAACTATCCTTATGCATCAGTCAAGGACTATAAAATTATATCAATCTACAGATCCTGATTTAATTTGACATTGAGCTTCTCAAGCTCTTCTAAATTCTTGATCATCATCAGATTATGATCTTGGACTGACTGCCTATCATGCATTTAAGCCTTAAAAAGTTTTTTAGTGACTTGATATTTGGCTGCACGACTCTGTTCACCAAATAACTTTTATAGGTGAGCCAATATTTGGCGGCTAGTCTTAATATCTTCATATTGGTACTAGAGCTCATCAGACATCGAGCCCAACATGTAATACCTGACTTTGTTATCTTCATCCATCCATTTTTCTAGAGATACTCTCTGATTAGCGGACGGACGTGCTGGTAAAGTGGAAGAATCTTGTTCCAACGCATGAGTCAACTTTTCAAAACTCAAAACTATTTTAAAGTTTCAGAGCCAATCCTTATAGTTAGGTCAGATCAGTCTATGGGTGTCCAGGATATGAGCTAGAAGGTTGGATGTAGACATTTTTCTATAGAGAATCAAAATTTCTAGTTAGATTTTATAATTAGACTTAACCAATTTATTTAGGAGTTTAATTTTTAAATAAATTAGGCTTCCACTATTTACTCGAATCTCTAATTTATTTAGAGATTTAATTTTGAAATAAATTAGGCTCCCATTATTTATTTGGATCCCTACACTTTCCTACTTGAGATGCAAAAATCTTCACGATTATTGATTTCTAGTGGGTGATGCGATCCCACCAACTAGCTCACCACCTCACCTAATAGTTATTGATGATGGGTCAACTGATGAGTGGATAACTCTTGTCCAATGATTCTTTAATCATGGTGCACCTAAATCCGATCTCTAATTCATGAAGCTCACCATGCCGAAAATATTGCTCCACTCCTTAGTTAAGTCAGACCCACCATTTGTATGAATTGGATTTCTGATTGGATCTCTCACCGTATCCAAAATATTGAGCCCAACCCATCATTCAACCCATAGCATCTAATGTTTAATAGACATAGTTGCATCTTTTTGGTGCAACTAAACCACTGTATCCAGTCGAGAATAATCAACCTTGGAAAGGGCCCATACATCTACAATGATGGAAGATCTTAGACTTAATATTTTTTTAGAAAGATTTAATTTAGGTTTCTTTAAACTTGACTTGACTTAGTCATAATAATTATGACTAACCTAGTGGCATGAGTTGGCTCGAATTGTTAGCCACCTTAAATTAGAACTGTATCGACATAAATGGCCAGGTAAGTGAGACCGATGAAAGAGATATGCCATTAACTCGATAAGAATGCATTCAGATCGAGTAGCTTTTGATTAAAAATTAGTCGATCGTATCTACTAGACTTACCTTAGACATCAAATTATCGAATCAAAATCAATTGAATTAGCCTACAATCCAGGCTCAAATCATGGAGCCAAATTAGGTCTTGACTTGATCGAGTCATATCTTAATATGATTTGATCTTGACCTAGATCTAATCCTATTAGGCTGATCAATTCTAAGCTTTCTTTGATCTCACCTAACCAACTCTTGATTCGGTTTGATCATCCGCTAGACCTAATTAAGCTACCCAAGCCCGAACCAAATTTTATGAAGATGTCTTAGATCTAAAAATTCATAATTTTTAGATTTAATTAATTTTATAATATTAATTTTTAATTAAGTTTAGAATTTTTAAATAAAATATATAATAAAATTCTAGGATTTAGTGTTTTGCAAAAAATAAGTTCTAATTTTTGATTAAGAATGAATGTACAGCATCCCTACACATCATAAGAGCATCCCATCAAATGGTAGGAGAGGATTTTTAAACTCTACTTTGTTCTTATGATCAGATGATCAAGGAAAATGCCTTAATAAAAAATATATTTTCTAAAACAAAACTAGTCTGATCTAAATCATATATCACATATACAAAAGATCTAACCTATACATGTCTTGCATACATCTCATGTATCATAACTTAATGAAACATGCATGCTTTCAGATCTAAAATATCACATATTAGATCTAAAAAATAAAATTTTAAATTTGATCATATCAAAAATAAAATTATTCTAGATATTTTATAGAACTATTTAATAACTAGTCTAAGCATGCACCTTTCATATCTCATATGAATAAATTAAAAATTAAAAATTATATTTTTTATTTTTTTAGAACTGGTTATAATAATTATAATATCAAAAAAATAAAAATAAAATATTTTTAAAATTATATTTAATTAGATTAATAACATGATCATACTAGATTACATATAGAACTATTCTATTCCTAGTCTAGTCATGCATCTCGTACATTATAGATCTAAATTATATAATTTTTAATTTTTTGATTTTATATCTAATCACATATGATATGATATCTAAAATTATTTAATATTAGATCTTAAATAAAAATTAAATTAGATCTAAAATAGATCTAAAGAACTGCTAACACAGCTCTGATTTCAGTTGAAGAAAAAATCTGATTTTCCGCCGCAGGATCGTCCAGATATGATCAGATTTGAGATAGATTTTTCTACAAAAATTCTTATGATATAATTAGATATAAGAGTTCTTAGATCTGATTATGATGATTTAATATTAAAAATTAAAAATAAAATTAAATTAGATTTAATTTTAAGTATCTTGTTGGATAATCTGATTATCCTACAATGATCCTGTTGGTTCCTGAGGTTCTGAAAGGAGCCACGAACGCACCTAGCCTCTATCGATATCCACTTGGGTAGGATCTAAACATCTTCTTCTCATGAATCTCTCCTCTAAATATTAGATCTAAATCTGATATGTAGATCCTTCAAAACTATTTTTGAAAGTGCCTGTCTATCATAAGAACACCATCGCGTAGATCCTGAATCTTACACCAAAATCCTTGGACCTTATTCTCAGATTTGTGCCTAACTTTTTAGGCATGTAGAAGAGAGGGAGAGAGAGGATAGAAAGAGTGTGGGATATGGTATGGGCAATAGCACCTTTGGATGGAAAATAAAATCATACGATGCTCTCTTTGGCATGAGAAAGGTTTCTTAAACCCAATGCCATTTAGAGTCCTTTGATCAAATCACTTATTATTTGATCAAAGGGACTCTAGGACTTATTCCTCACATGAAAATCTAGATCTCATTTTATTTTTTCACCAAAATTAAATCTGAAAGGTGGTGGCATGAGTAGATAAGGAAGAGTCCGTTACACCTAAGACTCTTCCCTCAAGAGTTTGATCCAAATCAAATTCTATCAAAATAGAGGTAGGCACCTCCATAAATCACAAAATTTGGTACACCCATAGAATTACTCAAGCCCTATCACATATCCAAAAATTAAATCAAAAGAATTTTTAAAAAATTTTCTAGAAGTATCTGATTAGGTGACTCTCAATTCTCTTAATTGGATCAACTTTTGACCCTAGTCCAATAGCACTAGGAATGGACTTAATTTCTATAATTTAACTGACCTGGACTTATTCTAGTCAAACAAAAATATATCTATTCAAGATATAGAAATAAGTCAAATCAAATTTAACTCGATTGTGATGAATCAGAAAGATAATAGAAGGAGAAAGCTAGGCTCAATCATGTGCTTTAATGATTACCTTGAACCTGATTGGATCTAATCCAAATCAATCAAATTAGGTTAGCTCAATTGATGACATCTAGATCCAAACTCTTATTTGTGTGATCTAGTTAGGTTTAGTTTCATATGGTAATGAGACATGTCACGATCTTTATCATCGACATCATCGAAATAACTTTCGATAGATCAGAATTTTTTTGATTCGTATAATTAGAATGATCAATCATCAAGATTATTCTAATTACTCTCAAAATCCATCCATGACACCTAGTAATATATGGTGGTAATCCATTAGAACTGAATGTGAATCTCTTAGTGTAGCTACCTGTGTGATTGAGTTCTTCTATCTTGAGCTCCGACAGGATTAGGGTTAGGTGATCTCATCAAACCCAACATCTGTCATATGAATTAATCATTTAATTTGAGTTCGATATAAAATCCTAATAAAAATTCTTTCTATCATCTTCACTCTATCACAGTCATGGATTTAAGGACTCAATCTCATGATTATCATAGGGCTACTCCTCATCTACCGAGGTAGATAGATCTTCTATTGGTACAATCTAATTTCTATAATGAACATACTATAGCCAGTATACACCTTAGTATTCTGAATGGCTAGGAGACCAAGTTATGGTGTAGTCAAACTATAACATCCTAAAGATGAACTGCCCATACACCTCAGGTCAAAGAATCAGACACGGTACTACAGCATCGAGCCAGTCATCAACAAGATGGTAGACTTTCTTATGACTGCTTGAGGTGGTCATGCTCAGTGCTCTCATTCTCTAACAAGTACCTATACTCTTGCTTTGGTATCTCCACACTATAGACTCAAGGCATATCTATCCTAAGAAAGTGATCGTATACCAACCTTTCGGATTGATCACCATCCTCATGATGATCCTTTGATCGAGAACAGTTTATGAGTTAATTATGAAAATTCATGCCTTAAATTTTTAACTCTTGAAAATATGAATTATCATTATCACTAACTCAAAGGCTGTATCACAAATATTTTAAATATACACTATGATAGAAAATAATTTTTTTATTAATTTATAGTCAAAATTATAAAATTATCCTTAGAAGTGTATTATAAGTGTTTAACCAATCTGGCTTCTAGGGCACACATCTAACTCTTATGGCTATATGGAGCAATTGTGTAGGTATGCCATTGGTGCCTGAATAGAGAAAAGGTATGAGTGATAGTGGATCCTACCTCCTTGAACTTCAAGAATTTTCACTATTAAGGCATACATTAAGAGGATAGTTATAAGATCTAGGGCCCTTTCATTGAAAATAATTTGGGTTAGAGCTTAACTTAGATTCAGATTAAATAAATCCTATGAAAAGTTGACTAAAAAATTTGGCTTAAAATACATATATGCATTGACTTAGCTGATACATATTTGACTTAGTTCATATCTATCACTGACTAGAGGAGCAAAGGGGTTTGATATGGGGACTCGAACCTAAGTTAGTTTTAGAAGGCTACTATAGATTAGAAAATAATCATAGAAGTCTAAATAAATAAGACTAGTGTGAATAACATCTAATAGATTTTGAAGAACCCAGCATCAAGATCATTTAGAGATCCTATCCAATCAGGAAAAATATTATTCCTATAACAAGTTTCCACATTTGTACTAAATCAAATTCTAGCATTTTATGGAATACTATTTTTTTTTAATTGTGAAACTCTTTTACCTTTTTAGTATGAAATAAATATGGATGCATTTGTGAATAGATTCAGGTGGTCCTACAACTATAAATAGGGATGCCTAGCCATTATAAGGGCTATCTTTAATTCAATTAAATTTCTAGTTCTCTTCTCCATTGTTCAATAAATTTAAAAGTCGTTTGTTGTTGGTTCTTCCTCCTATCTTGTTACTTCATGATTTAGTAAATCTTCTTCCTTAAGGAGAAATATCATGTATACTATTTTTGGTATTAGAGCAATTCTGATTCACTTATGGTATTCTATATTAACACTAAAGGCATAATTTATTGAAGCACCCATAATACCCGAAGGTTGGAGATCAATCCAAGAACCTTGGAGATCCAACAATCATGAGAATAGATAGTAAAACTACAAATAAAATATGATGGTGTGATCAGCCATGATCATTGCCTTAGATGATCACATCGAGAGGATGATGTGCCATCAGATGCATCTTCTAAGCATCTTGCAACCCTTTCGACTACCTTGCTCTAAATCAAAAGCTAATTCTCTTCCCTAGCTTGATGAGAAAAGTCTTGCGAGTTCATGATAGCCTCTTTAGCATCAAAGTCGAGCTTCTTGAATTTTATGGGAGGCTTAGTCCATAGGACTTCCTTAATTGGATCACTACTATCAAGAGATTCTTTGAACTTATGGATGTCCTAGACAACATGAAGATAAAGATCATGGCATTGAAGTTACAAGACCATGCATCTATATGATAGGAGAACATCTAGCACTCTTAAGTGAGCATGAAAATTATTGATTAACCAAAGATGGAAAAGAATCTATGCTTCTACGTCCTTCTGGTAGATCATCTTTTTTCTTTTTGTCAGTCTTATATGATTTAGATAAGACAAAAAGAAAATCACCAACCATATGGATGAATTTTTTAAAGTCCATACTTTGGCATGCCAGCATGTGATCGAATAAACTTATGGAGCCCATTATTTAATGGCTTACATGTTTCAATCTATGATGAGATTGCAGATCAATATGGCATGCAAATGAAGCCTATCGAAAGATCTTGTGTGCTAAAAGAAACCTAGATAGCAAGCTCAATCTTTTTACTATCCCTTAACAAACATAAAGGGGGTTTGCAATGAGAATCTATTGCTTTAGCCCCATAAAAGATGCATCTATGAATAACTGGAAAAACAACATCAGCATCAATCAAGGAGTGAGGAGAAGCAAGTAGGAGCAAAGGAGAACCTCAAAAGCATCCCCATAAGTAGCTTGCCATGACTTTTGCATGTTATACATCTGTTAAAACATGTTATCAAGATTTTGAATACCCATGAGAATGCCCAACCATGGAAGTCCACCTTGCCAATGTACATGATGAGTGGGATGAAAAGTATGAAGAGCATGACACAAATTAGTAATAGTTAATTATTGAACCCATTTATGACAATGAACCAAATGATGAATCATTGGTGAACTTACGTGGATAAGGATCGAAGACTTATCTTACAAAAAATGATGTATGCACTTAAAAGCCTAAAAGGAGTATTGGTTTCAAACTATTTTTTATATGCATTATACCACCTCTGGATAAGTTTGCAATGTTATAATTGATAATGGGTCATGTGAGAATATTGCCTTTCAAGAGGCCATGAACAAGCTTAAGCTAAAGGCAAAGAAGCATTCCCAATCACACAAAATTATGTGATTCAAAAAGAACAATGAGATAATTATCTCCAATCATTATCTTGTTAATTTTTCATATTGGTGATTCTTATATTGATGGCCAATGGTGTGACATAATATTAATGGATGCTTATCCTATACTATTGGGTTGTTTTTAGCAACATGATTGAGAGATTGTATATAATGGAAGGAGTAATACTTATATTTTAATAAAGAATGAGTAAATATTTTTATCAAACTAATAGGAAAAGAATTTCTAATGAAAAGAACGATCTATCATTATTTAGTATTAAGGATATTCTTAAAAACAACAATAAGAGTGCTTGCAACTCGAGAACAAGTTCTCTCTAAATCAAGGTGAATGATCTACATTTTAAACCTAGCTAGTCAATATTTGATAAAGTTCATGTCTAAGGTTGACTAGAGGAATAAAGGGGTTTAGTATCAGGCTTAGACTTAGGTTAGCACTGGAAGGATGATTAGAAAATAATCTTGGATATCTAACACAAATAAGTCTAGTAGCAACAATATGTAGGGAAATTTGGAAGGATTCATCAATCAGAATTATTATCCAATAAGAAGAAGATTATTCTTGCAACCACTTTCTATATTTGTACCAAATAAAATTTTAGTATGTTGTTAGCAATATTTGTTTTTATGTACTTGTAAAACTCTTATATTTTTTCAATAAGAAATAAACACGACGCATTTGTAAGTTGGTTCAAAGGTCATATAACCATAACTAGGAGTTTCAAGCCATTGTAAAGGCCATCATGAATTAATTAGTTTCTAGTTCTCTTCTCTATTATTCTATGATTTTGAAAGTTCTTTATTGTCGCTTCTTACTTATATGTTGTTAGTCATATTTTGGATAAATCTTCTCTTCCCCATTTTGGAGATAAGGGAGGTTTCCTTTGAAAAACTTTTCCACTCCACCTTCTTCTGATGAGGTCAAAGACCTCATGTTATCCCTTCCTTGCTTAGCTAAAGTTTCCATATTTGGCTCTACCAGTCGAAAGGTCAGTAATGCCACCTCCTTCCTTTTCAAGCCAACCTATCTAAAAGACCAATTTTTTATTTTGCCGCCATGAGATTTGGCAAAGTAGGTATGGATCCACTAAAGCCCTTGCCAACCTCTCTTTCTTGGTGAAACCCAACATTTATAAATAAATCATTTGCTGAATTGGAGAGAAGCTGGTGTGAAGAAGTTGTGAAACTACCAATCTCCTTCTCCTCTTTCTCCTATTCATTGCCATCAATGATTACTATCTTTCTCTCTTACCCTTTTCATCTTCTCCTGATCCCATCCTCAACCATCTTATCAAGCCTCAATTGAAGCTACCACCAACTATCATGACTTCACTATTCAACCATCATGTGCTTACCATATTTTAGACATCTAGATCCCTTATTTCAATCATATTCATTCCTATTTCGTGAGACTTCAATATCCTTTTAGATTTTCTTCCCATTCTCTGCTATCACTCAAGTCATTAGCACCAATGTGGGATCTCATTGCTCGACCAGATGGTTGAAACAAGATCATTATCCCATAAGGCTCTATTTTATGGTGAAGGCATTTTACAACCACGGATCCATCTTCTACTTTCCTATAAGAGGTTCAAATATTTCTCTCTCTATTGTTGACTCTTGTCTCTCCTTGATAGTCCCTTTATTGCTAGTGTGTTTGTAGATCTTGTCACTTATATAACTGACTGAGCCATAAACCCATGGATCCCCTATCTCAGCAAATCCAAGCCTTAGACCCCCTTTTCTCTGACCTCGTCTCTTCCATCTACTACTCATCTCTCCAACTTGGTGGCCTGACTTTGCTACTAGATCAGATGCTTGATCTGAACCAAGCCTTTAAAAATGTCCTATCTATTTGATCATTACTTTTCCTATTTCTCTCCTTCTTAATCTACCAATAACCTAGCCTCTTTCCTTAGACTACCTAAATTTTGGTGGCGGCAACTGCAAGTAACTAGCCAATTTTACTACTTGCTAATATATCTAATTGGAGGTAGGGGGTACTAATTATGTTAGATTGAGTTATATGGGTTAGGTCAGATGCAAGCCTAGTTAGAAAATCCCAAACCTGAAGTTGATCTATTTATTAAACAAATCATGATTTGAAACTTGAATAAACAAGTCAGGATTTAAAAGTTGAATGTGTCATGTTTAATAAATAGGTAATATGATTTGACCTTTTAAAACTATTTAATAAATAATTAACATGCTTAACCTATTAACCTACTAATCTCTTATCCCGTGTAACCAATATAACATGCTAACATGTTAACCTATTTAATAAATAGGCAACCTACTTAACCTGCTTCTCCCAACCCAACTTGATTATTAAATTAGTTAAATAGGTGAAGGGGCTAGAACCTAAACCTAACTCAATTATTAAATAGGTTAAATAGGTTGGGTCGATAGGTTGTGCCATATTTTGCCAGCCCTCATTGGCAGGTATGCAAACCAAGAAGCTCAATTCGACATGAACCTTGCTCTCCTCATCCTCCTTTTCTTCTACTACTTTCATGTCACCTTACTACCAACACATCTAGTTAGTAGGTCAGGCATTTGAGCAAAAAACTTGATGTGACACGAGGTCCAATCTTTATTTAATTAATACTAGATTTGAGCTAATTTTTTCTTTTCTTAATCCGATACCCATACACTAAATCCACCCCATCACCTCCTATTGCCATTCAATCTTTGTTTGATCTTGTTAGTGTAGGATTTGGTGTGGTGGTCCTAAGCCTTGGGAGGCTAGGAGAGGAGCTAGGGTGTTGGCTCTAGGAGTTTAGGATAGGTATGGTCCTAGGACTAGAACAGAAATTATCCTAGGGTGAAGGCAACGTGTAGCCTTGCATGGACTCAAGATTTAGGTGTGAGAATCTTGAGGAGCTTGGTAGGTGCTCTAGAGACTAGGGATACAAGGTAGAGTAAAGGATCAAAGTCAAAAAAAGAATCAACCAAGATAAAGGATTGACACATAGGTGGACTGGCTTGAATACAAAATCAAGCTGGCTGGAGCTGAATCGAGTTGGCTCGGGGTGTAGTCGAGCTACCTGTTTTAGGCAGACAGAAGATAGAATTTGAACGAGATGGAGTTGAGCCAGCTCGACTTCTGACATAATAGGATGGGTTTTCTTTTTGATCTTGGATTGGAATTAATCCAAGAGGTCTTAAGGCCTAGTCCAATAAGATCTTAAGATGGCTAACTCATGTAGGGGTTAGGTTTAGATCTAAAGGTTGAGAGCATAGGAGACATGGGTGTATATGGGCTTGGTGAGTGTTTTCATGTATTGGATTAGTCTAGAAGAGTTTTTTAGTTAGAGTTTGGATTTATTAGGATTCATGTGGTATAGCAAAAATTCTAGGATATATAAATCTTAGTATTATAACCTTTATAATAAGTAAAATCAATACAGAGCTTTTCTCCCTAGCTCTCTTCTCTCTTTTCTATCTAGTTCCAACACCAAGCCCTAGGTGCCATCATCAATTTTTGCTCTTCTTCATATTTTTGGATTAACACCTAGGTTTGCATAAGAGATTGGATCTATGATTGTGGTTTCGAGAGCCGTAGGCACAATAATTAGCATTAGAGTAGTATCGACTGTTCCAATAAGTTGTATTAGAGCTTGATTAAGCATGAAGGAGAAAGAAGATTAGGTTTCAATAGAGATCAGTAGTAAGGTTTAGATCTAAGGCTTTTCCCTAGGCTTTATGAGGAAGGAAGAGATTTGAGGACTACTATCCATTGTCTCTAGTCAAGGTGATTTTCAGATCTATCGGTTGGCTATTTTTGATTCAATTTGATGATGAAGAATAGCGGGTTGAAGGTAGAATTTGAGAAGTTTGACGGTAAAGAAAGTTTCATAATGTGGAAGGTTAGGATGGAGGATCTACTAATTTAGATGAGGCTAGATTTAGCCTTAGAGGATAGGTCAGAGGAGAAAATAGACAAAAAGTGAAAGTCCTTGGAGAAAAGAACATGTGCTACGATTAGGGCTTGTCTTATAGATGAGGTGCTATATGGCATGTTGGAGGAGAAGACACCTAAGAGTTTATGGTCGATGTTACATCAATTGTATATGAAAAAGAATATATGCAATAAGTTGGTGCTGAAGAAGCAACTGTATAGCCTTCGAATATAGGAGGGCGAGGATGTTGCGGGACATATTCAGTAATTTAATCGGATGAGCATGGACTTGCTCAACATTGAGGTGGAGCTTGAAGAGGAGGATAAGAATTTATTGCTACTACGTTCGCTACTCGAGAGCTTTGATCCATTGATAACTACGCTACTTTATGGTAAGGAGGTACTAGTGTATGAGGAGATCGTATCAGTACTAAGGTCCAATAAGTAATAGAAATGGATGATGAAGAGGGATGTCTTTCAGAAGGATCTTGCAATTTTAGAGAGGCCAAGGAAAGGGAAGAAGAAGGGCATGCAGAGGGACAACAAGAGATCTAAGAAGTGCTTCAAGTGTGGTTGTGATCCTATGATTGATTTTGATTATTATAAAATATTGAGTAAAAATATTACTAATCATGTGTTTCAAGATTAGATGTAGAATTTTATAGGTGTTCACATTGAAAAATTTTTCCATGAAAGAAATCCTCTCAACCTGCCAAGCCAAAGCACTTCAAGGAATAAGTTTTCATAAGTTTGGATGGCTCGTTATGAAGAAAATCAATTTGGAAGTTTTGGAGATAATTTGAAAGGTTTCAGAAATTAAATTAATAAAGATGCTTGGAGAAGGTCAAAGTTATAATCATCAAATAAGAGATCAAGAAAATATATTTTGGAAGCCTCAAGAGCAAGTAGAAAAAAACTTTGATCTTTTAGCGGCAATTGCATAATTTTTAGAAGTCAAAATTGCAAGAAAATCATATTTGGGCAAAAAAGGATAACCCTTAGATCATCTCCTTTTGAAATGGATAGCTTGGCACTCTTCGGCATATTATTTTTGTATGGCCTCATAAAAGGATCGACCCATGGGTCGACCCCTGATGATAGGGTTGACCTATGGATCGACCTCTATTGCATAAAAATAGAAAATAGAAGCTAAATTTTTTAGTGCAATCCAAGTACTGACACCTGAGCATAAGGTGTCGACCCTAGATCATAATATGTCGACCCCAGATCAAAAAGTATTGACCCCTATAGAAAAGTGTCAATCCTAATGTCAGGACAGATTGCAATGGCTAGTTTTCTACACTTTTTCAACAGGTCCTTTTCTTTCCAAATGGCTAGTTCAAGCCCTTCAATAGTCCAAACTCTCTCTCCAGCTATTATGAAGGCTATTTAAAGATGGAGAATCAAAAAAAAAAGGAGAAAAGTGGATTGAAAGTAGAAATCATTCAAATTATGAGGTTTATTGAATATCTAAAGAAAAAGAGAGAAAATAGAGGACTTTGGGTATCAAATTTAGAGAGCTTTCAAGTGTGATCATCCTCAATCATTCAAGCTTCCTCTCAGTATTCAAAGAAGAGAATTCGAAGCTTCAAGAGCCATCTTTCAACCTCTCCTTCAAACTTTAAAAAGAAATTTTTTTTCCTCTTTTGTTCTTATGCTGAATTTTTTATATCTTATATTTTTATTTCTTTACAAGTTTCTTTGGAAGAAAGAAACTTAGGGTGTACGCTAGACCAAGCCGGTAATTAGATGGTGTAAAGATTATGGTTGGTTCTCCTCATTTAAAATCAATTGGATTGATAATGAACCTAAGAAAACTATCGGTGTAGGATTGTGGTTGGTGAGCCCGGCAAAATCAACTGGGTTTGTTTGTGATTCTGGGTCAAAATAAATACACTGTAATCTAAAAATTATACTGAAATTCTCAAGAAGAGCTTAGGAAGTAGATGTAGGTGTGGATTGCATGGAACCACTATAAAAATTCTGTATGTTTGGGTTGACCTTTCTTATTTGCTTTACTTAGCTTTTAATTTTTATTTTGCATTGCTTTAATTCTTGCATAGCTTAAATTATAGTTGGTTTCCGCTGTTGCACATTGTAAAATCACCTCACATCCACTCAAGTTTTGCTTAAGTTGAAGCATATATTTACTTAGATTTTAATTTGGCTAAAATTTTAAAGAATCCAATTTACCGTTCCTCTTGGGTTGCTATCTTTAGGTAACAAGTGGTATTAGAGCAGGTACTCTGTTATTAATTATTGACCTAACCATCAAGAGTCAAAGATCTTAGCAACCTAAAATGGAATCTCTTTTTAATGAAGGCCATTCTATTGATTGACCCCCACTATTTGATGACTTAAATTATACTTATTAGAAAGTTAGGATAAAAATCTTCATTCAAGCACAAGACTATAATCTATGAAGCTTATTGTCAATGGCCCTCACACACACAATACATCATTTGTTAATAAAGAATCAATGCATCTAAATGCTAAGGCCATGAACATGCTTTATTGTTCATTAGACATAAATGTATTTAATATGATTTCTTCATATATTTCAACAAATTAAATATGAAAGAAATTAAAAATAACTTATGAAAGAGCAAATCAAAAAGAAGAATTAAGCTCCCATAAAGAGAAGGAAGCTCACCCCAATCTTTGTCTTATAGCTTAGGAAGATAAAAAGAAGAAGAAAAGGAAGAAACTAAACAAAATGAAAGCATCGATTAAAGGGAAGCAAAGCAAAGAAGAGAAGAACGAGAAAGAGAAGGAAGGTAAGCAAGTTGTTGCCTCATGGCTCAAAATGATAATGTATATCATAAACACTCCTTTGAATTTACTTTTAATGAATTATATGAAACTTTCAATGAGTTAATGGATGAACATAAGAAGTTACAGCCGCAAAACAAAGAGCTTAAAAAATCCAACTTATCTTTGGCTGAAGAAAAAAATAAAATTTTGAATGAAAAAGAAGATCTATTGAAAAATATGAAAAATATAGTGAAAGAAATTTTTTTCTTTTTAAATAAATAGAAGGTTTAACTAAGAAAAAGAAGAATATAATTAAATCTAAAAATTTCTTAGTTAAAGAAAAAAATTTAAAATCTAAAAAATCTATGATTGAAGAAATTAATAAGTTGAAAGAAGAACTTAATAAACTAAGATTTTCTACTAAAGAAAAGAGTAAATTTGAAAAATCTCTTTTGGAAGAAAATATCAAACTAGAGAAATAGATTGAAAGCTTGAAATTCATACTTCAAAAGTTTATAATTGGATCTCAAAAGCTTCAAGCCATTTTAAATAATCAAAGAGCTACTTTTGACAAATTTAGAATTAGGTATAATACAATAAGAAAATAAAAGTTTGTTAAAAATATGTTTAACAAAGCTTCAATTGAAAATCATTCATTTAAATATTTTAAATGCAATGAAATTGGCCATAAAATTTATGAATATGACATTAAAAGAAATGGCTAAATATCTATCAAATAAATTTGAATTTCTAAAGAAACCATGAGCTCTAACCTCCATAGACCCAAGATGGCTTGGGTATCAAAAATTATGAAGTGATTTTATGGTACACTAAGGATCTAAATAAAATGATAGGAAGAAATATTTTTTTATAGATGCCTTAGAAATGAAAAGGGATGGATATTAAAGCATGGTATAATCTAAACTTTTTCTCACATCATATCATCAATGATTGTTAAAGTTATTTTGATTGAATCTATTGACTTTAATATGATTTCATATTATATTTATTTATTTAAATTTTTTTCATATATTAGTAAGATTAGTATGATTAATTGATTTTGATGATTTAAATATTTTGATTTTAAGAGGTCAATATGCTCTCCTCTAAGTATCATGTTATGACATGAATTGAAATTTTCTTAAAATTTAACATGATAAAATAGCTTCTCCATATCAATTTTATAATTGATAAACTTGAATTAAAAGATGCTTAATTGGATATGAATATTTTTGAATTGCTGAACATACAAGTAAAACTAAGTTTGACATTCTTCAATAAAATGCTAAATTAATAAAATTTTAATAAAAATTAGCATGAAATAAGTATTTAAAGATAAGATATTAATTATAAAATTTAAAATACTTGATGTATTAAGTTACATTGCATTTTAGGTTAACCCATAAGGATTTAAAATCACATAATTAGATCAATATATAGAGCTAATATCTAGATTCCTCTTATTTTAACCTCAATCAATTTTGTCCCGCAACTAGAAGAATGCCTTTTATACTCAATATCAAATTGAATTTGATATATGCTTTCATATTTTATTCATATTATTTTTAGGTAATAAATTTAAAAATTAGTTTTTCTTCAATCTGAAAGTGGTATCAAATCTCTTAAGAAAATCTTGATTTATTTCAACTCAATGGGTATCAAATTAAAAAAGATCTTTCAAAGATGTCACCTTTTCTCTTCAAAATATTGGGTATCCAAAATTGAATTATGTTTCATATTTGATATCAAGAAGTTTTCTACTTGAATTGATTTTTAAAACAATCGATATCATAATTCTTATAATTAGTATCAAATAATCTATTCTTGCCTTAAATTTTCTTACTTTTTTTGGTAAAAGAAAAGGATGTCTTTATCTTAAATCTAAGTTTGCATAGCTATAATTTTAATATGATATTGTTTGAGATAAATTATAAATATTTGATATATTTTCTAAACTCAATGTATAATATTTCTTGAGAAAAGAAAGAAATATTTTCTAAAAAATTAAATATATCTCTTTATGATTTGCTTTGAATGATATATCCAAATTTCTAATTTTGAAAGGAACTATATACCTCGAATTTGTAAAGTTTAAAGAAACAAATAAAATCTTCTTTCAAATGATACAAACCAATAGTTTCTCAAAAATTTATCACAATTGGAATTATAATTTGTATCAAATAGCCTATTTTTATCTTGAATTCCATTACATTATCTTGTGGTAAAAGAAAAGTCTTAAATTTAAAATTATGGTCATATTATTTATGATAAATTCTTATGATATATTTTTGAATAATCTACTTTAGTATTAAAAGGAGAGAAGTATTTTTAAGACTATATTATTTAAATTTTTGAAATCTAAAGTTCTTTTAATTAAAATTGAGAAGTATTTATGCATCTATATTTTTGAGAAAAAGAAAAACTCTTGATCTAAATTTGATCGTAAAAGCCACATTATATTTTTTTCTATAGAAAGAAAAAAAAATATTAAAGAAGATAATCTTTTAATTGAAAATACACTTGAATTTGAAAATCCATATTTGAAAGTTAAATAATCTCTATTTTTAAAATTGGCATCAATTAAGTTCATATTAAATATGCTCAATTTAAAAAATAGAGAGAGAAAGTAAATTTTTTTTTAAAAGGCTACTTGATTGAAAATATGTAGACATAAAGAGAAGAATTTATTCAAGATGAATTAATTACTAAATTAGTATTAATTTAAATTTAATATGGTATTAAATTAAAGATGCTTAACTTAAAAAAAAATGGAGAGTAATAAAAATTATAAAGCTTAAGTATGCAAATTTTGAAAAAAAAAAGAAGAAGATAATGCTAAAGAATGAATATATATATTTTAATTTCATAATCTAAATTTGAAATATACTTATTTTGAAATAAAGAGGAAGAAAAAGTTGAAAAGTAAATTAATCCAACTATTAGTATGAAAAATAAGAGAAGAGATATTTTTTGATTTGATTTGATTGAAAATACCAATAAAGTTATGATCTTAAATTCTCAATCAATTATCTTATTTTAAGCTTTATTGTATTGATTTTAAACTTTCAATCAAATGCCTTATAGTCTTTTCAATTTATTCTTTCATGTATTTATTCAATTTAATTTACTTGATTTAAAATAGTATTAGATAAATAAATTATTCACCAATAATTAAAAATTGCTTGGTTTCATATTCTGATTTACATGATTATTCTTAATAATTGATTGGAGTTAAATTAAACTGAAAACATATTCTTACTTCAAGAAATAAATTTCTAAACTTAATTTAAAACTTATTTAAAAATTTGAATTTGATACTAAATTTTTGATGTGCATCGCATAATTCTTAAGAATTATTTATATTGAAATATTTTTACTCGAAGCAATGAATTTGAAAATATGACTACTCTATGATTTGATACTATTTATTTTACTTTTCTTGATATATTTTCGAAACATATCTTTTTCAAACTTAATTAACTAATTTTTTTAAAAAAATATTAAATATTAAGTATATATTAGGCTTGATTTTATGATCAAATTTTTTGAAAGTTCTATTCTTCTTAAAGCTTAAAAGTGCATATTTAAAAATCTAATTAAAAAATTATGTTCATTTAAAAAGGGGAAGAGCTTTTAATATTTGACTTCAAGCTAATTTTTTTAAAAAATATTTATTTAAAAAGAAAAGATGATTTTTTTATTTAACTTTTTGAATTTGATACATCTCTTAATTTAATATCTTGATGTTACTTTTGATAATAATTTTTAATCCTTCTTATGAGCTTTTTGATATCGTCAAAAAGTGGAAGAGAAATGTTGAGTGTATGCTTGAAGAATTAATGCATAAGAAACTCAACAAATTTAATACATAAAATTTTAGTACTCATTAAGTTGAATTAAGATACTAATTTAAAATGAGTATATAAAATATGCATAATAAATTAAATATATGCAATGAACTAAAGACTAATTAAGAACATTCATGAAGTATGCATTCATGTGTTTGATCTAGTACTTCATGATTATATTTATAAAATATATTACAATATATTATTTATTTTTATTATACATATACTCAAAATTTTATCATTATAAAAAAGTGAGAGATTGTTGACTCTAGAATTGATTTTGATGATTACAAAATATTGAGTAAAAATATTATAAATCATTTATTTCAAGATTAGATGTAGAATTTTCTAGGTGTTCACATTGAAGAATTTCTCCATGAAAGAAATCCTCTCGACCTACCAAGCCAAACTACTTCAAGGAATAAGTTTTTATAAGTTCGGATGGCTCGTTATGAAGAAAATCAATTTGGAAGCTTTGGAGGTAATTTGAAAAGTTTCGAAAGTTAAATTGATGAAGATGCTTAGAGAAGGTCAAAGTTATAATTTCATCAAGTTAGAGATCAAAAAAATATATTTCAAAAATCTCAAGAGCAAGTAAAAAAGAATTCTGATCTTTTGGAGGCAATTCCATAATTTTTAGAAGTCAAAATTGCTAGAAAATCATGTTTGAGCAATAAGAGATAACCCCTAGGTCATCCCCTTTTGAAATGGATAGCATGGCATGCTTTGGCACATTATTTTTGTATGGCCTCACAAAAGGATCAACCCATGGATTGACCCCTGGTGAAAGGGTCGATCTATGGGTCGACTATTGTTGCTTAAAAATAAAAAACAAAAGCTGAATTTTTTAGTGCAGTCCAAGTATTGACACCTGAGCAAAATGTGTGGATCCCAGATCATAAGGTGTCAACCTAAAGTACTTCAAGGAATAAGTTTTTATAAGTTTGGATGGCTCGTTATGAAGAAAATCAATTTGGAAGCTTTGGAGGCAATTTGAAATGTTTCGAAAGTTAAATTGATGAAGATGCTTAGAGAAGGTCAAAGTTATAATTTCATCAAGTTAGAGATCAAGAAAATATATTTCAAAAATCACAAGAGTAGGTAAAAAAGAATTCTGATCTTTTGGAGGCAATTCCATAATTTTTAGAAGTCAAAATTGCTAAAAAATCATGTTTGAGCAATAAGAGATAACCCCTAGGTCATCCTCTTTTGAAATGGATAGCATGGCATGCTTTGGCACATTATTTTTGTATGGCCTCACAAAAGGATCAACCCATGGATTGACCCCTGGTGAAAGGGTCGATCTATGGGTCGACTATTGTTGCTTAAAAATAAAAAATAAAAGCTGAATTTTTGAGTGCAGTCCAAGTGCTGACACCTGAGCAAAATGTGTGGATCCCAGATCATAAGGTGTCGACCCAAAGTACTTCAAGGAATAAGTTTTTATAAGTTCGGATGGCTCGTTATGAAGAAAATCAATTTGGAAGCTTTGGAGGCAATTTGAAAAGTTTCGAAAGTTAAATTAATGAAGATGCTTAGAGAAGGTCAAAGTTATAATTTCATCAAGTTAGAGATCAAGAAAATATATTTCAAAAATCTCAAGAGCAAGTAAAAAAGAATTCTGATCTTTTGGAGGCAATTTCATAATTTTTAGAAGTCAAAATTGCTACAAAATCATGTTTGAGCAATAAGAGATAACTCCTAGGTCATCCCCTTTTGAAATTGATAGCTTGGCATGCTTTAGCACATTATTTTTGTATGGCCTCACAAAAGGATCAACACATGGATTGACCCCTGGTGAAAGGGTCGATCTATGGGTCGACTATTATTGCTTAAAAATAAAAAATAAAAGCTGAATTTTTGAGTGCAGTCCAAGTGTTGACACCTGAGCAAAATGTGTGGATCCTAGATCATAAGGTGTCGACCCTAGATCAAAAAGTATCGATCCCCGTAGAAAAAGTATCAACCCCAATGTTAGGACAGGCTGCAATGGCTAGTTTTCTATACTTTTTTAACAAGCTCTTTTCATTCCAAATGGCTAGTTCAAGCCCTCCAATGATCCAAACTCTTTCTCCAGCCGTTATAAAAACTATTTAAAGTTGAAGAATCAAAAAAAAAAAGAGAAAAGTGGATTTAAAATAGAAATCATTTAAATTATGAGGTTTGTTGAATATCTAAAGAAAAAGATAGAAAAGAGAGTACTTTGTGCATCAAATTCAAAGAGCTTCCAAGTGTGGTCATCCTTAATCATTCAAACTTTTGCTTCAAAGGAGAGAATTCAAAGTTTCAAGAGCCATCTTCCAGCCTCTCCTTTAAGCTTTAGAAAGAAATTCCTTTTCTCTTTTGTTCTTATGCTAAATTTTTTATATCTTGTATTTTTATTTCTTTAAAAGTTTCTTTGGGAGAAAGAAACATTGGGTGTAGGCTAGTTCAGGATGGTGTAAAGGTTATGGTTGGTGCTCCTCGTTTAAAACCAATTGGATTGATAGTGAATTCGAGAAAACTATCGGTGTAGGGTTGTGGTTGATGAGCCTGACAAAACCAACTGAGTTTGTTTGTTATCCTGGGTCAAAATAAATGCACTGTAATCTAGGGATTATAGTAAAAATTTCAAAGAAAGCTTGAAGAGTGGACGTAGGTGTGGGTTGCACCAAATCACTATAAAAATTTTGTGTGTTTGGGTTAGCCTTTCTTGTTTGCTTTACTTGGCTTTTAATTTTTATTTTGAATCGCTTTAATTCTTGCATAGCTTAAATTATAGTTGATTTTTGTTGTTGCACATTGTAATTACCTCACATCCACTCAAGTTTTGCTTAAGTTAAAGCACATATTTACTTAGAGTTTAATTTGACTAAAATTTTAGAGAACCCAATTCACCCTCCCTCTTGGGTTGCTACCTCTGGTCAACAGTGGTGAAGTAGGGCACTTTAAGTAGGAGCGTCCGCTTTGGAAGAAATGCAAGAGAGGAGAAAAGAGAGACAAGGATTCCATTATTTCAGTTGCAGAAATTGAAGAGTCGGATGAGCTCTTGGTGGTCTTGAAGGAGCCTACGGGATGCAGTGTATCCGAGATGGTTTAAAAGGAATCCATATAGTGTGGAGGGTCCAAAGGAGCAGCGATGGTGTTTGAGATGTAGTGGTAGGTCCAGAGGTGCAGCATTGGATGGTTAGCCTTGGGGGACTTGGTTACAGAGTCAGCTTCTGTGGCATTGAGGTGGCTTCGATTTTAGGTGGAGCACCGAACAGAGGTGGCTTCACAAGTAGAAAGAGATATGACACGAGTTCAGAGTGGAGGAGTCTAGGAGGACCAATATCCTAGCATCAACATCGAAGATGCATAGTTTCAAATGGAGCAGCACATGCGGAAGGATATGTGAAGTTTTGAGAAGACTGTATTAGGGTATGCAGCGGGTGTCGGTATAGGATTGCTGTAGATTCTCCATAAAAGTTCAGGATAAATGATGCAGCTGCCAAGTAGAAGGATGCCTACAACTCCAAGCATGGTGCTTAGGTGCAAGACAAGGTCTTCAGTGGTGGAGTCGGTCATCCCAAAGGCCTTAAAGGAAGCTCAGCAGTTGAAGAAAGATGATGGTAGCAAGATGTGCATAAGTAGCTATCAGGGCATGCATCGATAGTGGGATCATGCAGGAGGACATTACCAGGTGTGCCAAGGCTTGGGTACACCAAGATGAAGATTATAAGATTTGGTGTAGTGCTCCCAAGCCTTGGAAGGCCACAGAAGGAGCCAAGATGTTGGCTTCGAGAGTCTAGGACAAGTGTGGTCCTAGGGCTAGGATAGGAATTATCTTAGGGTGAAGACGGTGTGTAGCCCTGCATAGACGCAAGGTTCAGGTGTGAGAACTTTGGCAGACTTGGTAGGTGCTCCAGATACCTAGGATAAAAGATGGAGTAAAGAATCAAAGCCAGGAGAAGAATCAGCCAAGATAAAGGGCTGACACATAGGTGGGATGGCTTAGATATGTAGTCGAGCCAGTTTAGATTGTACCAAACTGGCTCAGGGTGTAATCAAGCTAGTTGTCTTAGGCAGATAAAATAAAGGATTCGAATGGGATACAATCAAGCCAGCTCAACTTCTGATAGAGCCAGCTCGACGATGGTGTATAGAATAGGATGGATTTTCTATTTGGCCTTGGATTGGGATTAATCCAAGGGGTCTTAAGGTCTGGTCCAATAAGATCTTAAGGTGGCTAACTTATATATGGATCAGATTTAGATCCAAGATTAAGAGCATAGGAGACATGGATGTACATGGGCTCAGTGAGTGCTTTTATATATTGGGTTAGCCTAGGAGAGTTTTTCAGCTAGAGTTTGGGTTTATTAGGGTTCATGTGGTATAGCAAAAATCTTTGGATATTAAACTCAAGTATTGTAACATTTACAATAAGTGAAATCAATACAGAGCTTTTCTTTCTAACTCACTTCTCTCTTTTCTTTCTAGTTCCAATACCAAGCCCTAGGTGCCATCATCAACTTTTGCTCTTCATATTTCTAGATTAACACCTAGGTTCAGAGTAGTACCGATTGTTCCAATAGTCAGATCCTATCATTTGTAGTCCTTTTTGTACTATGTTTGCTTAATTTGACATTTATCTCTTGATCCAATTAGTTGTCACTCAGACCTTAATGATTTTATGTCCTTGGGTGCTTCCGTTGGGTTGATCTTATCCCTTATCCCTCATCCCTCATCCTTATTCCCTCCTTAATCCTATGATCTTAAATTTTGTAGGGTGCGTTATCTAAAAAGGTAATCTTGGCTTCTGGTCAATAGATTTATGGTTTCAATCCTTAATTTGGAAGTGTTCTAAGTTATGAACCTCAAGTGGGTCAACAAACATTGGGACCTTTCATATGCCCAAGATTTATGTGAAATTTGTGGTTGCTTTAGATCTTCCCCCAAGAAGCCTAATTTTTGATATGTTTTATCTATGGTATCTTTGGAGAAATTTCTATTTTGTATAACTTAATTTGTAAGTATCTATTGTTGAAAAATATGTCATAAAGCTAATTGTCAGTCTATTGACGATTGAGCTATATTGAAATTATAATTATAATTGATTTATTAATAAAATATATTTTTTTGATATTTTTCATCACAAGTTTTCATCTTCTAACGAACTCTATTATTGTGATGAAGTCCTTAGGATTATTTAGGTTCAATAAAAAAGGATTTATCTATTAGTCCTTAAAACTGTTCACGATTAAATGATAGGCTGTTAATAAGGATGATAGCATTTATTAAGCATAGGTTGTTATATGCCATATAGGTTGATTGTCCTCTTAACCAAGAAGTATAGAGACACTAGTATGGCATATAGGTGAGATGTAGGGGTACATCATGATAGAATATGATCAACTCTAGAGAATTCTACTATCGAGAATGTCTCTGATGGGATATAGGTATAAGTGTCCCTTAGACCTTTGATCACCTTAGTGGCTTGCAAGCAACTCACTATGCTTTGGTACTGGACTAACTGAATTTTTAATTTAGTAATAGAAGGTTTCTGGGCATAGTTAAATACTTGTGAAGTCGGTGTGTGATTAAGATGGGATTGACCACTCTAAGAGTTGGAGAAGAATGTATCATTGTATTTCAATATAGCAAAACCTTGGCTAAGATATTCCATGAGATGGATTTGATATTTTGAAATACAATGGATAACTTGATCAAAGCTAACAGTTTAACTCTAACGTGTCCTATGAGCATGTTGGTCAAGGAGATGAATTATATGAAAACTATATCCACATGAGTTATAAGGATGTTGTTCTACACATTCGATCTATCCGATCGTCGGATATTATTGCTAGATGGTCACTTTCACTGGTACAAAAATTTGTTCATATACTACCAACTTAGGTTCAGACCTATGCGATCACACACATTGGATTTCATGATCCGATCGGATGGTTGATCAACGATTGAGAATTGTTCTAAGGTTAAATGATCAAAACGATTGATATTTAATCTAGTGCAAATGTTGTAGGAGGATCGATTAGCAATTCGATTGCTAATTGGCTTAATTTGATTAAGCCAAAGGATTGAGATTAAGTCTAATTAAATAGAATTTAATTAGATTTAGTTTGTGCTTGATTGGATTAAGTCCAATTGATTTATTGGATAAGCCAAGTGCAAGGAAGAACTAGTCCTAGTTCAATTAAGACTTGGGTCAATCAAATTTTTAAATTTGATTAAAAAATTAAATTAAAATTAAATCTAATTTAATTTAATTTAATTACATTTTTAATTGGGTTAGCGCCTTATTTAATTGAATTGATTTACTTTTTGTTTGATTTGGTTTGAGAAACCATATTTGACTTCAAATATGGAATCCTAGTAAGACTAGGATTCATCTTGCTTGCGCCACTTATATCCTATGCCCCCATGCCCTTTCTCTCTTATTTTTGGTGAGAAATCTCCTCTCTCCCTGATCATCATGCACACCCACCCCTCTCCTCTCTTTGATATATGGCATTTAGTTGTGGACCAGGTCAATAGATGGAAAGTTGTTGAAGTTCATTGGACTCTATATGATAGAATTCCATCAAACTTGGTCTCTTCCCATGTCTGCCACCCCACCTTGATTTCTCTTCTGATTTCCATAGTTAGAAAGAGAAGTTTTTGTGTGCCTACCCTGGTGGTCTATAGCTAAAACAAAGGAGGGGGTGCCCAAGTGTTGGGCCTTGGGCGCCCCAACAACTTGCCATATGTCTTCTTAACTTATGAAGGAATTTGACCCAACAAAGACTCTTCCATATCTCTTCATAAGGAGGTCTTTTTGGGCTAAATTTTACACTTATTTTAGATCATTGAGAGGACTCTTGGGTGTGTAAAAATTAAAGAGAGAAACTCTTGGGGAGTAGGGATTTCATAGACACCAATCTAGGTGTCTAAGTAAGAGAAAAGAGAAGAGGAAGAGGATCTTTTTCTAGGGTGTTTTGCTCTTCCTTTCTCCTCATATTTCATAGAGATTTTTGAGTATTGTTTTAGATCAAAATTCTCTTTCCTTCCTTTTGATTTTTGGAGTGTTCAAGTCTTGAAGAAGAAAGTACTGGATCGATCGTTGAAGAAGGATCAGCATAGTACTAGCATACTATGCTGATTTCCTGCATCAAACTTCTGATCGGGGTTCGTGGGCTTGTGTGGACATCTCATAGAGGTCGGATGCATGTGTGGCTCGGAGCTTCATCCTTTAGCCTAGATCAGTAAGTTAGAACATCTAACTTGCATAGATAATATAGATCTGATCTATTATTACATACCTACATTAGATGTGGTGTAGATGCATGTTGATATGATCAACATGTTTTTCTTTCTAATATTTTAAATTTTTGATTTAATCTCATGCTATAATCATGTAATAGGATCTTACATCTAATAGAGCTTTTTCTCCTAATATGAGTCGAACATGATCTTGGAGTCTTAAAATATTTTTTAACTTTCAGATCATGACCACAACCCTCCATGGCCGCTAGATCCCATGGTCCATGCACAACTCTAGTAGACCCCTTGGATTAATCACAATCTGAGTCCAAATAGAAAATCTCATCCTCTTCTGTTCGCCTCCATCGAGCTGGCTCTATCAGAGGTCGAGCTAGCTCAATTGTATCTCACTCGAACACCAACTTTCTATCTACCTGAGAGGGCTGGCTCGACTGCAGTTCGAGCCGGCTCAATCTCAGCCCGAGCCAGCTCGATCCTATATTCGAGCCAGTCCAACTACTTGCTGATACTGATTCTCCTCTTGCTATAGATCAAATTTGAGGCATCAAATCCTAACGATCTTTACCTCAACTCGACATTCGGCCTCCACTTGTCTTTGAGAGCTTCTGGATCTTCTTGCCTCGATGCCCTAGAGGAATCACCTGCTAATCATGGATGGGCAAACATGGAAGTCGAGCGAAGCCGCTTGATCTCACCTCCATCAATGGCTATGAACCTCCTGATCTAAGACCTGCTCGGGATAGCCTCCTACAGCAATAGGAATTTCACCTTGCAATGTCGCATGTCATCCTTCTGAGTCTTCCATCTCATGTTCGATCCATCTCCACCTAGAGCTCCACCTCACACTAGACTCCCTACCATGAGGTAATATCCTCCATACTTTCTTCCTCTTATTACCATCCTACTACTGTGCATGACTTTTAAGATTCTTCCATCTACTTTTCATTTGAAGCTGGTCGAATCAAATCTGCTCCATGAATTAGATTCTTCTTAAAGTTGGGTATGTATCGGATCTCACCCAACTTTTTCATTGTTCTATCATGGAGCTTCATGCTGACTATCCCATTACCTTTGATCTCATAGCTCGATCCATTTGGCAGAAATATAGTGCCCTCATTGATCTCTAGGGAGTCAAATAGCTCCTCTCTATAATATACATGATGAAAACAAGCAGAATCCATAATCCACTAGAAGAAAGAAGTAGATACCTCATCAGTAAATAGAAGGACATCATTACTGCCTTCTGTATCGCTACTGGCCATCACCATAGTAGCCCTCATCTAATCCTTGAGTTGTGGGCAATCCTTGACTTGATGCCCCAACTCTTTGCACTGATAGCATCTGATCTTGCTATGGTCCATCATCTTGGGCTTGGATCATTTTTTTTGTGATCCTTTGCCACTTCATCTTCTACCGCCTGCTCCTCTAAAAATTGCCAAAGTTGAGCTGCTGCCATCTGAGCTTGAAGCTGGATTCTTCCTTCTGAGAATCTTGTTCTGAAGAATCATCATAGTTACCTCTTTCATCTTGATGGTGCTCTTGCCTACAAGAAGTGCAGTCACCAATGACTTGAAAGAGGTTGGAAGTGAAGATAGCAAGACCAATGCCCTAGTCTTCTTCTCAACTTTTTTCACCAATGCTAAGAAGGTTGGTGAGGATATTCAAAAGTTGGATAGATACTCCTACATGCTCTGACCTTCATCCATCTATAGCTGGTAGAACTGCATCCAAAAAAATAGCATCTTGATGAGCGACTTTTCCCTGTACAACTTCTCAAGCATTAACCACAACACCGTCAGAAAAGTCTCATCAAAAACATGGATCACAACATCATCCGCTAGATACAAGTAGATCATGCTCACCACCTGTATCTGGATCTATTTTCAATCCTTCACCTCCATAGTGGCTGGCATCTCTCAATTCAAAAGAGCATCGATCAAACCTTTTTGGATATGAAGAAAATAGATCTAGGGTTTCATGATCAGATTTTGAAATTTTTCAAAAACATGTAGTGGAAGAGATAAACTAATCATATTAATTTATTAATAATACATAAAAGAGCCCTAGATCTAGGATCTTATCACATAATTTAAGCATGCTATTAAAGCTAAAATTAAGAGATAAGAAAATATATTGTTGATCACATCAGCATCAGAATTATGCTAAATCAAGTCTATATAGAAAAAAAGAGATTGTATCACCTTTACCTTTGCAAGTTTGATTCTTCAACTTACTGATCCAAGGCTGAGATCATTGCTCCAAAGTTGTACATGTGTTCGGCCTCTATAGGATGTCCACATAAGGCCCCAATCTAAGATCTAAAGTCCGATGATAGAAAATCAGCACAGGATGCTAGTACTGTGCTGATCCTTCTTCGATGGCTGATCTGAAAGCTCCTTCTTCAATCCTTGGACCCTCGAATATTTAGAAGAAGAAGAAAGAGATTTGTGAAGGAATTCACCTCTCAAAAATCTTACAAAAGGAGGAGGAAGAGAATAAAAAAAAACCCTGGAGAAGAACCCTTTCTTCTCCCTTCTTTTTCTTTAAATAGGACACAACAGTTTGTGTCTCAATGAAGCACCATGCCCAGATCTTCAGTGTTTGGGATAAAATAACCCCCGCCGAAGTCCTTGGCCACCAACCTCCATTCTATGAGAATTTGCCAATCTTCTCAGCAACAAGTCCATGCTACGGAACTTGTTGAAAGTGCATTGAAGTTCGACTAGATGATCTAGGATAGTAAAGAAAAACTATTAAGAATTATTATTTTATTAACCCTACTTTCTAACTTAGAATGAGTGATAGGACCAATGCTCAGTCCTCTCGATCTTCATTGGTGATGAATTTTGAAGATGGATGGAGTCCCATATTGTAAATGATGAACTCCTCCAATCACGCCTTTCGGACAAACTCCTCCAATCGCACTCCTTCTAGACAGACTCCACCAGTTACACCTTCCAGATGGACTCCTTTAGTTGTGCTCCTTCTAGACGGGTTCTTTCAACACGCTTCTTTCAGTCAGACTCCTTCAGTCTGATCAATACTCCTTCAGTCATATTTCTTTTGAATAGACTCCTTCAATCACGCTCCTTCTAGATGGACTCCTTTCAGATGAACTTCTCCTATCGTGCACCTTTCGAATGAACTCCTCCTATCGTGCACCTTCTGGATGAACTCCTTCAATCATGCTCCTTTTAGATGGATTTTTTCAGTCACACTTCTTCTGGACAGACTCCTCCAATCATGCTCCTTCTAGATGGACTCCTTCAGTCATGCTCTATTATGGTATCAACTCACTCTGATACCAAACTATTAGGATATCAACTACTCTGATATCGCTCATTGAGGATCTAGTACCAAATTATTATGGTAGGAAGAATGAAAAAATAAAATAAAAAAATAATCAAGTATGTGGTGTTAGATATGTGTGCCCTAGAAGCTAGAATTGGCTGACACTTGTAATACACTTCTAGGGGCAAAATTATAATTTTGACTATAAATAATAAAATGGATTATTTTTTATCATAAATGTGTATTTAGTGTCTGTGATACATCCTTTGAGTTAATGATAATGATAATTCTTTTTTTCAAGAGTTGAAAATTTAAGACAAGAATTTTTATTATTAACTCATGAAATGCTCCTGATCGTAGGATGATCATGAGGATGGTGATTGATTCAAAAGATTAGTGTACAATCACTTCTTCATAGTAGATAAGTCTTGAGTCTACGGTGTAGAGACATCAAAGCGAGAGTATAGATACTCATTAGAGACTGAGGGCACTGAGCGTGACCACCTCGAGTAGTCATAAGGAAGTCTACCTTCTCGTCGATGACTTACTCAAAGCTACAGTGGCGTGTCTAGTTCTTTAACCTGAGGTGCATCAGCAGTTCACCTTGAGGATGTTATAGTTTGACTACACCATGACACGATCTCCTAGCCATTTGGAACCCTGAGGTATATGTTGGCTATAGCATGTTTATTGTAGAAATTAGATTGCACCAAGAGGGAATCTATCTACCTCAGTGGATGAGGAGCAGCCCTATGATGATCATGAGAATCAAGTCCATAAGCCCATGGCTATGGTAGAGTGAAATAATAGAAAGAGTTTCTATTAAGGTTTTCACATCGAAGTTGAATCGAATGATTAAATCATATGATAGAAATTAGGGTTTGACGAGTTCACCTTAATCCTAATCTGATCGGAGCTCAAGATAGAAGAACTTAATCACACAGGTAGCTACACCAAGAGGTTCATTTTCAATTTTGATGGGTTGGCACCATATACTGCTAGGTGTCACTGGTGGATTTTGGGAGAAATTTGAATGATTTAGATGATCGATCATTCTAGTTGTCTGAATCAGAAGAGTTCTGATCCATCAAAAGGAGTTTCGATGATATCGATGATAGAGATCATGACATATCCCATTATCATACAGAACTAAATCTAACTGGATTACACAAATAAGGATTTGGATTTGGATATCATCAATTGGATAAATTTAGTTCAATTGATTTGAATTAGATTCAATTAGGTTCAAGAAAATCATGCTAGCACACGATTGAGCCTAAAGTTCTCCTTCTACTATCATTAAAAGTTGTCTCGACTGAGCCAAATGAGTTTGTACTCACTTAAGTACCTTTACTTGGTCTGACTGGAGCTTGTCCAGATCAAAAAAGGGTTATCTTAATTTATGAGATAAATTTGAGATAATGCCTGCCATTTTTCATCACCTGCTAATTCTTATCTTTTGACTTTGGTCAAATGTTGACCTTTGACCCTTGGACATCTGCCCATGTGTCATGCACCTATTGGAGAGTAGATAGGGGCCTATCCCTTTGCTAGAATTTGAAAAGGAGGGGATGCATTCTTAGGGAGGTGTGCACCCATGGATAGGGACGACTGGAGTCCCATACGGATGGGACTCCAGGTTGCTTCTTGGATTCTACTTAGGTGACCCCTAGCTATAGACTTTGATCAGTCTTAGGCATCATCTAAGGATGAATTAGTAGGGCTCTCATCTGATTGGATCAGGTGATTTTGTTCCATAAATCAGATTTAGATCTGATTGAATGAAGCAACGTGATTCGTTGGGATGATGTGGCACTGCATGGTGCAGCAGGGTCTATATAAACCCTATTTGCGCCCAACATTGATAGAGCTCTCTCTTAGCGCATGCCCTAAGGCTGCCCCTCTCCCTTCTCCATGCCATCTTCTAATCCTCTCTCTCCTCTCCATGCCCAAGGAATGTTGGGCTTTAGTTTGGTGCGATCTAGGCAAGAAAAGACTAACGAGAAAGGAGAAGGTAGCACTGCTGCAAAGACAACTACTGATCTTCAGAAGGAGTTTTGAAGATCCTTCAAATCAGATCTAGATCTAATTTTTGGAGAGGTGATAAAGAAGGAGAAGATCTTCAGATCTAACTCAAATGGATATCGGTAGAGGCCAAGTGCTTGCGTGGCTAGATCCAGAACCTCAGGCAATCAGCAGGATCATCAAAGTGTGATATGATTACCCAGTATCAAGGTATAATTAAATTAGATTTAATTTATTTTTATTTTTATTTATTAGTTCTATAAAATTATATATAAAATATCTTATATCTGATCTAGATATATGAGAAAATTTTTTAAAATATCATTCGATCAGATTTGAACGAACCTGATCCAAAAAATCAAAATTTCTCCTTCAACTGGTATCAGAGCCAGGTTCTCTAAATTATTTAGATCTAATTTTTTTTTATTTTGATTTAATAATTGGTGATTTTAGATATCACATGAGATATGATTAGATCTAAAATTATAAAAAAAATTAAAATTAAATAATATAGATCTAAGTTCTATAATATGCATGATTAGTTGTAAAATAGAATAGTTCTATACATAGTCTTGCATAATCATGATTTATTTTGATTAAATTATGATTTTAGATCTATTTATTTTTTATTTTTTAATGATTATAAATATTATAATATGATCTAAAAAATAAAAAATAAAATTATTTAATTTTTAGATCATATGAGATATGATGAATGCATGTTTAGACTAGTTGTAGAATAGTTCTACATAATTATCTAGATTAGAATTTATTTTGATGTGATCAATTTAAATCTAATTTTTTAGATAATTATGAGATATTTTAGATCTAAAAAATATGCATGATATGATACATGAGATGTATTTAAAATATGTATTAAGTTAGATCAATTTTATATATGAGATATATGATGTAGATCTAACTAGTTTTGTAGATTTATATTTTCGATTAACGCATTCCCCTTGGCCGTCTGATCATAAGAATAAAGTAGGGTTCAAATGCCCTCTCCTCCTATTCGATGGAATGTTCTTATGATGTGTAGGGGTGCTGTGCATTCGTCCTTAATTAGAAATAAAAAAACTTACTTTCTGTAAAACCTTAGATCCTTAAACGCTGAGATTTTATTTACATATTTTGTTTATGAACTCTAACTTAATTAAGAATTAAGATTATAAAATATTAATTAGGTCTAAAATTAAAAAGTTTAGATCTAAGAAATATTCATAATATTGGGTTTGGGCTTGGGTAGCTCAATTAGGTCTAAGCGGTTGATCAAACCAAATCAAGAGTTGGTTAGAGGAGATCAATAGTATTTAAATTGACTAGCCTAATATTAGATATGTGTGCCCTAGAAGCCAGAATTCACTGACACTTGTAACATACTTCTAGGGACAAAATTATAATTTTGACCATAAATAATAAAATGGGTTATTTTCTATTACATATGTGCATGTAGTGTCTGTGATACATCCCTTGAGTTAATGATAATGATAATTCTTATTTTCAAGAGTTAAAAATTTAAGATAAGAATTTTCATTATTAACTCATAAAATGCTTCTGACCGTAGGATCATCATGAGGATGGTGATTGATCCAAAAGATTAGTATACAATTACTTTTTTATAGTAGATGAGTCTTGAGTCTACGGTGTAGAGACATCGAAGTGAGAATATAGGTACTCGTTAGAGAATGAGGGCACTGAGCGTGACCACCTCGAGTAGTCATAAAGAAGTCTACCTTCTCGTTGATGACTGACTCAAAACTGCAGTGGTGTGTTTGATTCTTTAACCTGAGGTGCATCGGCAGTTCACCTTGAGGGTGTTATAGTTTGACTATAGTAAAACTCAGTCTCCTAGCCATTCAAAACCCTGAGGTGTATGTTGGCTATAGCATGTTCATTATAGAAATTGGATTGCACCAAGATGGAATCTATCTACCTCGGTAGATGAGGAGTAGTCCTATGATGATCATGAGAATCAAGTCCATAAGCCCATGGCTATAGCAGAGAGTGAAATAATACAAAGAGTTTTTATTAAGGTTTTCGCATTGGACTTGAATCAAATGATTAAATCATATGATAGAAATTAGGGTTTGACGAGTTCACCTTAACCCTAATTTGATCGGGGATCAAGATAAAAGAACTTAATCACACAAGTAGCTACACCAAGAGATTTGTTTTTAGTTTTGATGGATTGCCATCACATACTGCTAGATGTTACTGGTGGATTTTGGGAGCAATTAGAATGATTTAGATGATCGATCATTCTAATTGTCTGAATTAGAAGAGTTCTGATCCATCGAAAGGAGTTTCGATGATCTTGATGATGGAGATCATGACATATCCATTATCATACAGAATTGAACCTAACCGGATCAGACAAACAAGGGTCTAAATCTGGATATCATCAATTGGACTAACCCAGTTTCATTGATTTGAATTAGATTCAATTAGGTTCAAAAAAATTGTGCTAGCACACGATTGACCCTAACATTCTCCTTCTATTATCATTATAAGTTATCTCGATCGAGCCAAATATGTTTGTTCTCACTTAGGTACCTTTATCTAATCTAACTGGAGCTTGTTCAAGTCAGAAAAGGGTTGTCTTAATATATGAGATAAATTTGAGACAACACCTGCCATTTTCCTTACCTGCTAATTCTTGTCTTTTGACTTTGGTCAAATATTGATCTTTGACCCTTAGACATCTGTCCATGTGTTATGCACTTATTGGAGAGCATATAGGGGCTTGTCTCCTCACTAGAATTTGAAAAGAAGCGGGTGCGAGCCTAGGATGGCATGCGCCCATGGATAGGGACGCCTGGAGTCCCATACGGAAGGGACTCTAGGTTGCTTCTTGGATTCAAACTAGGTGACCCTTACCTATAGACTTTGACCAGTCTAAGGCACCATCTAAGGATGAATCTATAGGGATCTCATTTGATTGGATCTGGTGATATCATCCCACCAATCAAATTCAGATCTAATTGCATGAAGCAATGCGATTGGTCGGGATGATGCAGCACTGCATGGCACCGCAGGGTCTATAAATAAACCCTATCTGCACCCAACCTAAGAAAAGTGCTTTCTCCTAGCCATGCCCCAAGGCTGCCTCTCTCCCTCCTCCATGCCATCTTCTGATCCTCTCTCTCCTCTCCATGCCCAAGGAAAGTTGGGCATGAGTTTGGTGTGATTCGGGCAATCAAAATGCGACAGGAAAGCAAGAAGGCAGCCCTGCTACAAGAGACAGCAGCACATCTTCAAAAGGAGTTTTGAAGATCCTCCAAATTAGATCCAGATCTAATTTTTGGCGAAAAGAAAGAGAAGAAGAAAATCTTCAGATCCAACCTGAGTGAATACTGATAGAGGCCAGGCGCTTGCGTGGCTAGATCCAGAACCTCGAGCAATCAGCAGGATCATCAAAGGGTAATCAGATTACCCAATATCAAGGTAACTTTAATTTAGATTTAATTTAATTTAATTTTTTTATTTATTAGATCATAAAATTAGATTTGAAAAATGTTAGATCTGATTTAGATCTAAGATAAAATTTTTAAAATATACCTCTTGATCCAATCAGATTTGAATGAACATGACCTGGAAAAATCTGATTTTCCCCTTCAACTGGTATCAGAGCCAAGTTGCATAAAATTTATTTTGATCTGATTTAATCTGATAAATTAGTGATTTCAAATATCATATGAGATATTATTAGACCTAAAATTAAAAAATTAAAAAATTAAAATTAATTAATCTAGATCTAAAACGTATAAGATACATAACTAGACTAGGAATAGAATTATTCTATGTGTAGTCTAGTATAATCATAATTTTTATTTGATTAAATATAATTTTAAGATCTATTTATTTAGTATTTTTTAATATTATAAATATTATAATCAGATCTAAAAATAAAAAATAAATTAAATTTAATTTGTTCATATGAGATATGATAGTTGCATATTTAGACTAGTTATAGAATAGTTCTACAAAAGGGTCTAGATTAAATTTTTTTTGATGTGATCAAATTTAATTTTAATTTTTTAAATGATTATGAGATAATTTAGATTTGAAAAATATGCATGAAATGATGTATGCAAAATATATTTTAATTAGACCTATTTTTATATGAGATATATGCTTAGATCTAATTAGTTTTTGTAGATTAGTTGTATTTTTGATTAAGGCATTCCCCTTGGCTGTCTGATCATAAGAACAAAGTAGGATTTAAAGACCTTCTCCTTCTATTCGATGGGGTGTTCTTATGATGTGTAGGAATGCTGCACGTTCATCCTTAATCAGAAATTGAAAACTTACTTTCTACAAAACCCTAGATCCTGAAACCCTAGGATCTTATTTACGTGTTTTGTTTATGAATCCTAAACTTAATTAAGAATTAAGATTATGAAATATATTAGATCTAAAATTATAAATTTTTAGATCTAAGATATGTTCATAAAATTGGGTTCGAGCTTAGGTAGCTCAATTAGGTCTAAGCGGTTGATCAAACCGAATCAAGAGTTAGTTAGATGGGATCAACAGTGCTTAAATTGACCAGCCTAATAGGATTAAGTCTGGATCAAGATCGAGTCACGTAAGTGATCGATCAAGCTAAGACCTAATTAGGCTCAGTGGTTAGAGTCTGGATTATAGGCTAACCCAATTGGTTCTAGCTCAACAATTTGGTGTCTAAGGTAAGTTTGGCAGATACGATCGACTGGTTTTTAATTGGGAGCTACTCGACTCGAATACGTTTTTATCGAGTTAATGGCATATCCCTTCCACCAGTCTCACTTACCTGGCCATGTTTGTTGACTCAGTTCTGATCTGAGGTGGTCAATAATCCGAGCTAACCCATGCCACTAGGTTAGTCATAATGGTTATGACTATGTCAAGTCTAGTTTAATGAGACCTAAATCAAATCTCCTTAAGAAAAGATTAAGTTTAAGATCTTCCATCATTATTGATGTGCGGGCCCTTCCCGTGGTTGATTATTCTCAGTGGTTCAGTTGCACCAAAAAGATGCAACTATGTCTATTAGGCATTGGATGCTACAGGTTGGAGGATGGATTGGGCTCAATATTCTGGATATGGTGAGAGACCCAGTTAGAAATCTAGTCTATGCAAATGGTGGGTCTGACTTAACTAAGGAGTGGATCAATATTTCAGGATACATGAGATTCATGAATTAGAGACCAAGTTTGGGTGCACCATGATTAGAGAATCATTGAACAAGAGTTGTTCACTCATTGGCTAACCCATCACCAATAACTGTTAGGTGAGGTGATGAGTAAGTCGGTGGAACTGCACCACCCACTAAAAATCAGTAATCATGGAGATTTTTGCATCTCTACAGAGGAAGTGTAGGGATCTAAGAAAATAGTGGGAGCTAATTTATTTAAAAATAAAATTTCTAAATAAATTGGTTAAGTCTTAATTACAATATCTAACTAGAAACTTTGACTCTCTATAGGAAAATGTCTGCATCCAACCCATTAGCATGAATCCTGGACACCCATAGACTGATCTGACCAAATTACAAGGATTGGCTTTAAAACTTCAAAATCATTTTGGGTTCCGAGAAGTTAACTCATGTATTGGACCAGGACCCTCCCACCTTACCAGCTCGTCCATCCATTGAATAGAGAGCATCTCTAGATAAGTGGACAGACGAAGATAATAAGGCTAGATACTACATATTGGGCTCGATGTCTGATGAACTTCAAGGGTAACATGAAGATATCAGGACTGCTTGCCAAATGTTGGCTCACCTACAGAAGATGTTTGGTGAACAGAGTCGCGTAGCCAAGTATCTAGTCACTAAACGACTGTTCAAGGCTAAGATGCATGATGGGCAGTCAGTCCAAGATCAGTATCTAATGATGATCAAGAACTTAGAAGAGCTTGAGAAGCTTGGAGTGAGGTTGGACTTGGATCTACAGAATGATATAATTCTGCAATCCTTGATTGTTGCGTATGGACAGTTCATCATGAACTACCATATGCATAAACTTCAAAATTTTTTGGTCAAACTTATGAACATGCTGGTTACTGCTGAGCTTTCTATGAAAGGTTCTAAAGGCTCAGTGCTTGCTATGGAATGGACTTCTTCCAAGAGAAAGTCTTTTGAAAAGAAGAAGAAGTCTGTGAAAATGCAGAAGGTGGAAGGAGGAAAGAAGAAAAAGGCAGAACTGAAGAAGGCTACTGACAAAAGAAAGTATTTTCATTGCAATAACAACGATACTGGAAGCAAAATTGCCCTACATACCTGGCCACCCTAAAGAAGATGGAGGCAGGTCCTTCTAGAGGTATGCTTGTTATTGAGTCTAACCTTATGGTTTCTTCTGCATCCAGTTGGGTGCTTGACTCTGGTTCTTGTGCTCACTTGTGCACTTCCATGCAAGGTCTTGAGGATAGCAAGAGGCTGAGGGATGGTGAGATGATCCTGCACGTCGAAAATGAAGCAAGCATTGCTACCATGGCCGTGGAAAAATATCCTCTTCGACTACCATCTGGTTTAGACTTAGTATTAAAGGACTGTTATTATGTGCTTGTAGCAAGCAGGAATTTGATTTCTTTTTCTTGCCTTGCATTAGAAGGCTATGTAATTAGTTTTCTTAAGGACCATTGTAACATTCTTTATGAAAGAAATAAAATTGCAAGTGGTTTTCTTATTAACGGTCTTTATCAGTTACATATTGATGTATCTATTTTTAATATCGAGCAAAATGTGAATACCATGAAATGACCTAGGGATAGTCCAAATGATAGGTATCTATGGCACCTAAGACTAGGTCATATAGCAGAAGATAGGGTTAACAAATTGGAGAAAATGGGCTATTGAGTCCGTTGACTTCCGAGTCATATCCAATTTGTGAATCTTGTCTTCATGGCAAAATGACTAAGCTCCCTTTTGTAGGACATGGGGAAAGGGCCACGGATCTTCTTGCCCTAGTACATACTGATGTGTGCGGCCCATTTGATGTGCCGGCTAGAGGCAATTTTGTCTACTTCATAATCTTTATTGATGATTTATCTAGGTATGGGTATGTGTATCTTATGAGACACAAGTCTGAAGCTTTTGAAAAGTTCAAGAAATTCAGACATGAAGTAGAAAAGCAAATAGAAAAATCCATTAAAGTTCTTCAATCAGATCGAGGAGGTGAATACCTTAGTCAAAAATTTCTAAACTATCTCAAGTAAAATAGAATAGTCTCTTAATGGACTCCACCTAGAATATCCCAACTCAACAAGATTTCAGAATGGAGGAATCAGAGTCTATTAGATATGATCCAATCCATGATGAGCTTCATAGACCTTCCTATTTTTCTTTGGGGATACTATTTGTTAACTGTAATATACTTGCTGAATAGAATTCTGTCTAAAACCATTCCAAAACTAAGTCTGAGTCATCTCAGAATTTGGGATTGTCCGGCTCATGTCAAAAGACAACAAGCGGACAAGTTAGACTTTAGGTCCTTTAGAGCTCGATTTATAGGATATCCTAAAGAGTCATTAGGATATTATTTCTACATTCCAGAAGATCACAATGTGATTGTGAGTCGACATGCCATCTTTCTTGAAAAATAGTTTATTCAAGATAGCGGCATTGGAAAGCAGATCAAGCTCGATGAGAAAGTCTCACAAGAGCAACGAGCTAAGGACCAAATGGAACCAAATCAGGTTAAGCCAATCCAATAACACTACCTCCTCCACCTCGTAGATCGGAAAGAGTTTTTCCATCCCCCTTGAAAGGTACTTAGGTACTATTTCAGAGGAAGTAGAGGAAAATGTTCCTCATAGGTAATGGGTTCATGGTGATGATCCCAAAACCTATAACGAGGCGATATCAGGATATCGACTCCGAAGAAATGGTTAGAGGCAATGAAGTCAGAAATTGACTCGATGCACTCAAACCAAGTCTGGACCTTGGTAGATCCACCAGAAGGTATAGTACCTATTGGGTGTAAATGGATCTACAAGAGAAAGATTGGTGCAGATGGGAATGTGGAGACATTCAAAGCTAGATTAGTGGCAAAAGGTTATAGTCAATGCGAAGGCATTGACTATCAGGATACCTTTTCGCCAGTAGCTATGCTAAAATCCATTCGCACATTGCTTGCTATTGCAGCCTATTTCGATTATGAAATATGGCAAATGGACGTGAAAATGGCATTCTTAAATGGATATCTTGAGGAAGATATCTATATGGAACAGCCGCTAGGTTTCACATCCAGTGATGATGATCACAAGGTATGCAAGCTGCAAAGGTCCATATATGGACTTAAGCAAGCATCTCAGAGCTGGAATACTCATTTTAATGATGTGATCAAATTGTTTGGTTTCATCAAAAATGAGGAGGAACCATGTGTCTTCAAAAAGGTCAGTGGGAGCGCTGTTGTCTTCCTCGTATTGTACGTGGATGACATCCTCCTTATTGGGAATGATATTCCCATGTTGACCATAGTTAAAATGTGGTTATCTAAAGAATTCTCCATGAAAGACCTAGGAGAAGCATCCTTTATTCTAGAGAATTAAGGTCTATAGAGATAGACCGAATAGGATGCTAGGACTTTCACAGAAGATGTACATAGAGGAAGTACTAAAGAGGTTTAGTATGAAAAACTCTAAGAGGGGATTTGGTACCCTTCAGACATGGCATTCATCTTTCCAAGAAGATGTGCCCTAGCACACCTGAGGAAATAGAATGCATGAGCAAGATCCCTTATGCTTCAGCAATAGGGAGCCTCATGTATGCCATGTTATGTACACGACCTGATATAGCCCATGCTGTGAGTGTCACAAGCAGATATCAGTCGAATCCAGGTGAAGAACACTGGACTTCTGTGAAATGTATCCTTAAGTACTTGAAGAAGAACTAAGGATATGTTGTTGGTCTTTGGTAATGGAGAACTCCAAGTCCAGGGATATACAGACTCGGATTTTATGTCCGATGTAGATGATCGAAAGTCGACATCTGGAAGTCTGTTTGTGTGCAATGGTGGAGCTGTCAGTTGAAAAAGTTTCAAGCAGACAGTGATAGCAGATTCCACCATGGAAGCAGAATACATCGCTTGCATCAGAAGCTACAAAGGAGGCATTCTGGTACAAGAAGTTTACCATAGAGATTGGAGTGATGCCATCAGATGCCATTCCTCTATACTGCGACAACAATGGTGCCATAGCCCTTGCTAAGGAGCCGAGGTCTCACCAGAAATCCAAGCACATCGAGCGGTGATACCACCTCATCTACGATTACCTCGAGAAGGATTACGTCGAGGTCAAGAGAGTTCAACTCCATAGACAATGTGGCAGACCCACTTACAAAGCCGTTGGGCCAGCAGAAGATCGAAGCCCACCTTGAGAAGATGGGACTTAGACTTTGTAGCCAATTGGCTTTAGGATCAAGTGGAAGATTTGTTAGATATATGTGCCCTAGAAGCCAGAATTGGCTAACACTTGTAATACACTTCTAGGGGCAAAATTATAATTTTGACTATAAATAATAAAATGGGTTATTTTCTATCACATAATGTGTATTTAGTGTCTGTGATACATCCTTTGAGTTAATGGTAATGATAATTCATATTTTCAAGAGTTGAAAATTTAAGACATGAATAATTCATTATTAACTCATAAAATGCTCCTGACCATAGGATCATCATGAGGATGGTGATTGATCCGAAAGGTTGGTGTACAATCACTTCTCTTTAGTAGATGAGTCTTGAGTCTACGGTGTGGAGACACCGGAAGCGAGAGTACAGGTACTCGTTAGAGAATGAGGGCACTGAGCGTGACCACCTCGAGTAGTCATTAAGGAAGTCTACCTTCTCATCAATGACTGACTCGATGCTGCAGTGGTGTGTCTGGTTCTTTGACCTGAGGTGCATCGGCAGTTCACCTTGAGGGTGTTATAGTTTGACTACACCATGACTCGGTCTCCTAGCCATTCGGAATCCTGAGGTGTATGTTGGCTATAGCATGTTCATTGTAGGAACTGGATTGCATCCAAGATGGAATCTATCTACCTCGGTGGTAGAGGAGCAGCCCTATGATGATCATGAGAATCAAGTCCATAAGCCCATGGCCATGGCAGAGTGAAATAATAGAAAGAGTTTCTATTTAAGGTTTTCACATTGGACTTGAATCGAATGATTACAATCATATGATAGAAACTTAGGGTTTGACGAGTTCACCTTAACCCTAATCTGATCGGGGCTCAAGATAGAAGAACTTAATCACACAGGTAGCTGCACCAAGAGGTTCGCATTTTCAGCTCTGATGGGTTGCCACCATATACTGCTAGGTGTCACTGGTGGATTTTGGGAGCAATTAGAATGATTTAGATGATCGATCATTCTAGCTTGTTCTGAATCAGAAGAGTTCTGATCCATCGAAAGGAAGTTTCGATGATGTCGATGATAGAGATCATGACATATCCCATTACCATATAGAACTGAACCTAACTGGATCACACAAATAAGGGTTTGAATCTGGATGATCATCAATTGAACTGAATCCCAGTTCAATTGATCTTGAATGAGATTCAATTAGGTTCAAGAAAATCGTGCTAGCACTCGATTGAACCTAACGTTCTTCTTTTACTATCATTAAATAGTTGTCCTGACTGAGCCAAAGGAGTTTGTGCTCACTCAGAGGCCTTTACTTGGTCTGACTGGAGCTTGTCCAAGGTCTGAAAAGGATTGTCTTAATTTATGATATAAATTTGGGACAACACCTGCCATTTTTGGTCATCTACTAATTCTTGTCTTTTGACTTTGGTCAAACATTGACCTTTGACCCTTGGACATCTGCCCATGTGTCATGCACCTATTGGAGAGAAGATAGGGGCTTATCCCCTTACTAAAATTTGGAAAGGAGGGGGCACATGCCTAGGGAGGTGTGCGCCTATGGATAGGGATGATCGGAGTCCCATACGGATGGGACTCCAGGTTGCTTCTTAGATTCTACTTAGGTGACCCCTAGCTATAGACTTTGACCAGTCTTAGGCGCCATCTAAGGATAAATTAGTGGGGCTCTCATTTGATTGGATTAGATGATGTCATCCCACCAATCAGATTTAGATCAAATTGCATGAAGCAACATGATTGGCCAAGATGATGTGGCACTGCATGGCGCAGCAGGGTCTATATAAACCCTGTCTATGCCCAACTTTGATAGAGTTCTCTTTTAGCCCATGCCCCAAGGCTGCCCCTCTCCCTTCTCCATGTCATCTTCTAATCCTCTCTCTCCTCTTCACACCCGAGGAAAGGGACTTCAGTTTGGTGCGATCCAGGCAAGAAAAGACTAATGAGAAAGAAAGAAGGCTGCACTGCTGCAGAGACGACTGCTGATCTTCAGAAGGAGTTTTTAAGATCCTCCAAATCAGATCCAGATCTAATTTTTGGAGAGGTGATAAAGAAGAAGAAGATCTCTAGATCTCGCTTGAGTGGATACCGATAAAGGCCAGGCACTTACATGGCTAGATCTAGAACCTCAGGCAATCAGCAGGATCATCAGAGGATAATCTGATTACCTAGCATCAAGATATTAATTAAATCAGATTTAATTTATTTTTATTTTTATTTATTAGATCTATAAAGTTAGATCTAAAATATCTCAGATCTGATCTAGATATATAAGAGAAATTTTTGAAATATCTCTCTTGATTCGATTAGATCTGAATGAACCTGATCGAAAAAATCAGAATTTTTCCTTCGTGTGGATCAGCCTAAATGCTCGTCTCCACAGGATATGCAAAGATTTACTATGAAAGAGAAAAATAAGTATAAGAAGAGAACACCCGCTCTTAACTCACCATACATAAATCACTCTCAACTAGAAGCTACCCTCACAAAAACTCTCTTAGAATCCTAAGGAGACCTACATAAGCTACAAGATTCTCTACCTTCACAGTCTCCTCACCAGACGTTATGTATCTGTTGCTTCTCTCTCTCGTAAGTTGCACATACTTGATGCTCTACCAAGCTTCTCTCGATGGTTGATTGAGCCTCTCTACATGCCTCTCATGCCACACGTGCCATCTTTTCTGCTCTATAGCATCTCATCACTTTAAATAGGATGAGAATCCTCTTCTCAATAGTTCATAGGAGTCCTAATAGGGCTCGTTCTTCTAATATGAGTCGAACATATCCTTGATGGAGTCTTGGAATATTTTTCTGCCTTTAGATCATGATCGCAACCCTCTATGGCTGCTAGATCTTATGGTCCACGCACAACTCCTGTAGACCCCTTGGATTAATCCAATCTGAGTTCAAACAGAAAAAACCCCATCGTGTTCTGTTCGCCTCCATCGAGCCAGCTCGATCAACGATCGAGCTGGGTTGACTGCATCTCGTCAGAACTCCTACTGTCATCTGCCTGACAGAGCTAGCTCAGCTGTGGTTTGAGCCAACACGATCTTATTCCAAGCTAGCTCGACTGCGTATCAGAGCCGACCTAGCTGTTATGCTGAAAATTGATTCTCTTCTTGCTGTGGATCGAATTCAAAGCATCAAATCCTAACAATCTCCATCTCGACACAATATTCGGCCTCCACCTAACTTTGAGAGCTTGTAATCTATCTCACCCCCTGCCTTGGGGCATGCTTGCTGATCATGGATGGACAAATATGGGAGTCGAGCCAGGCCGCTCGATCCCACCTCTATCATGGGTTGTGTCCACTTTGACCAAAGATCTGCTTGGAGAATTCTTCTGCGATAATAGGAACTTCACTATGCGACATTGCCTCTCGTCCTCTCGAGTCTCCCATCTCGTGCTTGATCCATCTCCACCTGAAGCTCCATCTTGCACTAGGCTCTGTCTGGCTTTTGAAGCTTCACCTCACACTAGGCTTCCTGCCAGATAGTAGTATCCTCTTATCTTCTTCTTTTTCTCTAATATCATCCTATCGCCGTGCATGACCTTCAAGATTCCATCACTAGCAATCCACCTATAACCATTTAAATCTAGTCCGCTCAGTGAGATAAGATTCCATCTAAAATCAGGTATGTATCGAATCTTTCCCAATCTTTTTACTGCACCATCATGTATCTTCCAGCTGACCATCTCGATGCCTGTAATTGCATAGCTCGATCCATCCGGTAGATAAATAGTGCCATCACTGCTTTCTAGGAAGTCAAACTGCTTCTTTCTATAATGAACATGATATGTGCATGCAGAATCTAAAATCCACTATTGGAAAGAACTAGATACCTCATCAAATATCTCCACGACATCATCCTATGACTTGCTACTGGTCGTCACTACAGTAGCCCTCGTTCGATCCTTGAGTTATGGGCAATCCTTGACTCAATTCCCCAACTCGTTACACATATAGCATCTGATCTTGCTAGGATCTCTCATCTTGGACCTAGATCATCCTCCTCGTGATCCTTTTCCACTCCATCTACTATCTCCTGCTCCTCCAGAAACCATCAAAGCTGAGCTACCACCATCTGAGCTCGAAGCAAGATTCTTCCTCTTGAGAATCTCATTCTGGAGTATCACTATAGTGACATTATCCATCTTGATGGTGCTCTTTCCCACTAGAAGAGCAGTCGCCAAAGACTCATATGAAGGGAGGAGCGATGCTAGCAAGACCAACGCTCTAGTCTTTTCCTCAACTTTTTCACCAACGCTGAGGAGGTCAGTGAGGATCTTCTGAAAGTTGGATAGATGCTCCCATATACTCTGGTCTTCGTTCATCTACAACTGGTAGAATTGCTTCTATAGGAATAGCATGTTGGTGAGTAACTTTGCCATGTATAACTCCTCAAGCTTCAACCATAGTTCCATCAGAGAAGTCTCGCCAAGTACATGGAACACCACATCATCCAGTAGGTACAAGTAGATCATGCTCACCGCTTGCACTGGATACATTTTCAATCCTTCACCTCTATGATGGCGGTGTCTTATCATATAAGAGAGCATTGATCAACCCATGTTGGATGAGGATAACCTTTACCGTTGCTTGCCATAAGGAGAAATTGCCCTTTCCATCAAACCTATTAATCTCCATCTTGATTATGCTTGTCTTTTCCATATTCTTCAATCTCTATCCACTGCTAGAATTTACACTTTGATACTATCTGGCTTTGATACCAATTATTATGGTATCAACTCGCTCTGATACCAAACTATTAGAATATCAGCTATTTTGATACCGCTTATTAAGGATCTAGTACCAAATTATTACTGTAGGAAGAAGAAAGAAATAAAATAAAAAAATAATTAAGTACATGGATCAGCCTAAAGGCTTACCTCCATAGGGCATGCAAAGCTTCATTATGAGAAAAGAAAAATAGGTACAAGAGGAGAACACCCACTCTCAACTCACCGTACATAAATCTCTCTTTATTAGAAGCTATCCTCATAAAAGCTCTCTCAAAATTTTAAAGAGACTTACAGAAGCTACAAAATGCTCTGCCTTCATAGTCTCCTCATCGGATGCTATGCACCTATTGCTTCTCTCTCTCATGGGCTGCACGTACTCGATGCTCTGCCAAGCTCTTCTCAGTGGCTGTTTGAGCCTCTCTATGTGTCCCTCACACCACACGCGCCATCTTTTCTACTCCATAGCACCTTAGCCTTTTAAATAGAATGAAAATCCTCTTCTTAGCAGTTTATAGGAGTCTTAATAGGGCTCGTTCTTCTAATATGAGTCGAACATATCCTTGATGGAGTCTTGAAATATTTTTTGACGTTCAGATTATGATCGCAACCCTCCATGGCTGCTGGATCTTGTGGTCCATGCCCAACTTCCATAGACCCCTTGAATTAATCACAATTCCAGTCCAAATAGAAAAAATCCCATCATATTCTGTTCGCCTTCATCGAGTTGGCTCGATTAGGGATCGAGCTGGCTCGACTGCATCTCACTTGGACTCCTGCTGTCGTCTGCTTGAGAGAGCTGGCTTGACTGTGGTTTGAGCCAGGTCGATCTCAATCCAAGAAAAATTGATTCTCTTCTTACTATGAGTCAAATTCGAGATGTCAAATCCTAACATGCTCCTTCTAGACGGACTCCTTCAATCGTGCTTCTTCCAGATGGACTCCTCTAGTCACACTCTTTTTAGACAGACTTCTCCAATCGTACTCCTTCCAGATGGACTCCTTCAGTTGCACTCCTTTCAGATGGACTTCTCTAGTCACGCTCCTTCCAATCGGACTTCTTTAGTCACGCTACTTCCAGTCAGACTCAGTCGGAAAGAGCCTACCTACAGATGACCTAGAACACGATCAAAATTCTCAAAGCCAAAAGAGTTCATTTTAATGGATTTCAACTAGATGCAAGTTCACTGTACGTTGATTGACTCTTAAGCTCGCTAGTCAACCCTAAACCCAACTTGCCAATGCCTATAATCAATCGATAGGCATAGAGATCCCTAATCTCTATCTGAACTTCCTCAAATAGATCCCAACTACCTACAAATCATGATAAATGATAGCCCACTCTTCATAACAAACTTCATGTGGCCTCAATGGCCCACTACCAGATAGTTATGGCTGTTACTATCAGTTTGTTACATGCTTTATCTATAAAAGGGATCCTCCATATATGTTTTTCTCTAAGCTCTTCTTATTCGCCATTATTCTGCTCTTTTTTCTCTTGAGTACTCCATTCTAGTTGGCCAAAAAAATGACTTGAGCATTGATGGGTCCTGCTAGAGCCACCCACCTTTAGTTTGGGCTTTGCTTTGTAGGTATCATTGGCGATCTCATCTACTCCAACTCTAGTGAATTCCAATGCTAGCATCATTTTCTGCACCAATAAGATTAGCACTAAAGAAAGAGTTTCTTGAGCTCTTATTTTAAAAGGAGTGCTTAGTCGAGTTGATTGTCTTCCTTTGTTCTTTAATTTTTTAGATCTCTTTCTCTTGATCTCTCTTTTTCAGTGAAAATGCCACTAAAGAAGATAATGACCCAGTGATCTACTGCTTTCGTAGTCAGCTCTAACTCAGATCTGCCTACTTTGACTCCATCATCGGCACTACAACCTCCTCCACCAGCAATCGTGATGGATCCAGAATAATTCAACCTACTAGTATAGTAGGTTAGGGGCCTCATCGAAATGGTGCGGGCCATGTAGTAGCTCTTAGCATCAATTCCATCAGAGAAATCCCAATAGGAGCATTAAGAACCAGCACAAAGGAGGCCTACCTGGGTGAGCAAGCCTATAACCCCTAGGAAGGGAAAGCAAAGGGTGGAGAGCTCCTATTTTGATCATGATTTCTCTCCTGAAGAAACTCTCTCCATCTCCAGCCAGTGCCCCTTTGAGATCTACAATCGAGATGATGTCCTTAATCAAAACCTCCAGGAGATGAGTTGGTAGATCGAAGAGCTCCGTCATGCCGCCCCGATCCATAACAATGATACTGCACTGATCCCCCCTTCTTTGTTTGAATTATGAAGGAGCCCGACCCATCGAATTTTAAGCTTTCTTAATTAGCAAGTTATGATGGGACTTCTGATCCGATCGATCATCTTGAGACCTTCCGAATCATGATGTAACTCCATGGCACATCTGACGATATTCTTTACCAAGCTTTTTCCTCCACTCTAAAGGAAGTAGCAAGCAGTTGGTACTCGAGCCTCAAATCAGGTATCATCTTTTTTTTGACTAGCTTATCCATGAATTTGTGGCTCATTTTATCAACAACCATCATCAAAGATGAGGTTCGGACTCCCTCATCAACATAAAGCAAAAGAAAGGAGAGCCCATTCGAGCCTATGTCAATCGCTTCAATGTTGCTGCCCTGGAGATCCAAAATCTGGATCAATCTATTGCTATGGTCGCATTGAAAGGTGGCCTCCAAAAGAATGATCTCTATTTTTTCTTAAAGAAAAAATATCTCCAGAACTTTGTCGACATGCTAGCCCGAGTTGAAGGCTATGCCCGAGCAGAGAAAGCCTTCAGATTGAAAGATGAAGAAGCTACGAAAGAGCGACAGGCTGGTGAATCTACTAAGCCCATGATTGAAGAAAAGTCGAGTGAAGCTCGACTACACTCCCGAGCCCCTTCTGAGTGCAAACGAGCCCAAACTCTCCCTTGAGCTCATCAACAAAGAAGCCCTGATAGAAGACCATGGTGGAACTGTTGAGAAATATATCCTAAAGCCAATCATCTAGATTGTAGATGGTTGAGCTAAATATAATATACTTAAATTTTTAATAAGTAAAATTATTATTTTAATATTTCATCACTCTTGTGCATCTTTCTATAATGAATTCTTCTGTGATGAAGTTTCAAGGACTATTTAGACTCGACAAAGGAGGATTTATCATTTAGTCCTTAAACTAGTTCATAACTAAATAATTTATTGTTATCCAGGATGACAACGTATCGAATGTAGGTCGTTGTATGCCATAAGTATTGGTTATCCTCTTAACCAAGAAGTATGGAGATACTGTTATAACATGCTAGTGAAGTATAGAGGTACATTTTACTGAATGTGATCGAACTATGGAGCTCTCTACTGTTAAGAGTTTCTCGTAAAGGATATGTGTATAAGTATTCCTTAGACCTGAGATCACCATGGTGACTTGCAAGCAACTCACTGCACTTAGGTACTAAATTACCTAAATCTTTAATTCAATGATGGAAGGCTACTGTGTGCAGTCAAGTTCTTATGAAGTTGGTACGTGAGTCAAGATGGGATTGACCCCTCTAATTGTTGGAGCAAGTGCATCATTGTATTTTAATTTAGAAAATCCTCAGCTGGGGTGGTCCATGTGATGGACACTTAATTTTGAAATACACTATAGATGAATTTTAGGGTTGGCAGTAAATTCTAGATTATTCTTTGAGCATCAAGGTCAAGGGGATAAATTATACGATAATCATATGCCATAAGTTTGTCATTGTTGCGTTGTGATTTTTTGACCTATCCAGATATTGGGTACCATTGCTAGATGGTTATATCGATTGGCATAGAAAATTGGTTCCTATGCTATCGGCTTAGGATTTGAACCTATAGGATCATACATAATAGGAGTTTCTTTTTGATCTGATGGCTGATCAAGAGTCCCAATGGTATGAAACTCTATGGTCAAGAGTTCCACTAGACTGGGACTCTATGATCAGGGGTTCCACTAGATTGGAACTCTACCTTTATGGGTTCCATTGAATTGGAACTCAGAGTCCTACTTGTCTGAGACTCTTTGATCAAGAGTTTTACTAGTCTAGAACTCTATGATCATAAGTTTCATTCATTTGGGATATTGGGTTCAAGAGTCCCACTGGTTTGGAACTCCTCAAGAGTTTCATGTTGATTGGACTCTATTGCCCAGACACCCATCCAATTGAGATTCTATATTTTTAGAGGACTAATTAGTAATTTGATTGTTGATTAGCTCAATTTAATTGAACGATGAGGATTCGATCAAGTTTGATTGAATTTGATTCAATTGCATTTGACCCAATCAGGTCATGAGATGACTTAATTGCTATGAAAGATTTGACCCTGATTTGATCAGAGACTGGACCTAATTAATTTTTAATTTAATTAGGATTTAATTGATTTGAGTTATGTCTAATATGATTAGGTTTGTCCTAGTTTAATTGGTCAAGATAAATTGGTTTGTATGAAACTAATTTGGACTTATTCAAAGATTGTTTGAATTTCAAAATCCCTTGAACCTAGACTTTGAGCCATGCCTATACTTCATGCATGTTTTAGATTTTGCATGAGAGTTTCTCATGCCTAGAAGGTATCTGCACCCCCTCCTCTTTCTACTTTTGACCTGGTCCAAGTGTTAGACAGGTTCAAAGGAAATTGAATTTTAAATTAAGGTTATTTGGAGGTTGAAACAAGTTCAACCTCCTTGTCATTATCCATTCACCATGCCTCATGAAAATTGTTATGTGAATTTTCATAGCATTTTATTCAGAGTAGGTGTAGAAGGAGAGTCCTTTTGCTTATCACCCACCAGATATGAGGCATTGGAAGTGATAGACTTCTATTTGAATTTCAAATTCATGTTCGGAGGTTGAAACGAGTTTAACAAGCCATCCTAATCTTTCCTCGCACTATGCCCATTGCAAAGTCACAAATTTAAGAGGAAATTTTACATGGGTATGTGAGAAGAGAGTGTCTTTATGAGAGGAGTCTTCGGGGGAGAAAATTCTAGAGAGGGGGGTGCACGTCATGGGGATGAGAAAAGTCCATAGAGGGAGAAACATGTTCCCTACACCAACTTCTATATCTCATGCCAACTTTTATTTTTTATTTTTTATTTTTGGATGCCCACTTTAAATGGGATCTGAGTGAGGTGTGTGTAGATTGGAGAGTCTTCAACTCATGAAAATTTGTTTCATGAGAAAATTCAAGAGGGAGTAGGCGTGAGACTATTTTTGGGCATCAGGATTTTTGGTGTATGTAAAACCCTAGAGTTGGGACTCAGGATTTGAGTGGAGAGATCGAATGCTGTGAGCATCGGATCACCACCAAACTTTATAAACCATCTCATCATCCTCCTGTATACATCATCTAATCTTCTAGAGTGTCTAGGAGATCAGGAGAAAGATGATCAATTGGATCAATCAAGATTAGCCATCGAATGCTCCAGCAAGGAGCTAGCACTCCAATGGAGCTGGTCGGGATCAAGAGCTCCATGTGGATCAACCACAAAGGTTGGATAAGTGTACGGCTATAGTGTGACACTAGAGTATATTTCAATGGATTCAGATCATGAAGATCAGCTATCCATGGGTATCGAGTTCTGAACTTGAATCGGTTAGCAAATATGATTTGCTGATCGATCACATTTAAATTTTAAATTACATATTAGCATATCTAGATCCTGAGTAAGATTTTTTGATTTGATCAATGCATGCATAGGTTAATTTTAGATTAATTTGATACTTCTGCTATAGTAATATTCAAAAAATATTTTGAAAAGCAAGCTAAAATCCTGCGCGATTTCCTTCAGGAACTCTCCTTAGAAGATTCCACAACTATGCTCCACTGAATACCATAAAGACCTAAGTGCTAATGAAGATAAAGAAGCAACTGCCAAGACTAGAGAGGTTGTAGAGTCAGCCAGCTAGACTTAACCCCAATAAGTACTGCCTCTACCATCACGACCATAGTCATGATACTGAAGAATGTATCCAGCTTCAGGATGAGATCGAAGCACTGATTAGAAGTGGTCGATTGGATCGATTCAGACATTGATTAGAAAGAAGAGAGGATTGGCCAAGAGCCCTACCATAGCTTGAACTACCTCAGAGGGATAAGCAGTAAGGAGATCGACCTCCACTTGGCATCATCAATACTATTGCTGGGGGACATCGGTGGGAGAAAGCTAGTGGATCGATGGAGCCAGCAAAGAAGTAGTGGACTGAAGAGCCTATCACTTTCATTGAGGAAGATGCTCAAGTGGTATAGTTTTCGCATAATGATGTAGTTGTAGTAACTTTAAATATTGCAAACTATGATGTTCTCCATGTTTTAATTGATAATGGAAGTTTTATTGATGTCTTATTTTCTGATGCTTTCTCTAAAATATCCATATTTGATAGTAGGATGGGTCCAATGAATTTCCCATTAGTTGGGTTCACTGGCGACATAGTGCCAGTTGAAGGGATAATAACTTTATATAAGTTGTGGCAGGTCGGTATCCAAAGCAATTCAAAGCTCAAGTTGATTTTTTGGTGGTCAAGACCCCTTCTGCCTATAATGTAATCCTTGGTTGATCTAGTTGGAATGCATTCTGGGTAGTTATCTCAAATTGTTATCTAAAAATGAAGTTCCCAACAGGATCTGGAGTAGGAGAGGCTCGGGAAGACCAAGCTTTGGCTAGGCATTGCTACACCATCACCTTGCAAGAAGGGAAGCAAGCAGGTCCCTGTCTAATGGATGGACTTGACGCCCGTGATGATTTGACTGAAGAGTGGGGAGAGCCCATCGATGATCTTGTAGCAATTTCTTTGAATGATGGAAATAAGAATCATACTATCCAGATTGCCTCCAACTTAAAAGGAGAAGTCAGGAAGCAACTCATCTCTTTCTTGCAAAGGAATGCTATCATTTTTACCTAGATACCTACAGATATGCCAGGAATCGATGTAGAAGTGATGAAACATCATCTAGATGTAGATCTCAAATACTGACCAGTGAAGCAAAAGAAGCACAGCTTTGTACCAGAGAGACAGAAAGCCATCATGGATGAGGTTGATAAATTGCTTAAGATGGAGTTCATTTGACAAGTGTCTTACCTAGATTGGATTGCAAACATCATTCTTGTCAAAAAAGCTAATGGCAAATGAAGGATGTGCATAGACTTCACAGATTAAAATAAAGCTTGTCCAAATTCTTTGCCTAGGATTGACCAACTGGTGGATGCAACTTCAGACCATGAGCTCCTCATCTTCATGGATGCCTTTTTTAGTTATAATCAAATCCGAATGGCACCAAAGGATGAACAGAAGATCGCTTTTATTACGGATCATGATTTTTATTGTTACAAGATCATGCCCTTTGGGCTCAAGAATGCAGGTGCAACTTATCAGCACCTAGTCAACAAGATTTTCAAGAAGCAGATCGGCTGCAACATGGAGGTCTATATAGAAGATATGCTGGTTAAAATTTGATCTTTATCAGATCATATTATCGATCGTGAAGAAACCTTCGACATCGTTCAAAGGTACAAAATAAAGCTGAACCCTACAAAATGTGCTTTCGAAGTGATCTTAAGAAAGTTCCTAAGATTTATGGTGTCGAAGCATGGCATTGAAGTAAATCCACAAAAGATCAAAGCTATCCAGGAGATGACTATCCCAAAAATAATAAAAAAAGTTTAGTGCCTTACAGGCAAGGTAGCAGTACAGAATCATTTCATCTCAAGATTGGCAAAACATTGCATTCCCTTCTTTCAAGTACTAAAATAGCCTAAGAACTTCAAATGGACTCTCGAGTGTCAGTAGGCCTTTGAAGAATCGAAGAACTACCTTAGTTCACCTCCATTACTCACCAAGCCTGAACCAGGAGAAGAGTTATTCTTATACTTAGCAGTATCATCAACAGCTATTAGAGCCTCCTGGTCAGAGAAGAAGCTAAAGTCCAGAAGCCAATCTATTACATAAGCTGAGTTCTACGGGATGTAGAAATAAGGTATATCAGATTAGAAAAACTAATATATACCTTGTTGATTGTAGCCAAGAAGCTCTGACCTTATTTATTAGGGCATATAATTATTCTTCTCACTGATCAACCTATTAAGGAAGTCCTACATCGGCCTGATACCTTAGGAAGGATAGCAAAGTGGGTGATTGAGCTAACCAAGTTTAATATCAATTTTCAACCTCGATCATCCATTAAGGCTCAAATATTGGCTGACTTTGTAGCAGAGTGCGCCATCCCAGTGTTAGATATGTGTCCTAGAAGCCAAAATTGGTTGATACTTGTAATACACTTCTAGAGGTAAAATTATAATTTTAACTATAAATAATAAAATGGATTATGTTCTATCATAAATGTGTATTTAGTGTCTGTGATATATTCCTTGAGTTAATGGTAATGATAATTCTTATTTTCAAGAGTTGAAAATTTAAGACAAGAATTTTTGTTATTAACTCATAAAATGCTTCCAACCGTAGGATCATCATGAGGATGGTGATTGAACTAGAAGGTTGGTGTACAATCACTTCTTTATAGTCATGAGTCTTGAGTCTACGATGTAGAGAGATCAGAGTGAGAGTATAGGTACTCGTGAGAGAATGAGGGCACTGAGCGTGACCACCTCGAGCAGTCATAAGGAAGACTACCTTCTCATCGATGATTGGCTTGAAGCTGCAGTGGTGTGTCTGGTTCTTTGATCTGAGGTGCATTGGTAGTTCACCTTGAGGGTGTTATAGTTTGACTACATCATGACTTGATCTTCTAGCCATTTGAAATTCTGAGGTATATATTAGCTATAGCATGTTCGTTGTAGGAATTGGATTGCACCAAGAGGGAATCTATCTACCTCGATGGATGAGGAGCAGTCCTATGATGATCATGAGAATCAAGTCCTTAAGCTCATGGCCATGGCAGAGTGAAATAATAGAAAGAGTTTCTATTAAGATTTTCACATAAGACTTGAATCAAATGATTAAATCATATGATGGAAATTAGGGTTTGACGAGTTCACCTTAATCCTAATCTGATCGGGGCTCAGGATAGAAGAACTTAATCACATAGGTAGCTACACTGAGAAGTTTGTTTTCAGTTCTGATCGGTTGCCATCACATACTGCCAGGTGTCACTGGTGGATTTTGGGAGCAATTAGAATGATTTGAATGATCGATCATTCTAGTTGTATAAATCAGAATAAGTTCTGATCCATCGGAAGGGTTTCAATGATGTCGATGATAGAGATCATGACATATCCTATTACCATATAGAACTAAATCTAACTAGGTCACACAAATAAGGGTTTAGATTTGGATATCAATAATTGGACAATCTAGTTCAATTGATTTGAATAAGATTCAATTAGGTTCAAGAAAAACATGCTAGCACACGATCGAGCCAAACGTTTTCCTTCTACTATCATTAAAAGTTATCTCGACTGAGCCAAATATGTTTGTGCTCACTCAGATATCTTTACTTGGTCTGACTGGAGCTTGTCCAAGTTAGAAATAGGTTGTCTTAATTTATGAGATAAATTTGAGACTATACCTGCCATTTTCCATGATCTGCTAATTCTTATCTTTTGACTTTGGTCAAACATTGACGTTTGACACTTAGACATCTGTCCATATATCATGCACCCATAGGAGAGTAGATAGGGGCTTGTCCCCTTACTAGAAATTGAAAAGGAGGGGGTGCACACCTAGGGAGGCATGCACCCATGGATAGGGATGCCTGAAGTCCCATACAGATGGGACTCCAGGTTGCTTCTTGGAATCAACTTAGGTAGGCACCTAAGACTCAGCTTTGACCAGTCTTGGCACCACCTAAGGATGATTTGAGGGGGCTTTCATCTGATTGAATCAGATGATATCATTTCATCAAATAGATTTAGATCTAATTGTATGAAGCAATGTGACTAGCCGGGATGATGTGGCACTACATGGCGCAACAGGGTCTATATAATCCCTGTCTACGCCAAGCTTTATAGAAGTTCTCCCTTAGCCCATGCCTCAAGGCTGCTCCTCTCCCTCCTCCATACTATCTTTTGGTTCTCTCTCTCCTCTCCACACCTAAGGAGATTTGGGCTCCAGTTTGGTATGATCCAGGGAAGAGAAAGGTGATGAGAAAGGAAGAAGGCAGCACTACCGGAAAAGATGATTCCAGATCTTCGAAAGGAGTTTTGAAGATCCTCCAAATTAGATCTAGGCTTGATATTTGAAGAGGTGATAAAGAAGAAGAAGATCTCTAGGTCTAGCTTGAGTGGATACTGGTACAGACCAGGTGCTTGCGTGGCTAGATCCAGAACTTCAGGCAATCAGCAGGATCATCATAGGATAATCTGATTACCCAACAAAAGGTACAAAATTAAATCAAATTTAATTTTTTAATTTTATTTTATTAGATTCATAAAATTAGATCTAAAAGATCTCAGATATAATCTAGATTTAAAATAAAAATTTTTGAAATATCTCTCTTGATCCAATCAGATCTAAATGAACCTGACCCGAGAATTCAGGATTTTTCCTTCAACTAGTATCAGAGCTAGGTTCTAATAAATTATTTAGATCTAATTTTATTTTAATTTTGATTTAATAATTAGGTTATTTTAAATGTCATATGAGATGTGATTAGATCCAAAATCAAAAAAATTAAAATTAAATAATTTAGACCTAAGTTTTACAAGCTGCATGACTAGTTATAAAATAGAACTATTCTATACGTAGTCTTGCATGTTCATAATTTAATTTGATTAAGTTATAATTTTAGGTCTATTTATTTACTATTTTTTATATTATAAATATTATAATAATATTTAAAAAATAATAAATAAAATTATTTAATTTTTGGATCATATGAGATATGATGAATGCATGTTTAGACTAGTTGTGGAATAGTTCTACATAATTATCTAGATTAAAATTTATTTTGATGTGATCAATTTAAATTTAATTTTTTAGATGAATTATGAGATAATTTAGATCTAAAAATATGCATGATATGATACATGAGATGTATGTAAAATATGTATAAAGTTAGATCAATTTTTATATATGAGATATATGATGTAGATCTAACTAATTTTATAGATTTATATTTCTGATTAAGATATTTTCCTTGGCTGTCTGATCATAAGAACAAAGTAGGGTTTAAATACCTTCTCCTTCCATTTGATGGGGTGTTCTTATGATGTGTAAGGATGCTGCGCATTCATCCTTAATCAAAAATCAAGAACTTATTTTCTGCAAAATCCTAGATCCTGAAATCCTAGGATTTTATTTACATATTTTATTTATGAATCCTGAACATAATTAAGAATTAAGATTATAAAATATTTGTTAGGTCTAAAATTAAGAATTTTGGATCTAAGACATATTCATAAAATTGGGTTCGGGCTTAGGTAGCTCAATTAGGTCTAAGTGGTTGATCAAACCAAATCAAGAGTTGGTTAGATGGGATCAATAGTGCTTAAATTGACCAGCCTAATAGGATTAAGTCTGGGTCAAGATCGAGTCACGTAAGTGATCGATCAAGCTAAGACCTAATTAGGCTTAGTGGTTAGAGTTTGGATTATAGGCTAATCCGATTGGTTCTGGGTCAATAATTTGGTGTCTAAGGTAAGTTTGGCAGATATGATCGATTGATTTTTAATTAGGAGCTACTCGATTTGAATGCATTCTTATCGAGTTAATGGCATATTCTTTCTACCGGTCTCGCTTAACTGGCCATATTTGTTGGCTGAGTCCTGATTTGAGGTGGCCAATAATCCAAGCTAACCCATGCCACTAGGTTAGTCATAATGGTTATGACTATGTCAAGTCTAGTTTAATGAGATCTAAATCAAATCTTCCTAAGAAAAGATTAAGTCTAAGGTCTTCCACCATTGTAGATGTGCGGGCCCTTTTCGGGGTTGATTGTTCTCGACTGGTTACAGTGGTTCAATTACACCAGAAAGATGCAACCATATCTATTAGGCATTGGATGCTACAGGTTAGAGGATGGATTGAGCTCAATATTTTGGATACAATGGGAGACTCAATTAGGAATCCAATCTGTGCAAATGATGGATATGACTTAACTAAGGAGTGGATCAATATTCCTGGCAAGATAAGATTCATGAATTAGAGACCAAATTTTGGATGCACCATGATTAGAGAATCATTGAACAAGAGTTGTTCACTCATTGGCTAACCCATCACCAATAACTGTTAGGTGAGGTGATGAGTCAGTTAGTGGGACCGCACCATCCACTAGAAATCATTAATCATGGAGATATTTGCATCTCTATAGAGGGAGTGTAGGGATCTGAAAAAATAGAGGGAGCTAATTTATTTAAAAATAAAACTCCTAAATAAATTAGTCAAGTCTTAATTATAATATCTAACTAAAAATTTTGACTCTCTATAGAAAAATATCCGCGTCCAACCTACTTGCATGTATCCTGGATACCTATAGACTGACCGAACCTAACTACAAGGATTAGCTCTGAAACTTCAAAATTATTTTAAATTTTGAGAAGTTAACTCATGTATTGGACCAGGATCCTCTCATCTTATCAGCTCGTCCATCCACTGAACAAAGAGCATCTCTTGAAAAGTGGATGGACGAAGATAACAAGGCAAAATAGTATATGTTGGGCTCGATGTCTGATGAGTTTCACCACCAACATGAAGATATCAGGACTGTTCGCCAAATGTTGGCTCACCTACAAGAGATGTTTGGTGAACAGAGTCGTACAGCCAAGTATCAAGTCACTAAACGACTTTTTAAGGCTAAAATGCATGATGGGCAGTCAGTCCAAGATCATTATCTGATGATGATTAAGGACTTGGAAGAGCTTGAGAAGCTCGAAGTGAAGTTGGACCTAGATTTATAGAATGATATAATTCTATAATCCTTGACTGATGCATTTGGGCAGTTCATTATAAACTACCATATGCATAAACTTCAAAATTTCCTGGCCGAACTTATGAACATGCTGGTTACTAGTGAGCTTTCCATGAAAGGTTCTAAAGGCTCAGTGCTTGCTATGGAATGGACTTCTTCCAAAAGAAAGTCTTTTGAAAAGAGAAAAGAGTTTATGAAAAGGCAGATGGTGGAAGGAGAAAAGAAGAAAAAGTTAGAGCTGAAGAAGAAGGCCGCTGACAAAGAAAAATATTTTCATTACAACAATGACGGCCATTAAAAGCGGAACTGCCCTACTTACTTGGCCATCCTGAAGAATAAGAAGGAGGCAGGTCCTTCTGGAGGTATATTCATTATTGAGTCTAACCTTATGGTTTCTTCTGCATCCAGTTGGGTGCTTGACTCTGGTTCTAATGCTCATTTGTGCACTTCTATGCAAGATCATGAGGATAGCAAGAGGCTGAGGGTTGGTGAGATGATCCTGTGCATCAAAAATAGAGCAAGAGTTGCTACCATGGCCATGGGAACATACCCTCTTTGACTACCATCTGGTTTAGACTTAGTATTAAAAGATTGTTATTATGTGCCTGCTACAAGCAGGAATTTGATTTCTATTTCATGCCTAGCATTAGAAGGCTATGTAATTCATTTTCTTCAGGACTGTTATAACATTCTTTATGAAACAAATAAAATTGCAAGTGGTTTTCTTATTAACGATCTTTATTAGTTACATATTGATATATCTATTTGTAATATCAAGCAAAATATGAATGCCATAAAATGACCTAGGGATAGTCCAAACGATAGGTATCTATGGCACCTAAGACTAGGTTATATAGCAGAAGATAAGGTTAACAAATTGGAGAAAATCGGACTATTGAATCCATTGACTTTTGAGTCATATCCAATTTGTGAATCTTGACTTCATGGCAAAATGACTAAACTTCTTTTTATAGGACATGGGAAAAGAGCCACGGATCTTCTTGCCCTAGTACATACTGATGTGTGCGGCCCATTTGATGTACTGACTAGAGGCAACTTTGTCTACTTCATAATCTTTATCGATGATTTATCTAGGTATGGGTATGTGTATCTTATGAGACACAAGTCTGAAGCTTTTGAAAAGTTCAAAAAATTTAGACATGAAGTAGAAAAGTAAACTGAAAAACCTATTAAGGTTCTTCGATCAGATCGAGGAGGTGAATACCTTAGTTGAGAATTTCTGAACTATCTCAAGAAAAATAGCATAGTCTCTCAATGGACTCCACCTAGAACACCTCAACTTAATGAGGTTTCAGAACGGAGGAATCGGATCCTATTAGATATGGTCTGATCCATGATGAGCTTCATAGACCTTCTTGATTTTCTTTGGAGATACTGTTTGTTAACTCTAATATACTTACTGAATAGGGTTCCTTCTAAAACTATTCCTACCACACCGTATGAGATATGGCATGGTAAGAAATCAAGTCTGAGTCATCTCATAATTTGAGGTTGTCCGGCTCATGTTAGAAGACAACAAGCGGACAAGTTAGACTTTAGGTCATTTAGAGCTCGATTTATAGGATATCCTAAAGAATCATTAGGATATTATTTCTACATTCTAGAAGATCATAATGTGCTTGTGAGTCGATATGCCATCTTTCTTGAAAAATAGTTTATTCAAGATAGCGGCATTGGAAAGCAGATCAAGCTCGATGAGAAAGTCTCATAAGAGCGAAGAGCTAAGGACCAAATAGAACCAAATCAGGTTGAGCCAATACAATCACTACCTCCTCCACCTTGTAGATCAGAAAGAATTTTTCATCCCCCTGAGAGGTACATAGGTACCATTTTAGAGAAAATAGAGAAAATATTTCTCGTAGGTAGTGGGGTTCATGGTGATGATCCCAAAACCTATAACGAGGTGATATCGGATATTGACTCTGAGAAATGGATAGAGGCAATAAAGTCAGAAATTGACTTGATACACTCAAACCAAGTTTGGACCTTGGTAGATCCATCAGAAGGTATAGTACCTATTGGGTGTAAATGGATCTACAAGAGAAAGATTGGTGTAGATGAAAATGTGGAGACATTCAAAGCTAAATTAGTGGCACAAGGTTATAGTCAGCACGAAGGCATTGACTATCAGGATACTTTTTTGCCAATAGCTATGCTAAAATCTATCCGCACATTGCTTTCTATTGTAGCCTATTTCGATTATAAAATATGGCAAATGGATGTGAAAATGATATTCTTAAATGGATATCTTGAGGAAGATATTTGTATGGAGCAGTCATTAGGTTTCACATCCAGTGATACTAATCATAAGATATGCAAGTTGCAAAGATCCATATATGGACTTAAGCAAGAATCTCGGAGCTGGAATACTCATTTCAATGATGTGATCAAATTATTTAGTTTCATCAAGAACGAGGAGGAACCATGTGTCTTCAAAAAGATCAGTGGGAGCGCTATTGTCTTTCTCGTATTGTACGTGGATGATATCCTCCATATTGGGTGATATTCCCATATTGACCATAGTTAAAATATGGTTATCTAAAAAATTCTCCATGAAAGACCTAAGAGAAGCATCCTTTATTCTAGGAATGAAAGTCTATAGAGATAGACAGAATAGGATGCTAAGACTTTCACAGAAGATGTATATAGAGGAAGTGCTAAAGAGGTTTAGCATGGAAAACTCTAAAAGGGGTTTGGTATCCTTCAGACATGGCATTCATCTTTCCAAGAGGATGTGCCCTAGCACACCTAAGGAAATAAAATGCATGAGCAAGATCCCTTATGCTTCAGCAATAGGGAGCCTCATGCCATGTTATGTACATGACCTGATATAGCCCATGCTATGAGTGTCATGAGCAGATATCAGTTGAATCCAGATGAAGAATACTGGACTTCTGTGAAATGTATCCTTAAGTACTTGAGAAGAACTAAGGATATGTTGTTGGTCTTTGATAATGGAGAACTCTATATCTAGGGATATACAGACTCGAATTTTATGTCTGATGTAGATGATCGAAAGTCAACATCTGAAAGTCTATTTTTATATAATGGTGGAGCTGTTAGTTGGAAAAATTCTAAGCAGATTCCACCATGGAAGCAGAATATATTGCTGCATCAGAAGCTATGAAGGAGGCATTCTGGTATAAAAAGTTTGCCGCAGAGATCGAAGTGATGCCATTAGATGCCATTCCTCTATACTGTGACAACAATAGCGCCATAGCCCTTGCTAAGGAGTTGAGGTCTCATCAAAAATTCAAGCACATCGAGCGGCGATACCACCTCATCTACAATTACCTCGAGAAGGATTATATCGAGGTCAAGAGAGTCGACTCCACAGATAATGTGGCAGACCCACTTACAAAGCTATTGGGCCAGTAGAAGATCGAAGCCCACCTTAAGAAGATGGGACAGATTTGTAGCCAATTGGTTTTAGGTCAAGTGAAAGTTTGTTAGATATGTGTGCCTTATAAGCCAGAATTGCCTGACACTTGTAATACACTTCTAAGGATAAAATTATAATTTTAACTATAAATAATAAAATGAATTATTTTCTATCATAAATATGTATTTAGTGTCTGTGATACATCCATTGAGTTAATGGTAATGATAATTCTTATTTTCAATAGTTAAAAATTTAAGACAAGAATTTTCATTATTAACTCATAAAATGCTTCCGACTGTAGGATCATCATGAGGATGGTGATTGATCCAAAAGGTTGGTGTACAATCCCTTCTTTATAGTAGATGAGTCTTGAGTCTACGGTGTAGAGACACCGAAGCAAGAGTATAGGTACTCGTTAGAGAATGAGGGCACTGAACATGACCACCTCGAGAAGTCATGAGGAAGTCTACCTTCTCGTCAATGATTGGCTTGAAGCTGTGGTAGCATGTCTGGTTCTTTGACCTAAGGTGCATCGACAGTTCACCTTGAGGGTGTTATAGTTTGACTACACCATGACTCGATCTCCTAGCCATTTGGAATCCTCAGATATATGTTGGCTATAGCATGTTCATTGTAGGAATTGGATTGCACCAAGAGGGAATCTATCTACCTCGGTGGATGAGGAGTAGCCCTATGATGATCATGAGAATCAAGTCCTTAAGCCCATGGCCATGGTAGAGTAAAATAATAGAATGAGTTTTTATTAATATTTTCACATAGGACTTGAATCGAATGATTAAATCATATGATAGAAATTAGGGTTTGATGAGTTCACCTTAACCCTAATTTGATCGGAGCTTAGGATAGAAGAACTTAATCACACAGGTAGCTACATCGAGAGGTTCATTTTTAATTCTGATGGATTGCCACCATATATTGCTAGGTGTCATTGATGGATTTTAGAAGCAATTAGAATGATTTGGATGATCGATCATTCTAGTTGTATGAATTAGAATACGTTCTGATCCATCGGAAGGTGTTTCGATGACGTCGATGATAGAGATCATGACATATTTAATTACCATATAGAACTAAACCTAACTGGGTCACACAAACAATCGTTTGGATCTAGATATCATCAATTGGACAATTCAGTTTAATTGATTTGAAGAAGATTCAATTAGGTTCAAGAAAATCATGCTAGCACATGATTGACCTTAACGTTCTCCTTCTACTATCATTAAAAGTTATCTCGACTGAGCTAAATGTGTTTGTGCTCACTCAAGTACCTTTACTTGATCTGACTGGAGCTTGTCTAGGTTAGAAAAGGGTTGTCTTAATTTATGAGATAAATTTGAGACAACACCTGCCATTTTTCATCACCTGCTAATTTTTGTCTTTTGACTTTGGTCAAACATTGACCTTTGATACTTAGACATCTGCCCATGTGTCATGCACCCATAGGAGAGCAGATAGGAGCTTGTCCCCTCGCTAGAAATTGGAAAGAAGGGGGTGCATGCCCAGGGAGGTGTGCGCCCATGGATAGGGATGCCTGGAGTTCCATACAGATGGGACTCCAGGTTGCTTCTTGGAATCAACTTTCGTAGGCGCTTAAGACTCAGCTTTGACTAGTCTTGGCATCACCTAAGGATGATTTTAGGGGGCTCTCATCTGATTAGATCAGATGATGTCATCCCATCAATCAGATTTAGATCTGATTGCATGAAGCAATGTAATTGACCGGGATGATGTGGCACTGCATGGCACAGCAGGATCTATATAAACCCTATCTGCACCAAGCTTTACAGAAGTTCTCCCCTAGCCCATGCCCCAAGGCTGCCCCTCTCCCTCCTTCATGCCATCTTCTGGTCCTCTCTCTCCTCTCCACGTCCAAGAAGATTTGGGCTCTGATTTGGTGTGATCCAAGCAAGTGAAAGGTGACGAGAAAGGAAGAAAGCAGCACTACTGCAAGAGATGATTCTAGATTTTCAAAAGGACTTTTGAAGATCCTCCAAATCAGATCTAGATCTAATATTTGGAGAGGTGATAAAGAAGAAGAAGATCTCAAGATCTAGTCCAAGTGGATACTGATAGAGGCCAGGCGCTTGCATGGCTAGATCCAGAACTTCAAGTAATCAGTAGGATCATCATAGGATAATCTGATTATCCAACAAAAGATACAAAATTAAATCAGATTTAATTTTTTTTTATTTTATTTTATTAGATCTATAAAATTAGATCTAAAATATCTTAGATCTAATCTAGATTTAAAAGAAAATTTTTTAAAATATTTTTCTTGATCCAATCAGATCTGAACGAATCTGATCCAATAAATCAGGATTTCCTATTCACCCAGATGGGGCTGAACCTGAGCATCAAAAAGTCAGTATTCTAGATTCCCTTGATGAGAAGGTTGATCTTCCTGAGAACTTCTAGGCATTATATGTGGATGATTCTTCTAATGCTTCTGGGGCAGGCACAGGCTTGATTCTCATTAATCTAGAAGGAGTTATAGAGGAGTATGCATTATGCTTCGACTTCCTCATCACTAACAATGAAGCAAAGTATGAAGCCCTGATTGCAGGACTAAGAATAGCCAAAGAACTAAAAGTAGAACATCTGAAAGTTTATAGTGACTCTTAGCTGGTTATGGGGTAAGTCAGTAACAATTATGAAGCTTAGGAGGAAGCATGAAAACATACTTAAAAAAGATGAGAAGCTTGATCTCGACCTTTAATAGCTTTGATATCTAGTAGATCCCTAGGATAGAGAATACTAAAGCTAATCTTCTCTCAAAATTGGCAACCCTCACCCCAAATGAACTGTCGAAGAAAGTCCTCTTCGAAGTTCTGTAGCACCTAGGTTTAGAAGAGTCCCAAGCAGTAATGTAGGTCAACCATGAGCCCCGCTAGATTAACCTACTGATTTTTTATCTCAAGAATGGAGTTCTTCCAAGAGATCCAAAAGAAGCTCGAAAACTAAAAAATAAGGCCTCCCGATATGTCCTGTATGAGGATAAGTTGTACAAGAGGTCGTACTCTCTGCCACTCCTCAAATATCTTAGACCTTCCGAAGCTAGTTACACCTTGAGGGAAGTCCATGAAGGAACATGTGGAAATCACCTAGGGGCCAGATCTTTATATTACAAACTACTTCGGTAGGGATATTATTGGCCAACAATGCACCAGGATGCTATAGAGTATATGAGAAAATGCAACCATTGCCAAAAAAATGCAAATATTCAGAGACAACTGGCTTCACAGCTCACACCTTTAAATGCCCCATGGTCATTTGCGTAGAGGAAAATGGATATACTTGAGCCTTTTTCCATAGAATCTGGATAGCGAAAGTTTCTTTTGATGGTAGTAGATTATTTTATTAAATGGTTTGAAGCCGAACCTCTAGCAAAAATTATTAAAACTAAAGTGTAGGACTTCATCTAAAAGTTAATTGTTTGCAGGTTTGGTCTACCTTGGACATTAATCATTGACAATGGCACTAGTTTGTAGGAGCAAAGCTCAATGAGTTTTGCAAAGATCTAAACATATTTCACCACTTCACATCAGTAGCTCATCCATAGGTGAATGGTAAGGTTGAAGTAACCAATAGAACTTTGCTTCAAGGGATCAACGCAAGAATTGAGAGGACAAAAGGCACTTGAGTAGATGAACTTTATTATGTGCTTTGGGCTTACTGAACTATCCAAAGATTACCTACTGGAGAAACTTTCTTTGCATTGGCTTTTGGGATGGAGACAGTTATTCCAGTCAAACTCCTACTTCTTTTAGTGCAGGTTGAAGCCTATAATGAATAAAGCAACTTGTAGGACCTTAGAGCAAATCTTGATCTGCTAAAAGAAAAATGAGAGAAGGCTCAGATCCGAATGGTGGCTTATAAGCAAAGGATAGCTCGCTACTATAATTCAAGAGTCAGAAATAAGATATTCAAAGTAGGAGACCTGGTGCTTCGATTAGCGAATATATCATAAGCCCAAAATCAAGGAAAGCTTGTCCTAAATTAGGAAGGCCCATATGAGGTCGTGAAAATCATCTGATCAAGAACATATTATCTAAAGAAGCTCGAAGGAGCTGTGCTACCACAGCCATGAAATTCAAAAAATCTATGAATATATTATTAATAATTACATCTTAATAAATTTTTTTCATTTTAATATTTTCATCTTTGGCTCAAAATTATGCAATGGCAGAGAATTATAGAAAATAAAATTGAAAGCTTCTATTTCTTAAATTAGAGGTAAAGGAGAGAGGCTCTTTCAATGGTCCTTTTATATCCCAATGATCTTATTAGAAATAGGAGGAGAACCTCATCCTAATAAGCAAAAAAGCTAATTCCGTCAGGAATAGGAGGAGGATCTCATCCTGAATGGGGGACAAGGGGAGAGGCTCTTTCAATGGTCCTTTTGTATCCTAATGATTTTCTAAGGAATAGAAGGAGAACCTTGTCCAAATAAGAAAAAAGCCAACCCCATCATGAACAGGAACAGAACCTCATCTTAACAAGGGGACAAGCAAAGAGGCCCTTTTAATGGTTCTTTTGTTCTCCAATGATCTTGTTAGGAATAGGAGGAGAACCTCGTCCTAACAAGAAAAAAGTCAATCCCATCAGAAACAAGAGGAGGACCTTATCTTGATAGGAGGATAAGGAGAGAGGCCCTTTCAATAGCTCTTTTGTGCTCCAATGATCTTGTTAGAAATAGGACGAGAACCTCATCCTAACAAGAAAAAAATCCAATCCCATTAGGAACAGAAAGAGGACCTCATATTGATAGAAGGATAAGAGGAGAGGCTCTTTCAATGGTCTTTTTGTATCCTAATGATCATGTTAGGAATAGGACAAGAATCTCGTTCTAATAAGAAAAATGGCTAATTCTGTTAGAAATAGGAGGATCTCATCCTAACAGAGGGACAAGGGAAGAGGCCCTTTCAACGATCCTTTTATGCCCCGATGATCTTATTAGAAATAGGAGGAGGACCTCATCCTAATAAGAAAAAAAGGTCAAATATGTCAGGAACAAGAGGAGGATCTCGTCTTGACATGGATAAAAGAAGAGAGATCCTTTCAATGATCCTTTTGTGCCCTAATTATCTTGTTAGGAATAGAAGAAGAATCTCATCTTAACAAGGAAAAGCGCCAACTAGGTGAAGAATAAGAGGAGAACCTCATCCTGACATGAATGAAAGCTACTTAGAAAGGAGATTTTGTCCAAGCAAAAGCTGTAATCGATTGCATGAAAGCCAGAATATCTTGCATTATCAGAGGTCGAAAGCTTTTAATTTTAGGAATTGAAAAATATGGGGGGCAAGGGCATAAAGTGTGATGATCTCAATTTATAAACGAGTGGAAAAAATGTTCATGATATGGAGTGAAGATCTCAAAACGACATTGACAAATAGAAAAGAAGAAAAGAAATAATAAGCATGAAGCAAGAAACTCCATGTTAAGATAGCTAGAAGAAGTATCCTTTCCATTAAGATTAAAAGAGTTCATTACACAGGATGTCAAGTTCGATTATATAAAAAGAAGAAGAGAGAAAAATAACCAAAGTCTCAATTAGTATCAGACTTCAGACTGCCAGCACAAGCCAATACCAAGGATAACTTCATGTCCTTAACCTTTTCTTTGAGCTTCCGCCAAGCTACTAGGCTTTCGCTTAATAATTTCTTATGCCTTCGAGAGTCATCTTCAACTTCTCTTAGCCTCCTTCTTAGTATGGATGACTCCGCTTCAGCATCTTTGATAGCGTTCTTTTGATAGGCCATTTGGATCCTTAGTTGTTCAAGTTCAGTCAATTCTTTTGCATGTATCTCGGACAGGCTTTGCAAGGTACTCCTCAAGGATAGGACCTCCTTTGAGTCCTTGCTTGAGCTAGCCCGAGTCCCTTCGGATAATTATCACTGAAGTTGAGTGATCTCATTATCAGTCCTTCAAGGCTTTTTCTTAAGGTCGGCAACTTGGCCTCACCAATCATGTCTACATTCCTTATGAGAGTCCTTAGCTACCTATAATTGACTTTAGAATTCGGAGAACTTCTTTGTCTAATCTCAGCCATATTCTTCCCGATTAGTGGACCATGCTGAACTTCCTTCAAGTATCCGAATTCTCTCTTTTGCAGTCTTTAGCTCAACTTTCAGAGAGCTTGCCTTGGCTGTCAGGATCTATGCCTTGTTGTTGCCGAGCTTCTTCACTCATTCTAATTCCTCTGTCAGATGATGTTTCTTATTGATATAGTCTATGGCATCCTTTTTATGGACTTGTTGAAGATGGATGACTTCAACTGTGGCTTCCAAATAGTACTTCTTCAACTTCTGAAGCTCGTCCTCTACTTTCTTCAATTTTTTCTTAGTTTGGTGAACCTTCCTCTTCAGATTCTTAATGATAGATCTTAGACGAAGGCCTTGGGATAATGGTGTGGCATCGACAGGAGTAGGTGAATCATGATTATCTTCACTAGGAAGATTCTAAACTATAAGCACTCCATGGCATAAATATAAAAGAAAATTTATTTTTATTAATTCAAAATGTTCAAGTACAAGAAGAAAATATAAAAAAAAGATACAACAAAAAGATGTCTCAGCCTTCAGAGGAGTGGTAGAGAAGTTCGGTGTAGCCCCAGTTGGCATAGATTCTTCAAAAATAGGAGGAATAGGCGTAGTTGGAGATGTAGCAGGGATGGGCTCTGTTGGTGGAAGATTGGTAGCTTCATTGGATGGTCCCGCTTCATCTTCAAGAGCTTCTTCATACAAGAAGCTGAGGTCGAGCTCGAGAAATCTATTGGCAATTCTGTCCTCACAAAGCTCGAACTCTTTATTAAAGGCCTCTTGATCGAAATTGACATTAATATCCAATATCTCAAAGGAAGCCTTAAATTCTTCTATTGCTTGGGCCTTGGCCTCCAAGATCTACCTTGAGATCTACTCCTCCAGCTTGACAGTCTCATCTTTAACCTTTTTCCTCTTATCCTCTTCCAAAACCAAGATTGCCTTCAGTCCCGTCGATGCTTGCTCCTCTCTCTTAAGCATCTCTTGCAGATCCCCAACTTTGTTAGATTTTTTCTTTAGGAGGTGGTCAACTTTAGTAGATTTCTCCTCCAAAAGGTGGTTGACCTTGGCTCTCTCCTTAACAAAGCCCTTAACCTCAGCTTGATGATCTTCTTGGACCTTCACCAACTCTGACCTTAAGCGATCCAATGATTTAATGTAACCAAGCAATTGGTGGCCCGTTTGCAAGGGACGAAGTGAGTTATACAAATGAAGAAACACTAAGAAATTTAATGAGAAAAGGAAGGGCAAAATGATTACCTTAAGAAAGGATCCAAGTGAATCCCAAGCGTGCTGATCAACATCCACGTCAACAATCCTATCTACTACATCAGGTAAGGTGAACCCATCGACCAAGCCCTTGATGATGTCATGGTTATCGAAGGGGTTCTCTCCTAGCTCCTCGTCAGAATTATTAGGCCTGTTAAGATGAGTCTTTCATTGAGATTTTTTGACAGCCATTTTGGTCTACTTCTTTTTGACCTCCTTTTTTCTTTCGATAGGAGGCTTTGGAGCTTGAACCTCAGTAGGAGGACTTAGGGGCATTAAAGGCCTTATGACCTCGATGGTGGCATTGACCTCAGTGATGGAGGCAACCTTGACAGCATCAGCAACTTCAAGTGTAGTGGTAGCATTGGCGGGGGCAGTAGAGCTTGAAATTTCAATCCTTGCCCTCTTCAAGCCCTTGCTGGGTGCTTTTACTCTCCTTTTGTGGGTCTGGAGCCTCTTTGAAAGTAGCTCAATGGCCTTAGCATCCATTTCTATAAAGAAAAAGAAAGTATGGTTAATGAAGAAAAGTAAAAAGAATAGTTCATAAACTTTGGCCAAATACCTATTGGATTAAGAAGACTAATGCCAAAGTTGAACAGGAGTTGCTTACTGAGAAGTTCAGACAGCAATGGAATTTTGTAATCCTTCAATTTATTGGAGGAGTCAAGATCTTGCCTATCTAATCTGGGAGCTCGGCGAACTGACTCTCTAAGAATACCCCATGGGGGAAGTCCTAACTCTAGGATTGGGTAGGATACAAAGAAAAACTTCTCCTTCAAGTTGTGAATGGAGGAAGGAGCTCTTTTCAATAATTCTTTCATGCCAAATGGGGGCGAAAAGTACCATCAGTCCTTTGTAGAAGGATGATGTTTAAAAGTATAGTAGTTTCAAAATAGAAAAATGGTTGGATGAACTTGAACGAAGAGACAAAGGTATTGGAAATTATGTTCCAAAGCCAATCATCAGTCTATTGATGGTTGAGCTATTTTATAATTATAATTAATTTATTAATTAATAAAAATATTTTGGCATCTTTTTCATCATAAGTTTACATCTTCTAATGAACTCCATTGCTATGATGAAGTCCTTAGGACTGTTTAGTTTTGATAAAGAGAGAATTTATTGATTAGTCCTTAAATGGGTTCATGACCAAATGATAGGCATTTAATTAAGACAATAACGTTTAACGAGCATAGGTTGCTATATACCATATAGGTTGGTTGTTCTTTTAACCAAGGAGTGTGAAGACACTGATATGACATACAGGTGAGATGTATGGATACATCGTCATTAAACATGACCAACTTTAGAGCATTCTGCTATCGAGAATGTCTCTGATAGGATATAGGTATACGTATCCCTTAGACCTGAGATCACCTCAGTAACATGCAAGCAACTCACTATGCTTTGGTACCGGACTAATTGAATTTTTAATTCAGCAATGGAATGCTTTTGGGCACAGTCAGGTACTTGCAATGTCAGAGTGTGATCAAGATGAAATTGACCACTCCAAGAGTTGGAGAAGAATGTATCACTATATTTTAATATAGCAAAATCTTGGCCAGGATAATCCATCAGATGGATTTGATATTTTGAAATACAATGTGGACAACCTAATCAGAGTTGATAGTTGAACTTTGAGGTGTCCTACGAGCATTGTGGTCAAGGAGATGAATTATATGGAAACTATATCCATATGGATTCTAAGGATGGTGTTCTACACCTTCGATCTATCCAACTATCGGATATCATTGCTAGATGGTCACTTTGATTGGTATAAAAATTTATTCTTATGCTATTGGCTTAGGTTCGGACCTATGAGATCATACACATTAAAGCTTATAATCTGATCAGATGGTTGATCAATGATTAAGAATTATTCTAGGGTTAAACAATCAATACGATTGTGGTTTAACCTAGTGCAAGTGTTGCAGGAGGATTGATTAGCAATTAAATTGCTAATTGACTTAATTTGATTAAGTCAATAGATTGAGATTAAGTCTAATTAAATATTATTTAATTAAATTTAGTTTGAGCTTGATTGGATCAAGTTTAATTAATTTATTGGATAAGCTAAATGTAAGGAAGAACTAGTCCTAGTCTAACTAGGATTCGGATTAACCCAATTTTCTAATTTGATTAAAAAATTAATCAAAATTAAATTTGATTTAATTAAGTTCTTAAATGGGTTAGGGCCTTATTTAATTAGGTTGATTTTGTTAGATATGTATGCCTTAAAAGCCAAATTAGCTGACACTTGTAATACACTTCTAAGGGCAAAATTATAATTTTGACTATAAATAATAAAATGGGTTATTTTCTATCATAGTATGTATTTGAAAGTGTTTGGAATACATCCCTTGAGTTAATAGTAATGATAGTTCATATTTTCAAGAGTTGAAAATTTAAGATATGAATTTTTATTATTAACTCATAAAATGCTCCTGATTGTAGGATCATCATGAGGATGGTGATTGACCTGAATGTTGGTGTACGATCACTTCATTCGGATAGATGAGTCTTAAGTGTATGGTGTAAAGACACCAAAGTAAGAGTACAGGTACTCGTTAGAGAATGAGGGCACTGAGCGTGACCACCTCGAGCAGTCATGAGGAAGTCTACCTTCTCGTGGATGATTGGCTCGAAGCTACAGTGGTGTGTCTGGTCTTTAACCTGAGGTTAATCAATAGTTCACCTTAAGGGTGTTATAGTTTGACTGCACCATAACTCGTTCTCCTAGTCATTTAGAATCCTGAGGTGTATGTTCGCTATAGCATGTTCATTGTAGAAATTGGATTGCATCAATAGAGGATCTATCTACCTCGGTAGATGATGAGCAGCCCTATGATGATCATGAGAATCAAGTCCATAAGCCCATGGCCATGGTAGAGTGAAATAATAGAAAGAGTCACTATTAGGGTTTTCACATTGGACTTAAATCAAATGATTAATTTATATGACAGATATTAGGATTTGATGAGATCACCTTAGTCCTAATTCAGTCGAGGCTTAAGATAGAGGTACCTAATCACATAGGTAACTGCACCGAGAGGTTTGCTTTCAGTTCTGATGGGTTGCCACCATATGCTGCTAGGTATTACTGATGGATTTTTGGAGCAATTAGAATGATTTGGATGATCGATCATGCTAGTTGTCTGAATCAGAAAAGTTTTGATCCATCAGAAGGTGTTTCGATGATGTCGATGATAGAAATCACAACATATTCCATTGCCATACAAAACTGAACCTAACTGGATCGCACAAACAAGGGTTTGGATCTAGATGTCATCAACTAGACTAACCCAGTTTAATTGATTTGAATAAGATTCAATTAGGTTCAAGAAAATTATGCTAGCTTACGATTGAGTCTAATGTTCTCCTTTAATAATCATTAAAGCTTGTCTCGACTGAGACAAATGTGTTTGGGCTCACTCAGGAATCTTTACTTAGTCTGACTGGAGCTTGTCTAGATCAGAAAGTGTTGTCTTAATTTATGAGATAAATTTAAGACAACATCTGCTATTTTTAATTTCTATTTTTGGACATTGGTCAAATGTTGACCCTAGACACTTGGACATTTGCCCATGTGTCATACACCTATAGGAGAGTACCTAGGGCCTTGTCCCCCTACTAAATGCAGATAGGAAGAGGGTGCATGCCTAGGGAGTCATGTGCCCCATAAGGATAAAGGAGGAGTCCCATACAGATGGGACTCCAAGGTTGCTTCAGGGGATTAAACTTTGTGGTAGCAAGAACTCTTGTTTGACCCAGTCTTGGTGCTACCTTAGGAGGGTTTTGAGGGTCTCTTATCTGATTGGATCAGATGATGTCATCCCATCAATCAAATTTAGATCTGATTGCTCAAAGGATCATGATTGGCCAGGATGATATGGCACTGTATGGCACAGCAGGGTCTATATAAACCCTATCTGAGCCAAGGTTTTCAATGCTTCTACCTTTAGCTAATGTCACAAAGCCTCTCTCCCTCCTTCTCCATGCCACCCTATGGTCGTCTCTCTCCTCTCCATGACCAAGGGGTTTTGGGCATGAATAAGGTGCGATCCAAGCAAATGAAAGGCGCCAGGAAAGGAAGAAGGCAATACTGCTGCAAGAGATAATGATAGTTCTTCAAAAGAGTTTTGAAGACCTTCAAGATTAGATCTATATTTGATTTTTGAAGGATTGATTGAGAAGAAGAAGATCTCTAGACCCTGCCTGAGTGGATACCGGTAGAGGCCAGTTGCTTGCGTGGCTACATCCAGAACCTCAGGCAAACATCAGGATCATCATAGGATAATTGGATTACCTAAAATAAAGATATAATTAAATTTGATTTAATTTTTATTTTTATTTTATTTTTATTATTAGATCAATAAGATCAGATCTGAGGAGTCTTAGATCTGATTAGGATTTCAGAGAAAAAAATTTTGAAATATCCCTTTTGATTCAATCAGATCTAAACGAACCTGATCCAAAAAATAGATTTTTCATTTTAGGTTTAATCTTGATTTTATTTGGTTAAAAAATCTTATTTGATCAAGTCAAAATAGGAGTCCTAGTGTGACTAGGACTCCCTAACACTTGTGCCACTTAATCCTCATGCCCCATGCCCTTTTTATTTTATTTTTTACATAAAAATTCTCCACTATCATGGCTTCTCATGCTCCCTTTCTCTTCTTTTCTCATAAGGCAATTTGTTGGAAGACCAAGTCAAAAAAAGAGTTTGTTTTGCTTAGGATTCTTTGAGATAGAATCCTTGTTGACCAAAATACCTTTCCTTGAGTGCCGCCCCTCTTTTAGTTAATTCTTCTCTTATTCCATGAAAATAATCTTCCTTTTTGTGCACCCTCCCTTGCTGGTCCATGCCAATAATTGTAGAGGAGGCACTCAAGAGTTGGGCACCCCAAAAACTTTCCATGTTTGGATATTCCTAGTCTAGGATTTTGATCTAACTTAGACTCTTCTTTTTTACTATTTATTAGATAAATTTTATTCTAATTGTTTCATAAAATATAGAGCTTTGGGAGAGGTTTGGGATGTACAAAAATTAGAGGAAGAGGGTCCTTGGGCGTGGGGGTTCCATAGGCACCAAACTAGGTGTCTAGGTGAGAGAAAAGAGAAGAAGAAGAGGGTTTTCATCAAAGGCTATTTTATTTTCAATCTCTCCTCCCTTTTTTTGAGTTTTTTTAAGAGAGTCTTAGATTAGTAAACTCTCATTTTTCTTCTCATATTTTGGAGAGTCTAAATTTCAAAGAAGGGAGCATCGGATCGACCATCGAAGAAGAATCAACACAGTACTGATATGCTATGCTGATTTCCTGCATCGCACTTCAAATCGAAGATCGTAGGCTCTTGTGGATGATTTTTAGAGATCGGATGCATGTGTGGCTCGTGACATCATCCTCAAGTCTAGATTAGCAAGCTAGAATGTGTAACTTGCTCAGGTAATAGATATGATCTATAAACTTCATACCTGTATTTGAAGTAGTGTAGATCCATATTGATTTGATCAATCTTTTACTTTCTTATTTGATTTTAATTTTTGATTTAATATCATACCATGATCATATAATAGATCTGAGATCTAGTTATTTATATATTTATTTAAATAAATATTTAATTTATTTAAGTCTTTCGCTGCATGGTCTTGAAAAAGTTTCAAGATCCACCCATGAAATCCTAGATCTGGTTCCTTCAATTAGTATCAGAGTCAGGTCATTATTACATAATTTTTGTACATATTTAGATTATTTCTTAGATTAGATCTAATTTATAATCTAATTATTAAATCTAAAATTAAAAAAATAAAAAAAAATAGATCTCACAAACTACCATAAGATTGTTCTTTTGTAAGATTTATCTCTTACAGTAAAAAAATTATCCTAGTTCATGATGATTTGACTCTAATCATAAATTAATTAGATTTGATCTAATTTTATTTATAATTTAATAAATTTAAAATAATTTTAGATCTAAAAATAAAATATTTTAGATTGCACAGACTACCATAACATTGTCCTGCTGTAAGGTTTACCCCCTACAGTGAATAGGTTGTCTTAGTATGTGCTGATAAAAAATATATAGATCTAAAAATAAAATATTTTAGATTGCACAGGCTGCCATAACATTATCTTGCTGTAAGGTTTACCCCTTATAGTAAATAGGTTGTCTTAGTACGTACTGATCTAAAATATTGATCATAAAATTTTAGATTAAATTTAAGAGATTTTATAATTTGATTAAAAATATTTTAATCTAGTTTTAATCTTCATAAATATATTAGATTTGATCTAGAAAGATTTATGATTGATTATTATTGAATCTATTTCAATTACATGAACCTGTTTAGATTAGATCTAAAGTAGATTTATGTTTATATTACTTGCATATTGATTATGAATCAAACATGCAACTTGGTTGATAGAACCATGTTGTAAAAATATTTTACAGACATGAAAATTATTTTTGACAAGTCAAACCGCAACCCTCAGCCTAAAACTTAATTAAGAATTAAGAAGTTATTTGATTAAGTTCTAGGATTGTAAATTGAAGATCCTATGACATGAATCATAACACATTGGGTTAATGGGTTAGTGGGAATTAGGTCCATAAATTGGGTTAGATCTAGGGTTAGATTAAAGAATGAATTTAATTAGAGAATTGACTAAATCTAATCAATTTTTGTCTTAGATTAGGTCAAGGATTCTCTAGATCAATTGCAATAGTTGTAGTTGGTCAAGTCCATGTCTTTAATAAGACCCAAGATGGACTTGATTCTTGGCTACGCGGTCTAGCATGAACTATTAGGTTGATCTAATTAAAACTAATTAAATCAGTTGGTGTCTAAGGTAAATCAAATATGTGGTTTTTAATTAGTAGCCCACTTATCTGGCCATTTCTGATGGTGTCTAAGGCAAGCCTGGCAGACCCTTCCACTGATCGAATTTACCTAGCCTCTTGGTGAGATTATGTTTTGATCAGATCGCTTAACTATTCGAGCTGACCCATGTCAGCTAGGTAAATCAGTTTGATTGATTTAGATGCTCTTAGACCAGCCTATTAATGGTCACCCTTAAGCTGACTGGTGAAGTTAGTGCAAGGATCATGACAAGCTAATTAACCTGACCTACTCACTTCTATATATTAAATCCTCTAAAATTATTAGGTTCCTAAAATAAAATAGTTATATGATAACTGGATCATAGCCTTCCATTAAAGTGGATGATAATGGATCCATTAGTTAGATAATCATTGGAGGCCCAAAGGCCTGGTGCTTATCGATTGATGGAATTATCATTCATTATATGATCTCTTGGATACATCTTTCTTAAAGATGGCTAGGTGGGCCAACCAAAGTTGGGCCTAATCATTCATTGGTTGGATGGGCCAAGTTTGGTCATGTTAATGGTTGGACCTAACTGGATTCTTTTCTGAGAAGGCTAAAGCCAACTAATCAGGGCCTGGGGCAAAATTTAATTACTGAAAATTATTTGGAGAAATAATTGATTATGAACCTACCCTTAGATGTACATGAGTGGGCCAACCAAAGTTGGGCTTGTGTATAGTCTATGTGGATTCTAGTACCTACTAAAAAATTAGGATAATTCCTTGAATTGGAGGTAGAGGCTACCAATTCGAATAAAATAGTTGAAGAAACCTTTTGATTAAAGTCCAAATCTTTAGGTTTAATGAATCAATTACTAATTAGGTTTTGATTTTTTTCTTTGTGCAAACATGGCCACTTTTCTATCGCTCCGATCATTGCTGGACAATGATAAGTTGGTGGGACCCAACTTCGATAGCTGGTATCGAAAGTTGAAGATTATTCTAGAATGAATGAATTCTGTATGTGCTGACAGATCTTGCACCTGAGGAGCTAGCTACCAATGCACATGGAACAATCAGAGACACTTATCAAAAGTGGCTCAGTGATCGAACCATGGTGCACTGCATTATGCTGACTGCGATGAGTGATGAGTTCAGTCGTAGGTAAGAGATAGCTCAGCCAAATGAAATGCTCCAAGTGTTGGAGGATCTTTTTGGCACACCCGATGACGTTGAGAGGCACAAGATTTATTGCACCATCTTCAATGCCAGAATGCAAGATGCAGTCTCTGTCACTGATCATGTACTGTATATGATTAAGCTGATAGAGCACTTGAGCAAACTTGGCTTTTTCTTGTATGAACAACTTGGGAAAGATGGAATACTGAACTCACTACCAAAGTCCTATCTTCCTTTCCTTACTCATTACAGAATGACAAAGCCTGAAGTAAACTACCATGGCTTATTGGGGTTACTTCAAAACTTTGAGAAGGATCACCAGCTCCATAAAGAGTCAGTGAACTTAGTGGGAGGTTCATCTTTTGGTTCTTGACCCTTTAGAAAAGGAAAGAAGAACAAGAAGAAAATAAAGAAGGTGCAAGTTTAGACTAGGACATCAGTGTAGGACCAGACCAAGAAGATCAAGTCTGATAAGAGTCAAGCTGAATGCTTCTTTTGCAAGAAGCGAAGGCACTGGAAGGAGAACTATCCTAGATACATTGCTTCCCTGGATCTGAATAGGTAGTGAAAGAAGCAAGCTATTGCTGGGTAAGGTATTTATATGATAACTCCTTGTAATTTTTCTATTTGTGATATTACTAATTGGATATTGGATACCGGTAGCCCTTACCATATTTGCAATTCATTGCAGGGGTTGCAGATCAATAGAAGATTCGAGCAAGGCGAGAGATTCCTAAATGTTGGAGATGGAAGACCAATTTTAGTTCTAGCTTTAAAAATTTTGAAACTTGTATTTGAATCTCATATCGTTGTTCTTAGTGATTGTCATTTCTATCCTAGTTTTTTTTTAAATATCATTTTTGTAGACCTTTTGGCCATGAACAATTATGAAATTTCAATAAAGAAATGAGTTTATAATGTCATTGTGAATGGTGTTACTGCTTTCTATGGATAATTGAACAATGGTGTATATATGTTATCATAATCTGTTAATGTAGTCTATTCTACTGGCAAGCATCCTAAATTAGATAGTGTATCAGATATCTACTTATAGCACTATAGGCTAGATCATATAAATAAGAATATGATAAATAGATTGACTCAAGAGAGAATCCTCGAAGTTAATGATTGTGAATCAGTTCCAACCTGTGAGTCCTATCTTCCTAGTAAAATGACCAAGTCACATTTTACTGAAAAAGGCGAGAGAGCTAATGAGCTCTTAGGTCTAGTACATAATGATGTATGTGGACCAATAAGTACAAGTGCCAGAGATGAATATGTCTACTTCATCACTTTCATAGATGATCAATCCAGATACGGATATGTCTATCTGATGAAACATAAGTCAGATTCTTTTGAAATATTCAAATGATTTCGAAGTGAAGTAGAAAAACAAACTGAGAAGAGTATTAAAACTCTTCAATCTGACCGAAGAGGAGAATACCTTTTTGGTGAGTTTCTCACATATCTAGGAGAGAATGGAATTCTCTCCCAATGGACTCCTCCTGAAACACCACAGCATAATGGTGTGTTTGAAAGAAGGAATCGGACTTTGTTAGACATGGTCCGATCCATGATGGGATTTTCCAGCTTACCGATATCCGTTTAGGGATATGCACTCGAATTGACTTGTTATCTATTAAATAGGATTCCAAGTAAGTCTGTAGTTAAAATTTCATATGAGATATGGATAGGGCATAAGCCAGTACTTTCACATCTTAGGATTTTGGGATGCCCGGCTTATGTCAAATGGTTAGTTACAGACAAACTTGGACCTAGGTCTGACAAGTTTACATTCATAGGGTACCCAAAAGAGATCAAAGGATACTATTTGTACCATGCTAATGAACGAAAGGTGTTCATTAGCCTTAGGGCAATATTTTTGGAAAAGAAGTTTCTTGGTGAAGGAACTATTGCCTCTAAGGTTGAATTTGATGAAGTTCAATAGGTAGAAAATCTAACACAGAATGTTGAACCTAAGTCGAATTTGATCAAATCAGATCCGAAGCCTAGGGAACCCGCACCATTAAGGAGATCCAGTAGAGTACCGTGCCATCCAAATAGATATTTGGATTCTTGGTCCAGGATGGTGATCTCATCGAACTCGATGAGAACGATGAGGATCCGATCACTTATATGGATGCGATGTAGAGAACCGACTCTGAGAAATGACTTAAAGTCATGAGATTCGAAATGGATTCCATGAAGGTCAATGATGTATAGACATTAGTTGACCCACCTGAAGGGGTTAAATCCATTGGGTGTAAATGGGTCTTCAAAAGGAAGAGGGGTGCAGATGGAAAGGTGAAGACTTATAAAGTCCATCTAGTTGCCAAGGGATATCATCAACATTATGGTATTAACTATGAGGAGATGTTCTCCCCTATGGCAATGCTCAAGTCCATTCAGATCATGCTTGCCATTACTGCCCATCTAGACTATGAGATCTGACAGATGGATGTGAAGACAGCTTTCCTAAATGGAGAGCTAATTGAAGAGATGTATATGATACAACCTGAAGGGTTCACATCCACAGATGAGTCCAAGGTGTGCAGGCTTCAGAGATCCATTTATGGATTGAAGCAGGCTTCTTGGAGTTGGAACATGCATTTTGATAAAGTGATCAAAATGTATGCTTCGTTAAGAATGGAGAACCCTACATTTGCAAATGGGTAAATGGTCCAGCAGTGGTATTTCTTATTTTGTACGTGGATGACATACTCTTAATCGGGAATGACATCCCCACACTGCAAGGAATAAAAGTCTGGTTGTCATCATAATTCGCCATGAAGGACTTGGGTGAAGCATCCTACATCCTAAGGATGAAGATCTATAGGGATAGATCTAAAAGGATGCTTAGTATATTCCAGTCCACGTACATAGAAATTATGTTGAAGAGGTTCAGCATGGAGAATTCCAAAAGGCTATCTCCTAATAGGCCAAGAAATTTCTCTCTAAGAAGGATTGTTCGATAACTTTTGAAGAGAGAGAGTGTATGAGTAGAATTTCATATGCTTCGACAGTGGGGTCTATTATGTATGTAACGACATCTACGAGATCAGACGTGGCATACTCACTAGGAGTAGTTGGTAGATACCAGTCTGATCCTAGAGAAAATCACTGGAAGGTGGTTAACACCATACTTAAGTATTTGAGAAATACTAAGGACCAATGGTTGGTTTATGGTGAGTCAGATCTAAAGCTTGTGGGATTTACAGACTCCAGCTTTCAATCTAACCATGATGATAGTAAAAGTATGTTGAGGTATATCTTTACTATAAATGGTGGAGCCATCTACTGAAAAAGTTCTAAGAAGCATACAGTGACTGACTCTGTTTGTGAAGCAAAGTACATGATAGCATCAGATGTAGAAAAGAAAGCTGTATGACTGAGGAAGTTCATCATTGAGCTCAGAGTAGCACCCTCCATTGATGATCCAATTTTGCTCTACTGCGACAGCACTGGCACCATAGCTCAAGCAAAGGAACCGAAGGCACACTAGTGGACAAAGCACATTCTTCGTCGCTTTCATTTGGTCCATGAGATTGTGGATCGTGGTGACGTCGACCTTCAGAAGATCGATGGAAAGGAGAACCTAGCTGACACCTTCACTAAAGCCCTAGAAATCAAGAAGTTGAACAACCATAAGTCAAAGACAGGTATTAGATACCATGTCGAGTGGCTTTAGGACTGGTGGGAGTTGTTGAAAATTCTATTCTAAAACCAATCGTCAGCCTATTGATGGTTGAGCTATTTTATAATTATAATTAATTTATTAATTAATAAAAATATTTTGGCATCTTTTTTGTCATAAGTTTATATCTTTTAATGAACTCCATTGTTGTGATGAAGTCCTTAGGACTATTTAGTTTCGATAAAGAGAGGATTTATCGATTAATTCTTAAATAGGTTCACGACCAAATGATAGGTTGTTAATTAGGACAATAGTGTTTATCGAGCATAGCTCGCTATATGCTATATAGGTTGATTGTCCTCTTAACCAAGGAGTGTGGAGATACTGATATGACATAGAGGTAAGATGTTTGGGTACATCATCATTGAACGTGACCAACTCTAGAGCATTCTACTATCGAGAATGTTTTTGATGGGATATAGGTATAAGTATCCCTCAGACCTGAGATCATCTCAGTGACTTGCAAGAAACTCACTATGCTTTGGTACCAGACTAACTGAATTTCTAATTCAGCAATGAAAGGCTTTTGGGCACAATCAAGTACTTGCGATATCGGAGGGTGATCAAGATGGAATTGACCACTTCAAGAGTTGGAGAAGAATGTATCACTGTATTTTAATATAGCAAAACCTTGGCCAGGATAATTATCAGATGGATTTGATATTTTGAAATACAATGTGGACAACCTGATCAAAGTTGATAGTTGAACTCTGAGATGTCCTATGAGCGTTGTGGTCAAGGGGATGTATTATATGGAAATAATATTTGCATGGATTCTAAGGATGGTATTCTACACCTTCAACCTATCCGACCGTCGGATATTATTGCTAGATGGTCACTTTGATTGATACAAAAATTTATTCCTATGCTATCAACTTAGATTCAGATCTATGAAGTCATACATATTAGATCTTACAATCTCATCAGATAGTTGATCAATGATTAAGAATCATTCTAGTGTTAAACAATCAATACGATTGGTGTTTAACCTAATGCAAGTATTGCAGGAGGATCGATTAACAATTGGATTGCTAATTGACTTAATTTAATTAAGTCAATATGCTGAGATTAAGTCTAATTAAATATAATTTAATTAAATTTTTTTTGGGCTTGATTGGATCAAGTTCAATTTGTTTATTGGATAAGTCACGTGCAAGGAAGAACTAGTTCTAATCTAACTAGGATTCGGATTAATCCAATTTTCTAATTTGATGAGAAAATAAATAGAATTAAATATAATTAAATATAATTAAATTAAGTTATTAAATGAGTTAGGGCATTAATTAATTGGATTGATTTAATCATAATTTTATTTGGTTAAAAGATCTTGTTTGACCAAGTCAAAACAAGAGTCCTAGTGTGACTAGGACTTCCTATCACTTGTGCCACTTAATCCTCATGCCCCATGCCCTTTTTATTTTGTTTCTTACATGAAAATTCTCCACTCCCATGGCTTCTCATGCCCTCTTTCTCTCCTCCTTTTCTCATAAGGCAATTTATTGGAAGACCAAGTCAAAAGAGGAGTTTGTTTTGCTTAGGATTCTATGAGATAGAATCCTTGTTGACCAAAACACCTTCCCTTGAGTGCCGCCCCTCCTTTAATTAATTCCTCTCTTATTCTATAAAAATAATCTTTTTTTTTGTGTGCCCTCTCTTGCTGGTCCATGCTAACAATTGTAGAGAAGGTGCTCAAGAGTTGGGCGCCCCAACAACTTTCCATGTTTGGATATTCCTAGTCTAGAATTTTGATCTAACTTAGACACTTCTTTTTCTCTATTAATTAGATAAATTTTATTCTAATTTTTTTATAAAATATAGAGCTTTGGAAGAGATTTGGGGTGTGCAAAAATCAGAGGAAGAGGGTCCTTGGGCATGGGGGTTCCATAGGCACCAAACTAAGTGTCTAGGTGAGAGAAAAGAGAAGAAGAAGAGGATCTTCTTCTAGGGCTGTTTTATTTTCAATCTCTCCTCCCTTTTTTTGAGTTTTTCTAAGAGAGTCTTAGATTAGTAAATTCTCATATTTTTTTTTCATATTTTGGATAGTCCAAATTTTGAAGAAGAGAGCATCGAATCGGCCATCGAAGAAGGATCAGCATAGTACTAGCATGCTGTGCTAATTTGCTACATTGGACTTCAGATCAGAGATTGTAGGGTCGTGTGGACATCTTCTAGAGGCTGGATGCATGTGCAACTCATGACATCATCGTCAAGCTTGGATCAGTAAGTTAGAACTAAAGGAGAAATCCTGATTTCTTGGATCAGGTTCGTTGAGATTTGATTGGATCAAGAGAGATATTTTAAAACTTTTTCTTTTGAATCTAGATTAGATCTAAGATATTTTAGATCTAATTTTATATATCTAATAAAATAAAATAAAAGAAAATTAAATTTGATTTAATTTTGTACCTTTCATTGGGTAATTAGATTACCTATGATGATCCTATTGATTATCTGAAGTTCTGGATCTAGCCACGCAAGCGTCTGGCCTCTATCGGTATCCACTCGAGCTGGATCTAGAGATCTTCTCCTTCTTTATCACCTCTCCAAATATTAGATTTGAATCTAATTTGAAGGATCTTCAAAACTCTTTTTGAAGATCTGGAATTGTCTCTTGTAGTAGTGCTGCCTTCTTTCTTTCTCGTCACCTTTCTCTTGCCTAGATCGCATCAAACTAGAGCCCAAATCTCCTTAGGCATGAAGAGGAGAGAGAAAACTAGAAGATGGCATGGAGGGGGGAGAGGGGCAATCTTGTGGCATAGGCTAAGGGCAAACCTCTTTAAAGCTTGGCACAAATAGGATTTATATAGACCCTACTATGCCATGCAGTGCCACATCATCTTGGTCAATCATGTTGTTTTGTGCAATCAAATATAAATCAAATTAGTGGGATGACATCATCTGATCTAATCAGATGAGAGCCCCCTTAAATTATCCTTAGGTGGCACCAAGACTGGTCAAAGCTGAGTCTTAGGCGCCAACCTAAGCTGACTCTAAGAAGCAACCTGGAGTCCCATCTGTATGGGACTCCAGGCATCCCTATCCATGGGGGCATGCCTCCCTAGGCATGTGCCCCATCCTTTTCAATTTCTAGCAAGGGGACAAGCCCCTATCTGCTCTTCTATGGGTGCATCACACATGGGTAGATGTCTAAGTGTCAAAGATCAACGTTTGACCAAAGTCAAAAGACAAGAATTAGCAATTGATGAAAAATGGCAGGTGTTGTCTCAAATTTATCTCATAAATTAAGACAACTCTTTTTTGACCTTAACAAGCTCTAGTTAGACTAGGTAAAGGTACCTGAGTGAGCACAAACATATTTGGCTCAGTTGAGATAACTTTTAATGATAGTAGAAGGAGAACGTTAGGCTCAATCATGTGCTAGCACGATTTTCTTGAACCTAATTGAATCTTATTCAAATCAACTGAACTGGATTAGTTCAATTGATGATATCCAGATCCAAACCCTTATTTGTGTAACTCAGTTAGGTTCAGTTCTGTATGGTAATGGGATATGTCATGATCTCTATCATCAACATCATCAAAATACCTTCCGATGGATCAGAACTATTCTAATTCATACAACTAGAATGATCTATCATCAAAATTATTCTAATTGCTCCTAAAATCCACCAGTGACATCTAGTAGTACATGGTGGCAACTCATCATAACTGAAAATGAACCTCTCGATGCAGCTACCTGTGTGATTAAGTTCTTCTATTCTGAGCCCGGATCAGATTAGGGTTAAGGTGAACTCGTCAAACCCTAATTTCGGTCATATGATTTAATCATTCGATTCAAATCCAATGTGAAAACCTTAAAAGAAACTCTTTCTATTATTTCACTCTACCATGGCCATGGGCTTAAGAACTTGATTCTCATGATCATCATAGGGCTGCTCCTCATCCATCGAGGTAGATAGATTTCCTTATGGTGCAATCCAATTCCTATTATGAATATGCTATAGCCAACATACACCTCAGGGTTTCGAATGGCTGGGAGATCGAGTCATGGTGTAGTCAAACTATAACACCCTCAAGATGAACTGCTGATGCATGTCAGGTCAAAGAACCAGACACACCACTATAGCTTCGAGCCAGTCATCGACGAGAAGGTAGACTTCCTTATGACTGCTCGAGGTGGTCATGCTTAGTGCCCTCATTCTCTAATGAGTATCTGTACTCTCGCTTCAGTGTCTCTACACCGTAGACTCAAGGCTCATCTACTATAAAGAAGTAATTGTATACTAATCTTCTGGATCAATCACCATCCTCATGATGATCCTATGGTCGGGAGCATTTTATGAGTTAATAATAAAAATTCTTGTCTTAAATTTTCAACTCTTGAAAATAAGAATGATCATTATCATTAACTTAAGAAATGTATCATGGACATTAAATATACATTTATGATAGAAAATAATTCATTATATTATTTATAGGTAAAATTATAATTTTGCCTCTAAAAGTGTATTACAAGTGTTAGCCAATTCTGACTTCTAGGATACATATATCTAACAAACTCCCACTTAACCTAAAGCCAATTGGCTATAAATCTGTTCCATTTTCTCAAGGTGGGATTCGATCTTCTACTGGCCAAACGGCTTTATAAGTGGGTCTGCCGCATTGTCTGCGGAGTTGACTCTCTTGACCTCGATGTAACCATTCTCGAGGTAATCGCAAATGAGGTGATATCACCGCTCGATGTGTTTGGATTTCTGGTGAGACCTCAGCTCCTTAGCAAGGGCTATGGATCCATTATTGTCGTAGTATAGAGGAATGACATCTGATGGCATCACTCTGATCTCTGTGGGAAACTTTTTATACCAGAATGCCTCCATCACAGCTTCTGATGTAGCAATATATTCTGCTTCCATGGTGGAATCTGCTATCACAGTCTGCTTGAAATTTTTTCAACTGACAGCTCTACCATTACACACAAATAGACTTCCAGATGTTGACTTTCGATCATCTATATCAAGCATAAAATTTGAGTCTGTATATCCCTAGATTTGGAGTTCTCCATTATCAAAGACCAACAACATATCCTTAGTTCTTCTCAAGTACTTAAGGATACATTTCGTAGAAGTCCAATGTTCTTCACCTGAATTCGACTGATATCTGCTCGTGACACTCACAGTATGGGCTATATCAGGTCGTGTACATAACATAGCATACATGGGGCTCCCTATTGCTGAAGCATAAGGGATCTTGCTCATGCATTTTATTTCCTCAGGTGTGTTAGGGTACATTCTCTTAGAAAGATGAATGCCTTGTCTGAAGGGTACCAAATTCCTCTTAGAGTTTTCCATGCTAAATCTCTTTAGCACTTTCTCTATTTACATCTTCTATGAAAGCCCTAGCATTTATTCGATTTATCTCTATAGACCTTAATTCCTAGAATAAAGGATGCTTCTCCTAGGTCTTTCATGGAGAATTTTTTAGATAACCACATTTTAACTATGGTCAACATGGGAATATCATTTTCAATATGGAGGATATCATCCATGTATAATACGAGGAAGACAACAGCGCTCCCACTGACCTTTTTGAAGACATGATTCCTCCTCGTTCTTGATGAAATCAAATAATTTGATCACATCATTGAAATGAGTATTCCAACTAATGAGATGTTTGCTTAAGTCCATATCTGGACCTTTGCAGCTTGCATACCTTATGATCAGTATCACTGGATGTGAAATCTAGCAGCTGTTCCATATAGATATCTTCCTCAAGATATCCATTTAAGAATGTTATTTTCACATCCATTTGCCATATTTGATAATCAAAATAAGCTACAATAGCAAGCAATGTGTGGATGAATTTTAGCATAGGTACTAGTGAAAAAGTATCCTAATAGTCAATGCCTTCGCACTGACTATAATCTTTTGCCACTAATCTAGCTTTGAATGTCTCCACATTTCGATCTACACCAATTTTTCTCTTGTAGATCCATTTACATCCAATAGGTACTATACCTTCTGGTTGATCTACCAAGATCCAGACTTGGTTTTAGTGCATTGAGTCAATTTCTGACTTCATTGCCTCTAACCATTTCTCGAAGTCGATATCCGATATCACCTCATTATAGGTTTTGGGATCATCACCATGAACTCCATTACCTATGAGAAACATTTTTCTATTTTTTATAAAATGGTACCTAAGTACCTCTCAGGAGGACGAGAAACTCTTTTCGATCTATGAGGTGGAGGAGGTAGTGCTTGTATTGGCTCAATCTTTTTGGTTCCATTTGGTCCTTAGCTCATTGCTCTTGTGAGACTTTCTCATCGAGCTTGATCTACTTTTTCAATGCTGCTATCTTGAATAAACTATTTTTCAGGAAAGATGGCATGTCGACTCACAATCACATTGTGATCTTTTAGAATATAGAAATAATATCCTAATGACTCTTTAGGATATCCTATAAATCATGCTCTAAAGGACCTAAAGTCTAACTTGTCCAATTGTTATCTTTTGACATGAGCCGGATAACTCCAAATTATGAGATAACTCAGACTTGGTTTCTTACCATGCCATATCTTATACAGTGTGGTAGGAATAATTTTAGAAGAAACCCTATTTAGTAAGTATATTGCAGTTAAAAAATAGTATCCCTAAAGAAAATTTGGAAGGTCTGTGAAGCTCGTCATGGATCGAGTCATATCAAATAGGGTCCAGTTCCTCCATTCTAAAATCCTATTGAGTTGAGGTGTTTCAGGTGAAGTCCATTGAGAGACTATGCCATTTTTCTTGAGATAGTCCAAGAATTTCTGACTAAGATATTCACCTCCTCGATTTGATCGAAGAATCTTAATAGATTTTTCAGTTTGCTTTTCTACTTTTTGTCTGAATTCCTTGAACTTTTCAAAAGCTTCAGACTTGTATCTCATAAGATACACATATCCATACCTAGATAAATCATCGGTAAAGATTATGAAGTAGACAAAGTTGCCTCTAGCCAGCACATCAAATGGGCCGCACACATCAGTATGTACTAGGGCAAGAAGATATGGCCCTTTTCCCATATCCTACAAAAGGGAGTTTAGTCATTTTGCCATGAAGACAAGATTCACAAATTGGATATGACTCGAAAGTCAACAGATTCAATAGCCCGATTTTCTTCAATTTGTTAACCCTATCTTATGCTATATGACCTAGTCTTAGGTGCCATAGATATCTATCATTTGGACTATCCCTAGGTCATTTCATGGTATTCACATTTTGCTCGATATTAAAAATAGATACATTAATATGTAACTGATAAAGATTGTTAATAAAGAAACCACTTGCAATTTTATTTTTTTCATAAATAATGTTACAATGGTCCTTAAGAAAACTAATTACAAAGCCTTCTAGTGCTAGGCATGAAACAAAAATCAAATTCTTACTTGCAGCAAGCACATAATAACAGTCTTTTAATACTAAGTCTAAACTAGATGGTAGTCGAAGAGGGTATATTCCCATGGCCAAGACAACAACTCTTGCTCCATTTCTGACGTGCAGAATCATCTCACCATCCCTCAGCCTCCTACTATCCTCAAGACTCTGTATAGAAGTGCACAAATGAGCATTAAAATCAGAGTCAAGCATCCAACAAAGAAACTATAAGGTTAGACTCAATAACGAGCATACCTCCAGAAGGACCTGCCTCCTTATTCTTTAGGGTGAACAAGTAGGACAGTTTCACTTTCAGTGGCCATCATTGTTGCAATGAAAATACTTTGTTTTATTAGCAGCCTTCTTCTTCAGCTTTGCCTTTCTCTTCTTTCCTCTTTCCACCTTCTTCCTTTTCATAGACTTCTTTTTCTTTCCAAAAGACTTTCTCTTGGAAGAAGTCCATTCCATAGCAAGTACTGAGCCTGTAGAACCTTTCATGAAAAGCTCAGCAGTAACTAGCATGTTCATAAGTTTGGCTAGCAAATTTTGAAGTTTATGCATATGGTAGTTCATGATAAACTGCCCATATACATCAGTCAAGGATTGCAGAATTATATCATTCTACAGATCTAGGTCCAACTTCACTCCGAGCTTCTTAAGCTCTTCCAAGTCCTTGATCATCATCAGACAATGATCTTGGACTAACTGCCCATCATGCATTTTAGCCTTGAAAAGTCATTTAGTGAGTTGATACTTGGCTGCGCAACTCTATTCACCAAACATCTCTTATAAGTGAGCCAACATTTGGTGGGCAGTCCTGATTTCTTCATGTTGGCACTAAAGCTCATCAGACATCGAGCCCAACATGTAGTATTTGGCCTTATTATCTTCGTCTGTCCACTTTTTAAGAAACGCTCTCTATTCAGTGGATGACGAGATGGTATGGTGGGAGGATCTTGATCTAATACATGAGTTAACTTCTCAGAACCCAACATAATTTTGAAGTTTCGGAGCCAATACTTGTAATTGGATCCAGTCAGTCTATGGATGTTCAGGATATGTGCTAGTGGATTGGACGCAGATATTTTCCTGTAGAGAGTCAAAGTTTCTAGTTAGATATTGTAATTAAGACTTGACCAATTTATTTAGAGATTTTATTTTTAAATAAATTAGCTCCCACTATTTTCTTGGATCCCTACACTCCCTCTATAAAGATGCAAAAATCTCCATGATTAGTGATTTTTAGTGGGTGGTGCGATCCCACCAACTGACTCATCACCTCACCTAACTGTTATTGGTGATGGGTTAGCCAATGAGTGATCAACTCTTATTCAATAATTCTTTAATCATGGTGCATCTTAAGTTGGTCTCTAATTCATGAATCTCACCATGCCCGAAATATTGATCCACTCCTTAGTTAAGTCAGATCCACCATTTGCATAGATTGGATTTCTACAAAATCAGTCGGTCATATCTACAAAACTTACCTTAGACACCAAATTGTTGAGCTAGAACCAATCAAGTTAGCCTACAATCTAGACTCTAACCACTGAGCCTAATTAGGTCTTAGCTTGATCGATTACTTACATGACTCGATCTTGACCCAGACTTAATCCTATTAGGCTGATCAATTTAAGCACTGTTGATCTCATCTAACCAATCTTGATTCGGTTTGATCAACTGCTTAGACCTAATGGAGCTACCCAAACTCGAACCCAATTTTATTTATATATCTTAGATCTAAAATTCTCAATTTTAGATCTAACAAATATTTTATAATCTTAATTCTTAATTAAGTTCAGGGTTCACAAACAAAACATGTAAACAAAATCCTAGGATTTTAAGATTTAGGATTTTGCAGAAAGTAAGTTCTTGATTTCTGATTAAGGTCGAATATGCAGCACCCCTACACATCATAAGAATACCCCATCGAATGGGAGGAGAGGGTATTTAAATCTTACTTTATTCTTATGATCGGACGGCCAAGGGGAACGTCTTAATCAAAAATATAAATCTACAAAACTAGTTAGATCTACATCATATATCTTATATATAAAAATTGATCTAACTTTATACATATTTTGCATACATCTCATGCATCATATCATGCATATTTTTAGATCTAAATTATCTCATAATTTATTTAAAAAATTAAATTTAAATTGATCACATCAAAATAAATTCTAATCTAGATAATTATGTAGAACTATTCTACAACTAGTTTAAACATACATTCATTATATCTCATATGATCCAAAAATTAAATAATTTTATTAACTATTTTTAGATCTTATTATAATATTTATAACATTAAAAAATAGTATATAAATAGATCTAAAATTATAACTTAATCAAATTAAATTATGAACATGCAAGACTATGTATAGAATAGTTCTATTTTACAACTAGTCATACATCTTATAAAACTTAGATCTAAATTATTTAATTTTAATTTTTTTTAATTTTAGATCTAATCACATCTCATATGATATCTAAAATCACCTAATTATTAGATTAAAATTAAAATAAAATTAGACCTGAATAATTTATTAGAATCTTGCTCTGATACCAGCTGAAGGAGAAATCCTGATTTCCTGGGTTAGGTTCGTTCAGATCTAATTGGATCAAGAGAGATATTTTAAAATTTTTTTTTTAAAATTTATATTAGATCAAAGATATTTTAAATTTAATTTTATATATTTAATAAAATAAAATAAAAAATTAAATTTGATTTAATTTTGTACCTTTTGTTGGGTAATCAGATTACCCTATGATGATCCAACTGATTGCCTGAAGTTGTGGATCTAGCCACGCAAGCGCCTAGCCTCTACCAGTATCCACTTAGGCTAGATCTAGAGATCTTCTTCTTCTTTATCATCTTGTCAAATATTAGATCTGGATTTAATTTGAGGGATCTTCAAAACTTCTTTTGAAGATCTAGAATCGTCTCTTGCAGCAGTGCTGCCTTCTTCCTTTCTCGTCACCTTTCTCCTGGATCACACCAAACTGGAGTCCAAATCTCCTTGGGTGTGGAGAGGAGAGAGAGGACTAGAAGATGGCATGGAGGAGGAAGAGGGGCAGCCTTGGGGCATGGGCTAAGTGAGAACCTCTTTAAAGCTTGGCGCAAATAGGGTTTATATAGACCCTGCTGCGCCATGCAGTGCCACATCATCCCGGCCAATCACATTGCTTCATGCAATCAGATTTAAATTTGATTGATGAGATGACATCGTCTAATCCAATCAAATGAGAGCTCCCTTAAATCATCCTTAGGTGGTGCCAAGACTGGTCAAAGCTGAGTCTTAGGCGCCTACCTAAGTTGATTTGAAGAAGCAACCTGGAGTCCCATCTGTATGGGACTCCAGGCATCCCTATCCATGGATGCACGCCTCCCTAGGCATGCACCCCCTTCTTTTCAATTTTTAGTAAGGAGACAAGTCTCTATCTACTCTCCTATGGGTGCATGCCACATTGGCAGATGTCTAAGTATCAAAGGTCAATGTTTGACCAAAGTTAAAAGATAAGAATTAGTAGGTGATGGAAAATGGCAGGTGTTGTCTCAAATTTATCTCATAAATTAAGACAGTCCTTTTCTGACCTGAACAAGCTTTAGTCAGACTAAGTAAAGGTACCTGAGTAAGCACAAACACATTTGGCTCAGTTGAGATAACTTTTAATGATAGTAGAAGGAGAATATTAGGCTCAATCATGTGCTAGCATAATTTTCTTAAACCTAATTGAATCTTATTCAAATCAATTGAACTAGATTAGTTCAATTGATGATATTCAAATCCAAACCCTTGTTTGTGTGATCCAGTTAGGTTCAGTTTTGTATGGTAATGGGATATGTTATGATCTCTATCATCGACATCATCAAAACACCTTTCGATGGATCAGAACTTATTATAATTTATACAACTAGAATGATCAATCATCCAAATCATTCTAATTGCTTCCAAAATCCACTAGTGACACCTAGCAGAATATGGTGGCAACCCATCAGAACTAAAAATGAACCTCTCGGTGCAGCTACCTATGTGATTAAGTTCTTCTATCCTGAGCCCCGATCAGATTAAGGTTAAGGTGAACTCATCAAATCCTAATTTTCATCATATGATTTAATCATTTGATTCAAGTCTGATGTGAAAATCCTAATAGAAACTCTTTCTATTATTTCACTATGCCATGGCCATGGGCTTAAGGACTTGTTTCTCATGATCATCATAGGGCTGCTCCTCATCCACCGAGGTAGATAGATTCTCTCTTGGTTTAATCCAATTCCTACAATGAACATGCTATAGCCAATATACACCTCAGGTTTTCGAATGGCTAGGAGATTGAGTCATGGTGTAGTCAAACTATAACACCCTTAAGGTGAACTGTCGATGCATCTCATGTCAAAGAACCAAACACACCACTGCAGCTTCGAGCTAGTCATCGATGAGAAGGTAGACTTCCTTATGACTGCTTGAGGTGGTCACGCTCAGTGCCCTCATTCTCTAATGAGTATCTGTACTCTTGCTTTGATGTCTCTATGCCGTAGTCTCAAGACTCATCTACTATAAAGAAGCGATTGTACACCAACCTTTCAAATCAATCACCATCCTCATGATGATCCAACGGTCGGGAGCAATTTATGAGTTAATAATAAAAATTCTTATTTTAAATTTTTAACTCTTGAAAATAAGAATTATCATTATCATTAACTTAAGGAATGTGTCATAGACACTAAATACAATTTTGTGATAGAAAATAATATATTTTATTATTTATAGTCAAAATTATAATTTTATTCTTAGAAGTGTATTACAGATGTCAGCCAATTCTAGCTTCTAGGGCATACATATCTAACAAGAATATCTAACTTGCTTAGGTAATAGATATGATCTATAAACTTCATACCTGCATTTGATGTAGTATGGATCTAGGTTGATTTGATCAATCTTTTACTTTTTTATTTGATTTTAATTTTTAATTTAATATCATACTTTGTTCATATAATAGATCTAAGATCTAGGTGTTTATATATTTATTTAAATAAATATTTAATTTATTTAAGTCTTTCGCTATATGATCTTAAAAAAGTTTCAAGATCCACCCATGAAACCCTAGATCTAGTTCCTTCAAAAGGAAGATAAAACCAATAATGAACCTAAACGAGTTTGGTACTATGGAAGCAAAGAAAATATTTAAAAAGTAAAAGAGGGCAGTTACGAAAGGAGAGAGAGGAAGTCTCAGTCTAAAATGAAAAGCCTCTAATACAGACAAAAATAGCTGGGAGGAGAGGAACAAGCTTTGGTCATTTGGTCCAGGGAGTTCTAATTCATACTCGAGAGGGATTTCGTACTAGATTCTAATTGAAGAAAGATCGTCTAGGGATAAGGAACAAGGAATGATTCTGAGTATGAAGTTCAGTCGAAATACATCCCTAAGTTCGGTGTCCTCTTTGGAGTAAGGATTTTGGAAGGATGGACCAGACGGTCTCCTAGAACCAGATAACCATGAAGTTTTGAAAGATATTTAAATCAAAGAAAACTTAAAAAATCTTTGAAAAAATGATGAAAAAAGATTATAAAACCTTATGGGAAGAATAGCGAAACATGTATGGAAGACTAAATTACCAAAAAATAAAGGGAAAGAAGAGAGAGTGATGGAGGACTAATCTAGATTAGTGGGTGGATTTGAGGAGATGATCGAAAAGATGAGATGCAGTCGAGAGGGACTTCGACAGTCGAAAGGATCATGGATGAGAAGGAACAAGCTGCTCGAAGAACTTAGGAAGACTGTTGAGAGAGCAAGAATCAATCAAAAAGAACATTGATGGTTGGAAAATCAATGAGAAGGGTAGAACACATGGAGATGGAGAAGAATGGATGTAGGAAAGAAGACAAATGCAGGAAAGAATGAGAAGCTAGAAATGAAAAGAAGAAGGACATAAATAGACGTGCGGAACTAGAAGAAGTTATTATTACAGACACTCCTCAATCTATCCCAGCTTGCCGCATGTCCCGCTCACCCTAAACATCTGATAGGGCAATAATTGCAAGTATACGGAGCTCCCTACTGGGTGAGTTTTCAAAGAAATTCATCTCTTCAGGTCATCCAACATTAAAAACATTAGCACCAATTCAGAAAAGGCCAAATTGTTTGATTTTTTGAGAGTGGGAAATAGGATTGGCATCAGAAGACTTCGACGTCAGTAGTTTTTCCACTTTCTTCATCCAAAATTCGAACTCGAGAGTCGGAGGATAAGTGCTGGGGGTAAAATAATCCCTGTTGAAGTCCTTGGTTGCCGATCTCCATTCTGTGGGAATTCGTCAATCTTATCAAGAACAAGTCCATGCTGCAAAATTTGTCGAAAGTGCATTGAAGTCTGGCTAGATGATCTAGGATAGTAAATGAGAACTATTATTTTATTAATCCTACCTTTTGACTTAGAATGAGTGACAAGCCCAGAGCCCAATCCTCCCAACCTTGATTGGTGATGCATTGTGAAGATGGATGGAGTCCCATATTTTAAACGATGAACTCCTCTAGTCACACCTTCTGGACAAGCTCCTTCGGTCGCACTTCTTTTAGATGAATTCCTTCAGTCACATCTTTCAGACAGACTCCTTTAGTTGTGCTCCTTCTAGATAGACTCCTTCAGTCGCACTTCTTCTAGTCAAACTCCTTCAGTCATGCTCCTTCTTATCGAACTCCTTCAATTGCTCTCCTTCTAGATGGAATTTTTTAGTCGTGCTCCTTTCGGATCCACTCCTCTAGTCATGCTCCTTTCGAACAGACTTCTTCAATCATGCTCCTTTCGGATAGACTCCTTCAGTCACGCTCCTTTTGGATGGACTCATTCAATCGTGCTCTTTTCGGACAAACTTCTTCAGTCATGCTTCTTTCGGATGGACTCTTTCAATCGTGCTCCTTCCGGATGGACTCCTTCAGTCATGCTACTTTTAGATAGACTCCTTCAGTCATGCTACTTCCAATCAGACTCAATTAGAAAGAGTCTACCTACAGATGACCTAGAATACGATCGAAATTCTCAAAGCCATAAGAGACCATTTCGGTGGACTTCAATTAGATGCAAGTTTGCTGTACGTAGATTGACTCTCAAGCTCGACTAGCCAACCCCGAACCCAACTCGCCAATGCCTATAATCAACTAGTAGGCATAGAGATCCCTAATCTCTATCCGAACTGAAGAAAAAAATTTTATTTTTTGGATCAGATTCGTTCAGATCTGATTTGATCAAGAAAAATATTTTAAAAAATTTTCTCTAAGATCCTAGTCAGATCTGATCTTATTGATCTAATAAAAAAATAAAATAAAAATTAAATTAAATTTAATTTAATTATACCTTTATTTTGGGTAATCCAATTATCCTGTGATGATCTCGATGTTTGCCTAAGGTTCTAAATGTAGCCACGTAAGCGTCTGGCCTCTACCCGTATCCACTCAGGTAGGATCTGCAGATCTTCTTCTTCTCAATCAATCCCCCAAAAATCAGATTTAAATCTGATCTTGAAGGTCTTCAAAAATTCTTTTGAAGAACAACCATTGTCTCTTGCAGTAGTGCTGCCTTCTTTCTTTCCTATCGCCTTTCACTTGCTTGGATCGCACCTAACTCATGCCGAAAACCTCTTAGGCATGGAGAGGAGAGAGAGGACTAGAGGGTGGTATGAAGGAGGGAGAAAAGCTTTTTGGCATGGGCTAAAGCAGAAGCTCTGAATTCTAGGCACAGATAGGGTTTATATAGATCCTACTGCGCCATGCAATGCCACATCATCCCGACCAATTACGGCCCTTTGTGCAATCAGATTTAAATCTGATTAGTGGGATGACATCATCTGATCTAATTAGATTAGATTTTCTTAGATGGTGCTAAGATTGGGTCAAACAAGTCTTCTTGGTGCCATCTAGGTTGATTCCCTGAAGCAACTAAAGTTCCATCTGTATGGAACTCCAAACCTTATCATCATGGGGTGCATGCCTCCCTAGGCATGCACCCCTTGTCTATCTGCATTTTAGCAGAAGACAAGGGCCATGGTTCTCTCCTAGGGAGGATGACACATGGATAGATTTCTAAGTATCAAAGGTCAACATTTGATCAAAGTCCAAAGATAAGATTTCGCAGGTGACAAAAAATGGCAGGTATTGTCTCAAATTTATCTCATAAATTAAGACAACCCTTTTCTGACCTAGACAAGCTCCAATCAGATCAAGTAAAGATTTTTGAGTGAGTCCAAACACATTTCGCTCAGTCAAGATAAGTTTTAATGATTGTTAAAAAAGAATATTAGGCTCAATCATGTGCTAGCATGATTTCCTTGAACCTAATTGAATCTTACTCAAATCAATTGAAGTGGGTTAATCCAATTGATGATATCTAGATCCAAACCCTTGTTTGTGTGATCCAGTTAGGTTTAGTTTCATATGGTAATGGGATATGTCGTGATCTCTATCATCAACATCATAAAAACACCTTCTGATGGATCAGAATTTTTTTGATTCAGACAATTAGTATGATCGATCATCCAAATCATTCTAATTGCTCCGAAAATCCACCACAGACACCTAGTAGTATATAGCGGCAACCCATCAAAACTGAAAGTGAACCACTCAGTGCAGTTACCTATGTGATTAAGTTCCTCTATCATGAGCTTCGATCGGATTAGGGTTAAGGTCATCTCATCAAATCCTAATTTTCGTCATATGAATTATTCATTCGATTCAAGTTTAATGTGAAAACCCGAATAGAAACTCTTTATATTATTTCACTCTGCCATAGCCATGGGCTTATGGACTTGATTCTCATGATCATCATAGGGCTGCTCCTCTTCTACCAAGGTAGATAGATCTCCAATTGGTGCAATCCAATTCCTACAATGAACATGCTATAGCCAACATACACCTTAGGATTTCGAATGGTTAGGAGATCGAGTTATGGTGTAGTCAAACTATAACACCCTTAAGGTGAACTATCGATGCATCTCATGTCAAAGAACCATACACACCACTATAGTTTTGAGCCAGTCATTGATGAGAAGGTAGACTTCCTCATGATTGCTCGAGGTGGTCACGCTCAGTGCCCTTGTTCTATAATAAGTACCTGTACTCTCGCTTCAGTGTCTCTATACCATAGACTCAATACTCATCTATACTAAAGAAATGATCACACACCAACCTTTCGGATCAATCACCATCCTCATGATGATCCAATGGTCCGTAGCATTTTATGAGTTAATAATAAAAATTCATGTCTTAAATTTTCAACTCTTGAAAATATGAACTATCATTGCTATTAACTCAAGGGATGTATCACAGACACTTTCAAATACACATTATGATAAAAAATAATCCATTTTATTATTTATAGTCAAAATTATAAATTTATCCTTAGAAATGTATTACAAGTATCAGCCAATCTGGCTTCAAGGGCACACATATCTAACAAACTCCCACTTGGTCTAAAGCCAATTGGCTACAAATCTAAGTCCTATTTTCTCAAGGTGGGCTTCGATCTTCTATTGGCCCAATGACTTTGTGAGTGGTTCTATCGTATTATCTATGGAGTTGACTCTCTTGATCTCGACTTTACCCTTCTCGAGGTAATCGCGGATGTGGTGGTATCGCCGCTCGATGTGCTTGGATTTCTGATGAGACCTCGACTTCTTAGCTAGGGCTATGGCACCATTATTATCGCAATACAGAGGAATGGCATCCAATGGCATTACTTTAATCTCTATGATGAACTTCTTATACTAGAATGCCTCCTTCGTAGCTTCTGATGCAGCGATGTACTCTACTTCCTTGGTGGAATATGCTATTACTGTCTTCTTGAAACACTTCCAACTAACAGCACCATCATTACCCACAAATAGACTCCCAGATGTTGACTTTCGATCATCTATATTAGATATAAAATTCGAGTCTGTATACCTCTTGACTTGGAGTTCTCCATTACCAAAAACCAACAACATATCCTTAGTTCTTCTTAAGTACTTAAGGATACATTTCATAAAAGTCCAGTGTTCTTCGCTTAGATTCGACTGATATCTACTCGTGACACTCACAGCATGGGCTATATCAGGTCATGTACATAATATGGCATACATGAGGCTCCCTATTGCTGAAGCATAAAGGATCTTGCTCATGCATTCAATCTCCTCAGGTGTGTTAGGATACATTTTCTTGGAGAGATGAATGCCATGTCTGAAGGGTACCAATCTCCTCTTAGAGTTTTCCATGCTAAACCTCTTTAGCACTTCCTCTATGTACATCATCTGTGAAAGACCTAGCATCATATTCGGTCTATCTCTATAGACCTTAATTCCTCGAATAAAGGATGCTTCTCCTTGGTCTTTCATGGAGAATTCTTTAGATAACCATATTTTAACCATGGTGAACATGAAAATATCATTCTCAATAAGGAGGATATCATCCACGTACAGTACGAGGAAGACAATAGCACTCCCACTGATCTTTTTGAAAATACATGATTTCTTCTCGTTCTTGATGAAATTAAATAATTTGATCACATCATTAAAATAAGTATTTCAGCTCCGAGATGCTTGCTTAAGTTCATATATGGACCTTTGCAACTTGCATACTTTATGATCAGCATTACTGGATGTGAAACCTAGTGGCTGTTCTATATAGATATCTTCCTCAAGGTATCTATTTAAGAATGTCATTTTCACATCCATTTGTCATATTTCATAATCAAAATAGACTGCAATAGCAAGCAATGTGCGGATGAATTTTAGCATGGCCACTGGCGAAAAGGTATCCTGATAGTCAATGCCTTCATGCTGACTATACCATTTTGCTACTAATCTAGCTTTGAATGTCTCCACATTCCTATCTGCACCAATCTTTCTCTCATAGATCAATTTACGCCAAATAGGTACTATATCTTCAGGTGGATCTATCAAGGTTCAGACTTGGTTTGAGTGCATTGAGTTAATTTCTGACTTTACTACCTCTAACCATTTCTTGGAGTTGATATATGATATTGCCTCATCATAGATTTTGGGATCATCACCACGAATCCCGTTACCTATGAGAAATATTTTCTCTACTTTCTCTGAAATGGTACTTAAGTACCTATCAGGAGGACGAAAAATCTTTTTTGATCTATGAGGTGGAGGAGGTAGTGATTGTATTGGCTCAACCTGATTTGGTTCCATAGGATCCCTAGCTCGTTGCTCTTATGAGACTTTCTCCTCGAGCTTGATCTACTTTCCAATGCCGCTATCTTGAATAAACTATTTTTCAAGATAAATGGCATGCTGACTTACAATGACATTGTGGTCTTCTGGAATATAGAAATAATATCCTAATGATTCTTTAGAATGTCCTATGAATCGAGCTCTAAAGGACCTATAATCTAACTTGTCCGCTTATTATCTTTTGACATAAGCCAAATAACTACAAATTTTGAGATGACTCAGACTTGATTTCTTACCATGCCATATCTCATATGGTGTGGTAGGAACGCTCTTTTAGAGGAAACCTTGTTTAGTAAATATATAGCAGTTAATAGACTATATCCCTAAAGAAAATCAAGAAGATCTGTGAAGCTCATCATGGATCGGACCATATCTAATAGGATTTGGTTCCTCCATTCTGAAACTCCATTGAGTTGAGGTATTTTAGATGGAGTCCATTGAGAGACTATGCCATTTTGCTTGAGATAGTCTAAAAATTTTTGACTAAAATATTTACCTCCTCAATCTGATCGAAGAACCTTAATGGATCTTCCAATTTACTTTTCAACTTTATGTCTGAATTCATTGAACTTTTCAAAGGCTTCAGACTTGTGTCTCATAAGATACACATACCCATACCAAGATAAATCATCAGTAAAGATTATGAAGTAGTCAAAGTTGCCTCTAGTCGGCACATCAAATGGGTCGTACACATCAGTATGTACTAGGACAAGTAGATCCATGGTCCTTTTCTCATGTCCTACAAAAAGGGAGCTTAGTCATTTTGTTATGAAGACATGATTCATAAATAGGATATGACTCAAAAGTCAACGGGCTCAATGGTCCATTTTTTTTTAATTTATTAGTCCTATCTTCTGTTATATGACCTAGCCTTAGGTGCCATAGATACCTATCGTTTGGACTATCCCTGGATCATTTTGATCTTATGGCATTCACATTTTGTTCGATATTAAATATAGATACATCAATATATAACTGATAGAGATCGTTAATAAGAAAATCATTTGCAATTTTATTTTTTTCATAAAGAATATTACAATGGTTCTTAAGAAAACTAACATAGCCTTCTTGTGCTAAACATGAAATAGAAATCAAATTCCTACCTAAAGCAGGCACATAATAACAATCCTAAAGTACAAAATCTAAGCTAGATGGTAGTTGAAGAGGGTAGGTTTCTACGACCACAGTAGCAACCCTTGCTATATTTTCGACACATAGGATCATCTCATCATCCTTCAGCCTCCTGCTATCCTCAAGATCCTGCGTGGAAGTGCATAAATGAGCACTGAAACCAGAGTCAAGCACCCAACTGGATGCAGAAGAAATCATAAGGTTAGATTCAATAACGAGCATACCTCCAGAAGGACCTATCTCCTTATTCTTCAGGGTGGCTAGGTATGTAGGGTAGTTTCGCTTTTAGTGGCCTTCAGTATTATAATGGAAATACTTTTCTTTGCCAGTAGCCTTCTTCTTCAGCTCTGCCTTTTTTTTCTTTCCACCTTCCATCTTTTGCCTTTTTACAGACTTCTTCTTTTTTCTAAAAAATTTTTTTTTGAAAGAAATGCATTCCATAGCAAGTACTGTGCTTTTAGAACCTTTCATAGAAAGCTCAGCAGTAACCAGCATATTCATAAGCTTGGCCAGAGTATTCTGAAGTTTATGCATATGGTAGTTCATGATGAACTGCCCATACACATCAGTCAAGGATTATAGAATTATATCATTTTGCTGATTCTAGTCTAACATCACTCCGAGCTTCTCAAGCTCTTCCAAATCCTTGATCATCATCAGATAATAATCTTGGACTGATTGACTACCATGCATTTTAGTCTTAAATAGTCATTTAGTGACCTGATATTTGGCTGCACGACTCTGTTCACCAAAGAACTCTTGCAGGTGAGCCAACATTTGGTAGGCAGTCTTGATGTCATCATGTTGACACTGAAGCTCATCAGACATCGAGCCCAACATGTAGTATTTGGCCTTATCATCTTCATCCATCAATTTGTCAAGAGATGCTCTTTGTTCAGCAGATGGATGAGCTGATAAGGTAGGGGGATCCTGGTCTAATCATGAGTCAACTTCTCAAATCCCAAAATAATTTTAAAATTTTGGAGCCAATCCTTATAATTGGATTCGGTTAGTCTATGGGTGTCCAAGATACGGGCTAGTAGGTTGGACGCAGACATTTTTCTTTTTCCTATAGAGAGTCAAAGTTTCTAGTTAGATTTTGTAACTAAGACTTGACCAATTTATTTAGGGATTTGATTTTTAAACAAATTGATCTCCCACTAATTTCTCAAATTCGTATACTCCCTTTGTAGAGATGTGAAAATCTTCATGATTATTGATTTTTAGTGGATGGTGCAGTCCCACAAACTGACTTATCACCTCATCTAATAGTTATTAATGATGGGTTAGCCAATGAGTGAACAACTCTTATCCAATGATTCTCTAATCATGGTGCACTCAGACTTGGTCTCTAGTTCATGAATCTCACCATGTCCGAAATATTGATCCACTCCTTAATTAAGTCAGACCTACCATTTGCATAGATTGGATTTCTAATCGGGTCTCTCACTATATCTAGACTATTAAGTCTAATCCATCCTCTAGCCCATAGCATCCAATGCCTAATAGACATGGTTGCATCTTTTCGGTGCAACTAAACCACTATGACCAGCCAAGAACAATCAACCTCGAAAAGAGCCTGCACATCTATAATGGTGGAAGTCCTTAGATTTAATCTTTTCTTTGGAAGATTTGATTTAGGTCTCTTTAATCTTGACTTGACATAACCATAACCATTATGACTAACATAGTGGCACGGGTTAGCTCGAATTGTTAGCCACCTTAGATCAAGACTGAGTCAACAAATATAGCCAGGTAAGTGAGACCGATGGAAGGGATATGCCATTAACTCGATAAGAATGCATTCGAGTCGAGTCACTTTTAATTAAAAATCAGTCAATCATATATGCCAAACTTACCTTAGATACCAAATTATTGAGCCAAAACCAATCATGTTAGCCTACAATCTAGACTCTAACAATCGAGCCTAGTTAGGTCTTAACTTGATCGATCACTCATGTGACTCAATCTTGACCCAGACTTAATCCTATTAGGCTAGTCAATTTAAGCACTCTTGATCTTATCTAACTTGCTCTTGACTCGGTATGATCAACCGCTAGACCTAGTTGAGTTACCCAAGCCCAAACCCAATTTTATGAATATGTCTTAGATCTAAAAATTCTTAGTTTTAGATCTAATATATTTTATAATCTTAATTCTTAATTAAGTTTAGAATTCATAAACAAAATATGTATAAAAAATCACAGGATTTCAGGATCTAGGGTTTCGCAGAAAATAAGGATTAGATTTTTGATTAAGGACGAACGCGCAACACCCCTACACATCATAAGAACACCCCATCGAATGGGAGGAGAGGACCTTTAAACCCTACTTCGTTCTTATGATCGGCTGGCCAAGGGGAACGTCTTAATCAGAAACATGATAAATCCATAATACTAGATAGATCTACATCATATATCACATATATAAAAAATTGATCTAACTAAAAACATGTTTTGTATACATCTCATGTATCATATCATGAATATTTTCAGATCTAAATTATTTCATAAACATCTAAAAAATAAGATTAAAAATTGATCATATTAAATTAAAATTTATTCTAGATAATTTTGTAGAACTATTCTATAACTGTCTAAACATGCATCTATCATATCTCATATGAATAAATTAAATAAATTTATTTTTTTATTTTTTAGATCTAATTATAATATTTATAATATCAAAAAATTATAAATAAATAAATCTAAAAATTATAATTAATTAAATTAAAATTATGATCATGTTAGACTGTATATAGAATAATTCTATTCCTAGTCTAGTCATGCATCTCATACATCTTAGATCTAGATTATTTAATTTTTAATTTTTTAATTTTAGATCTAATCATATCTTATGTGATATCTAAAATTATCTAATTATTAGATCAAAAATAAATTAAAATTAGATCTAATAAATTTTAGAACCTGACTCTGATACTAGTTGAAGGAAAAAATCTTGTTTCTCAGGTCAGGTTCGTTCAGATCTGATTGGATCAAGAGAAATATTTCAAAAAATTTTCTCTAAGATCTAAATTAGATCTGAGACTCTTCAAATTTGATCTTATTAATCTAATAAAAAAATAAAATAAAAATTAAATTAAATTTATTTTAATTATACCTTTATTTTGGATAATCCAATTACCTTGTGATGATCCCGATGTTTGCCTAAGGTTCTAGGCGTAGCTACGCAAGCACCCGACCTCTATCGATATCCACTTAGATAGGATCTAGAGATCTTCTCCTTCTTAATCAATCTTTTAAAAATTAGATCTAGATCTGATCTCAAAGGTCTTCAAAAACTCTTTTGAAGAACAATCATTGTCTCTTGCAACAGTGCTGCCTTCTTCCTTTCCTGTCGCTTTTCACTTGCTTGGATCACACCTAACTCATGCCCAAAACCTCTTGGGCATGGAGAGGAGAGAGAGGACCAAAGGATGGCATGGAGAAGGAGGTAGAAAATATTTATGGCATGGGCTAAAGTAGAAGCTCTAAATTCTAGGCATAGATAGGCTTTATAGACCTTGCTGCGCGATGCAGTGCCACATCATCCCGACCAATCACGTCTCTTTGTATAATTAGATTTAAATCTGATTGGTGGAATGACATCATCTGATTTAATCAGATTAGAGTCCCTCAAAACTCTCCTTAGATGACACCAAGATTGGGTCAAACAAGTCTTCTTGATGTCATCTCGATTGATTCCCTGAAGCAACTGGAGTCCCATCTGTATGTGACTCCAAACCTTATCCTCCTTGTCTGTCTACTTTTTAGCAGGGGGAAAAGAGCCAAGGTTCTCTCCTATGGGTGCATGATACATGGGTAGATGTCTAAGTATCAAATGTCAATATTTGACCAAAGTCCAAAGATAAGATTTAGCATGTGATGAAAAATGGTAGGTGTTGTCTTAAATTTATCTCATAAATTAAGACAATCCTTTTCTGACCTAAACAAACTCCAGTCAGACCAAGTAAAGATTTCTGAGTGAGCCCAAATACATTTGGCTCAGTTAAGATAAGTTTTAATGATTGTTAAAGGAGAACACTAGGCTCAATTATGTGCTAGCATGATTTTCTTGAACCTAATTAAATCTTATTCAAATCAATTGAAGTGGATTAATCCAATTGATGATATCCAGATCCAAACACTTATTTCTGTGATCGAGTTGGGTTCAGTTCTATATGGTAATAGAATATGTCATGATCTTTATCATCAACATCATCGAAACACCTTCTGATGGATCAAAATTTTTTTGATTCAGACAACTAGTATGATCGATCATCCAAATCATTCTAATTGCTCCCAAAATCCACTAGTGACACCTAGCAGCATATGGTGGCAACCCATCAGAATTAAAAGTGAACCTCTCAGTGTAATTACCTTTGTGATTAAGTTCCTCTATCTTGAGCTCCGATCGAATTAGGGTTAAGGTGATCTCGTCAAATCCTAATTTCCATCATACAAATTAATCATTCAATTCAAGTCCAATGTAAAAATCCTAAAAGAAACACTTTCTATTATTTCACTCTCCCAAGGCCATGGGCTTACGGACTTGATTCTCATGGTCATCATAGGGTTGCTCCTCTTCTACCAAGGTAGATAAATCTCCTATTGGTGCAATCCAATTCCTACAATGAACATGCTATAGCCAACATACACCTCAGGATTTCGAATGGCTAGAAGATCGAGTTATGGTGTAGTTAAACTATAACACCCTCAAGGTGATTGCTGATAAGTGATAAAAATATACTAATAAAAGTATTAAACTATAAAATAAATTAATCTATTTCTTTAGAAATTGATACTTTTATTAATCTTATGTAGGAAAAAAGGCTACCGTTGTGAAGATCTTATTTTTTTGGTTCTGATGAAATAAATTTCAGGCAAAACGGACTTCAAATGAGCCTGAAATTGAATTTCAAAAAAAAAAAACAAGTTCGATTCAAATTGGTTCAGAAAATCGACTCAGCAGACCGCTCGGTTCGACCGCATTAGCAGACTGACCCATCGATGCAGCGCTAACGTCAGCATTTTTGGCGGCGCACGGTGGACCAACTTGAGGGCATTTCAAAAATTTTACATGAAGAAGCACGCTCTGATTGGCTGAAGAATGCGGTGGTCCATGCAACACCGAGCTCGTGCATGGTCTACAGAAGGCAATTTGAGAATTTTGTCAAATTCGATGGGCGCCTTTCACTAAGACTTGATCGGATGGTCGAAAAGAATGCGCTGACGAACAGCATCCACGGCTCCTAGTCGAGATCCAATGGCTGAGATTCATCCCGATGTTAAACTAAAGATCAGAAGCTTTCTTTGTGCACAATCGAACGGTCCAAATTCAATCTAACGCTTGATCCAATGGCTGAAATGAATTCTGACATGAACTATGATATTTTAAAGGGTTTTTAAGTGATTTTTGGACCGTTTGATCAACATCTAACGGTCAGAGTCATCCAGATCCTAATTTGAGTTGTTTTGGGAGTCTTAAACCTAATTTCTAAAGGAGTTTGGGGAAGAATCAATTTCTTGGTCTATAAAAACCTGGTGTTGCCATAGAAAAAAAAAAGAGGATAGTGAGAGAAAAAAAAAGAGAAAAGGGAGAGAGTCAGAGAAATGAAAAAAAAAGAAGAGAAAGAGAGGAGAGAGGTAGAAAGAGAAGAGAGATTTTTGAGAAAAAAGGAAGGGTTCATAATTTTTTTCTTTTCTTCTTCCGACAATCAAGACATCGATCAAGGAGCCTCTTCTTCTTCACCAAGTTCTCGACATCAAGAGCAATGGACAATCAATTTTAGCAATCAAACAGTCTAATTTTTTTATACTTTTTATTTTATTTGCTATTTTTGAACTTACTATCATGAACTAAATTTTTTTTTACTAAGGCTAAGGTGTAGCCATTCTTTTGATGCAATATTCAGTGTGATTTATTTTTAAATTTTATTCATGAGGAGTATATAAATTTGATCTTAATGCTTTTAGATTATTGGCCATCTTCTAATTGATCTGATGAACATAGATGTTATGGACCAAGTACATCTATGTTAGTACTTCTTGATTATATACCTTGTATTATGAATCAAATTAGAATTCATATGCATGTGAAAATTTTAGTGTGCTTTGGACGTAACATATTTTAATTAGAGAATTTCACAAAACTTAATGCATTAATATTTATTTAAATTACACCTAGACCAAAGGGTAACTAATAAATATTGATAGTTTTGCTATGCCTGGACTAAAGGGTAGTGAATAAATTAGGAGACTCCACCATCACATGAAATAAAATTAATCTAGTAATGTGAATATTGTGTTGACTGAGTTGGTGAACCGATTGCCTTAGTAATCTAATAATTTTTTTATTTTGTTCTTTAATTCCTTATTCTCATAAATCGATCTTCTAAATAAAATATTGGAAAGAGCTTTTCAGTACTTATTTTCCAATCCTCTAGGGATGATACTCTACTCATTCACTTTATTACTTGATCGACTGGTGTACTTGCTATAGTTATAGATTAGTATGCATCAAATTTTTGGTGCTGTTGTTGGAGATTGTGTGTAAAACAATATTAAAATTTTGATCCTAGCTTTACTTTAGAATTTTATTTTTTATTTTTATTATTTTTTTTAAAAAAAAATTTGTTCAGTGCATGACACATACTGGACATAGTAATTTACTACCTTTAGATCCAGAAATTGAAAGGACCATTAGAAAACTACAATAAGAAAGATACATGGCAGCTGAAGATCCTAACGACGTCAATCTAGGATTGGATATGGCGACCAAAGGACAGCATGAAGCTATTTGGTCAGTACATCATTCATTTACCATCTGTAGCTGATGCAGCTTCGAGCATCAAGAGACCGCCTGTATGAGTAAACAACTTCGAAATAAAATTGACGATGATCCAGATGATTCAATCAACTATCCAATTCAGTGGACACGTGCATGATGATCCGAATGCCCATTTTTCTAATTTTCTTGAACTTTGCGATACTTCTAAAATTAATGGGGTGTTGGATGATGCTATTAGATTAAGGTTATTTTCTTTCTCTTTACGGGACAAAGCTAAGAGTTGGCTTCATTATCTTCCTATAGGTTCTATCATAACTTGGGATGCCTAGCCCAAAAATTCTTAGCCAAGTACTTTCCACCTTCCAAGACTGCTAAGATGCACAACGATATCACTTCCTTTATGCAGATGGACATGGAGACACTATATGAGGCTTGGGAGCATTTCAAGGAACTGCTGAGGAGATGTCCACATCATCAACTATCCGTATGGCTTCAGGTACAAACTTTCTATAATGGTTTATCTCCTACTAATCATTCTATGATTGATGCAGCAGCAGGAGGAACCATTAATCAAAAAATGGAGGAAGAAGCCTTCGATCTGATCGATGAGATGGCATCAAATAGCTATCAATGGCAGATAGAACACATGATGCCAAAAAGACTAGCAGCTGTGCAGGGAGTAGATTGCGTGCCAACCTTACTAGCTGAAATTGCAGCCCTTAGAGCCGAAGTCAACAACTTGAAGGGAACAGCTATGCATGTTCAGAGCATTACTTGTGACCTGTGTGGAGGACACGATACGAGCAATTGCCAGATAGGTAATCTTTTGCTAAAACAACTGATACAGCTAATTATGTTGGTAATTTTTTTAGGCCGCAACAAAACAATCCCTACTCCAACACATACAATCAAGGGTGGAGGCAGCACCCAAATTTCTCATGGAGCAATCAAAATGCAGCACAACAGCCACCCCCGGGATTTCAAGTACCTGAAAAGAAGTCCAACATGGAAGAGCTGATGGTCAAATTTATGCAAAACCAAGAAGCAACTATAAAAAATTTGGAAGCCAAACTTAGGTAGGACCAAGCAGCAGCAATTCAAAACTTGGAGATGCAAATAGGTCAAATGGCTAAGATAATCTCCGAGAGACCTCAGGGATCCTTGCCCAGCAACACGGAGACCAATCCAAGGGAGCAAGTCAATGCTATCATCCTAAGAAGTGGTACAAAGTTGGAGGAGCCACATCAGAAGAAAGAGACTGAAGAGCCAACTACAAATAAGGAACCATCAACTAAAATTCATCAGTCACCAAAACAACCAGCAGATGGATGGTCTCCAGATATATGATTTGCCATCTAAATGTGAAGCCCTACGTGCTTGTTAGATATATGTGCCCTAGAAGCCAGAATTGGCTGACACTTGTAATACACTTCTAGGGGAAAAATTGTAATTTTGACTATAATTAATGAAATGGGTTATTTTCTATCACACATGTGTATTTAGTGTCTGTGATACATCCTTTGAGTTAATGGTAATGATAATTCATATTTTCAAGAGTTGAAAATTTAAGACATGAATAATCATTATTAACTCATAAACAGCTCCCGACCATAGGATCATCACGAGGATGGTGATTGATCCGAAAGGTTGGTGTACATCGCTTCTCTTTAGTAGATGAGTCTTGAGTCTACGGTGTGGAGACACCGGAGCGAGAGTACAGGTACTCGTTAGAGAATGAGGGCACTGAGCGTGACCACCTCGAGTAGTCATTAGGGAGTCTACCTTCTCGTCAATGACTGACTCGATGCTGCAGTAGTGTGTCTGGTTCTTTGACCTGAGATGCATCGGCAGTTCACCTTGAGGGTGTTATAGTTTGACTACACCATTACTCGGTCTCCTAGCCATATGGAACCCTGAGGTGTATGTTGGCTGTGACATGTTCATTGTAGGAACTGGATTGCATCAGCAGGGATCTATCTACCTCGGTGGTAGAGGAGTAGCCCTATGATGATCATGAGAATCAAGTCCTGAAGCCCATGGCCATGCAGAGTGAAATAATAGAAAGAGTTCTATTTAGATTTCATACTGGACTCGAATCGATATGATTTATATCATATGACAGAGACTAGGGTTTGACGAGTTCACCTTAACCCTATCTGATCGGGTCTAGATAGAAGAATGAATCACACAGGTAGCTGTACCAAGAGGTCGCATCAGCTTGATGGGTTTGCCACCATTATACTGTTAGTGTCACTGGTGATTTTGGGAGCAATTAGAATGATTTAGATGATCGATCATTCAGCTGTCGAATCAAAGAGTTCTATCCATCGAAAGGAGTTTCGATGATGTTTGATAGAGATACATGACATATCCCATTACCATACGAACTGAACCTAACTGGGTCACACAAACAAGGGTTTGATCTGGTGATCATCAATTGAACTGATCTAGTTTCAATTGATCTGAATGAGATTCAATTAGGTTCAAGGAAATCGTGCTAGCAACTCGATTGAACTACGTTCTTCTTTTACTATCATAAATAAGTTGTCCTGACTGAGCCAAAGGAGTTTGTGCTCAATCAGAGGCCTTCATATGGTCTGACTGGAGGTTGTCCAAGTCAGAATAGGTTATCTTATTTGTAAGACATTACCTGCCATTTTTGGTCACCTGCCATTTCTTGTTCTTTGACTTGTCTAAAGTCTACCTTTGACTGGTCAAACGTTGACCATTCACCCTTTGACTTTGACCACATGTCATGCACCTATTGGAAGGCTGGTGGGGGCTTGTCCCCCTGCCAGAACCGGCAAGGAGAAGGGCGCATGCCAAGGGTGGCGTGAGCCAAGTAGGAGGCGCCTAGGAGTCCTGTTGGACAAGGACTCCACCTCCCTTTTGGATTCCAATCAGAGTTCTACTAAGAATCCAGTTTGACTGGTCTTAGGCGCCCTCTAAGGAGGAATCCAGGGGTCTCTATTCCAACCAATCAGATTTAGATCTGATTTCACAAAGGGTTGTGATTGGTTGAGAGGAAGAGGAGTTGGATCACAAGAGGTCTATAAATAAGACCTGCGCCCAACCCTAATTCGAAGAAGTGAAAGATGAATTCAATAGAGATTTCCCACGTCCAAGGCATGCCTCTCCCCTCCTTCTCCATTCCATACTCTCTTCTCCCCTTGCTCTCCACGTCCAAAAGGTTTTTGGACTTAGTTTGGTGCGATTCAGATTCAAGAAAAGGCGATCAAAAAGCAAGAAAAGGAAGAAAAAGAGGCTGCGCCTGCTGCACAAAGGATGACTGTAGATCTTCAAAAGGTTTTGAAGATCCTCCAGATCAGATCCAGATCTGATTTTTGGAGGTGTGATAGAGAAGAAGAGGATCTCCAGATCCAACCGAGTGATACCGGTAGAGGCCAGGCGCTTGCGTGGCTAAGATCCAGAACCTTCCGCTATGCAATCAGGATTCTATCTAGAGGATAATAGGATTAACCCAAATCAGGTAAATTAAATTAGATTTAACTTATCTTATTTTATTTTATTTATTAAAATAATAAGAATCGATCTGAAACATATCAAGATCTAATTAAGATTAAGAGAAAAATTTTTGAAAAAATATACTCTTGATCTAATCAGACTGGACGAAACTGGACCGGGAAATCAGAGATTTCCTTCACTGCCACCACCATCCCAAAAGAGGACAATATAGCATCTAGATAAGAAATTTCTACTTGTATTTCAAAAGTAATTAAATAAATTATATTAATATCCTTTTGTAGATGCTAATTCTCAAAATGCCCAGGTATGCCAAGTTTCTCAAAAAATATTCTAATTAAATAAGAAAAAGCGAAGAGCAGAGAATTACAATTTGAATGAAGAATGCTCAGCAATAACTTAATACATACATAAGCGCTAAGACCCAGCGGATTTCTACTATCCCCTTCAATTAGTGATGTAGTTTGAAAAGTTTATATGTGTTTATCGGAGAAGCATTATATCTCATGCCTTTTTTTCTAATTTTTAGGAAAGCTGGGTACTATGGAACCAAGCGTTCCCTATATATCCTTCAATTGCCGACAGATCCATAAATTTGAGGTTGAGTGGAGGAGCTGGCAGTAAAGTAAACAAGGTTTATTTTTCCTATTGATTTATATGTTCTTATATGAAAGAAGATTATGATGTTACCCCTTAATTTGTTAGGAGACCCTTTTTAGCTACTGGAGGGCTTAATAGATGTCAACAGGAATTTTCTTAGAAGTCTAGTATGAACAACAGTCTTTTTAATATTTTAAATCTAGAATCACTCCTGTAAGTAAGAAATCTATTCTTAGATGAATTATTGACATTTCATATAATGCAGAATTCTATGAAAATAGGTTTTGAGACATAAGAGCGTGAGAGCAATGTCTAATTGAAAGGGGATCGACCAAACAGAAAGTATTCAATATTCAAGTGCACCGTTTTCCACTTTTGAACTCAAGAAAGTCAGCTCTGAAGTTAAATCAATACTATACGATAGGTTATTTCTTTTCTTTTATGTTTTGATCCAATTTTTTATTTTTAGTAATTATTAATCTATTCGCTCTTTTACTGCTACTTGGTGTGTATTTTCAATTTTGCAGAGAAAAATTAATGAGAGCTAAGCAAAATTTTAAGCTCCAAAGAAACCAAACTGAACCAAATCAGGTGTATTCCTTCCTATCATTTATTGCACTCATTATTTTTCTTTCTCCTTTAAGATAATATAGAATAAGTTAGGGGATAAAAAAATAATAAAATAAAATATAATAATAATAATAATAATAATAAAATCATGTGTTAAAAAAAAATCTTGAGCAAGATAGATTGGATAAGTGATAAAAGATAGAATTATTTGCTAATGAATGTAATAAGTTAAAGAAGTAGATTAGTTGGTCGACTTTTAGCAGGCTACTTAGATCATTAAAAGACTATTAGCACTTCTAATTGCACATGCACACTAACAAGGCAAAGTAGGTATTGATTGTAAGGCCAACTGAGGATTCAATTATCACTGAAAATTGGTAATTGATATACATTCTAATCAAAGAAACTTAAATTTAAGGAAAGAGCTACCTACATAAAAATAAAGTGCAAAAGATAGAGTATATGTGGATTACCCAAAGCCTAGTAACTGGATCTTTGCACCAAGGTCAAGTATGAAAATTCATGTAAAATGGTGAAGGGAAGGCCAGGATGCTCACACAGCAAAAAAAAAAAAAAAAGGGAAGGTTAGTGTTGAAAAGCTACCTTAACTCATGAGTATTAAAATTGAGAATATATAGAAAATTAATCAAAATAAGTGATAAGAGAGGATACTTTTATTCTTTTAATTTAATACTGAAATGCTAAAGTTAGTCATCACGAACATAAGTGCTATAGATCTTTGATGTACTCTAAGGAAGTTTTTAATTGTATTGACTGAAAAATTTGCTTTTGAAGCATAATGCTTAGTTAGCAGTTTTTTCTAAAACATTTTGACCTTTAGTTCTCAGAATTTATTCTTTGTGATGGATAATCTTATTTGAAATATGGTAATTAAATAAAAACATTGCTAAGGGACTAGCAATGACTAAGTTGGAGGGTGTGATAAGTTGGTAAAAAATATACTAATTAAAAGTATTAAATTATAAAATAAATTAATACTATTTTTTTTAAAAACTGATACTTTTATTAATCTTATGCAGGAAAGAAGGCAACCAATTTTAAGATCTTATTTTTTTTGATTTCGATGAAATAAATTTCAAGCAAAATGGACTTAAAATGAGCTTGGAATTCAATTAAAAAAAGAAAAAAAGAAAAAAAAATCTGGGTTTCGATTCAAATTGATTTTCAAGGAAAAATTGGCTCAGTAGACCACCCGATTTCGTCGCAATCAGCAACAGACCGTCGACAGTGCTGACGTCTGACGTCAGCATTTTTTACGACGCATGGTGGGCCGACTTGAGGGCATTTCAGGAATTTTATATGAAGAAGTGCGCTCCGATTGGCTGAAGAATGCAGTGGTCTATGCAACATCGGGCTCGCGCATGATCTATAGAGGGCAATTTGGGAATTTTGTCTAATCCGAAGGATGCCTTTCACTGAGACTTGATCGGACGGCTGAAAAGAATGCGCTGATGAACGACATCCACAGCTCTCGATCGAGATCCAACAGCTGAGATTCATCCCGATGTTAAACTAAAGATCAGAAGTTTTCTTTGTGCGTGATCGGATGGTCCAGATTCAATCTAATGCTTGATCCAATGGCTGGAATGAATTCTGACTTGATCTATGATATTTTAAAGGGTTTTTAAGTGATTTTTGGACCATTTGATCAACATCTAATGGTCAGAGTAATCCAGATCCTAATTTGAGTTGTTTTAGGAGTCTTAAACCTAATTTCTAAAGGAGTTTGGGGATGAATCAATTTCTTGGTTTATAAAAACCTACTATTGTCATAGAAAAAAAAAAGAGGAGAGTGAGAGAAAAAAAAAAAGAGAAATGGGAGAGAGTCAGTGAAATAAAAAAAAAGAAGAGAAAGAGAGGAGAGAGGTAGAAAGAGAAGAGAGATTTTTTAGAAAAAAGGAAGGATTTGTAATTTTTTTCTTTTCTTCTTCCGACAATCAAGACATCGATCAAGGAACCTCTTCTTCTTCACCAAGTTCTCCACACCAAGAGCAACGGACAATCAATTTTAGCAATCAAATAGTCTAATTTTTTTATACTTTTTATTTTATTTGCTATTTTTGAACTTACTATCATGAACTAAATTTTTTTTTACTAAGGCTAAGGTGTAGCCATTCTTTTATTGCAATATTCAATGTGATTTATTTTTAAATTTTATTCATGAGAAGTATATAAATATGATATCAATGCTTTTAAATTACTGGCCATCTTCTAATTGATCTGATGAACATAGATGTTATGGACCAAGTACATCTATGTTAGTGCTTCTTGATTATATACCTTGTATTATGAATCAAATTAGAATTCATATGCATACGAAAATTTTAGTGCGCTTTGGACGCAGCGTATTTTAATTAGAGAGTTTCATAAAACTTAATGCATTAATATTTATTTAAATTACACCTGAACCAATGGATAATTAATAAATATTGATAGTTTTGCTATGCCTGGACCAAAGGGTAGTGAATAAATTAGGAGACTCCACCGTCATATGAAATAAAATTAATCTAGTAATCTGAATATTGTATTAACTGAGTTGGTGAACCGATTGCCTTAATAATACATTGCTCTTGAGTTTAAAATCCTAATAATTACACTCTCTCTATTTTCTTAAAATTTTTAATTATTTCTTTATTTTGTCCTTTAATTCCTTATTCTCATAAATCGATCTTCTAAATAAAACATAAGAAAGAGCTTTTCAGTACTTATTTTTCAATCATCTAGGGATGATACTCTACTCATTCACTTTATTACTTGATCGATTGGTGCACTTGCCATAGCTATAGATTAGCACGCATCAATTGCCGATGCACCTCAGGTCAAAGAACCATGCACACCACTGTAGCTTCGAGTCAGTCATCGACGAGAAGGTAGACTTCCTCATGACTGCTCGAGGTGGTCACGCTCAGTGCCCTTGTTCTATAATAAGTACCTGTACTCTCGCTTCAGTGTCTCTATACCATAGACTCAGGACTCATCTATCCTAAAGAAGTGATCGTACACCAATCTTCCGAATCAATCACCATCCTTATGATGATCCAACGATCGGGAGCATTTTATGAGTTAATATTAAAATTCATGTCTTAAATTTTCAACTCTTGAAAATATGAAGTATCATTGCCATTAATTTAAGGGATGTATTATAGACACTTTTAAATATACATTATGACAGAAAATAATCTATTTTATTATTTATAGTCAAAATTATAATTTTATCCTTAGAAGTGTATTATAAGTATTAACCAATCTGGCTTTATGGGCACACATATCTAACACGAACTTCTTCAAATAGATCCTAACTACTTGCAAGTCTTGACAAATGAAAGCTTGCTCTCTGTAACAAACTCCACGTGGCCTTAGTGGCCCACTACTAGATAGTTACGACAATCATTATCAGTTTGTTACATGCTCCATCTATAAAATAAATCCTTCAGATATATTTTTCTCCAAGCTCTCCTTTTTCGCCATTACTCTATTCTTTTTTCTCCTAAGTACTTTATTTCAGTTGGCCAGAAAATTAACTTGAGCATGGGAGGATCCTACTGGAGCCACCCACCTTTGATTTGGGCTTTGCTTTATAGGTCTTATCGATGATCTTATCTTCTCCAACACCAACGAATTCTAGTGCCAATGCCATTTTCTGCACCAATAGGATTGGTGCTAGAGGAAGGGCTTGAACCTTCAACCTTGGGATACATCCCTAAGATTGGTCTCCTCTTTGGAGTTAGGGTTTTGGAAGGATGGACCGGATGGACTCCTAAAACCAGACGACCATGAAGTTTCAGAAGACATTTAAATTGAAGAAAACTTAAAAAATATCCAAAATAATGGTAAGAAAAAGGTTATAAAACCTTATGGGAAGAATAGCAAAACTTGCATGGAAGACTAAAAATTCGAAAAATAAAGAAAAAGAAGAGAGAGTGATGGGGGACTAACCTAGATTGGTGAGAGGATGTGAGGAGATGACCAGAAAGATGAGATGCAGTCGAGAGAGACTTCCACAGTTGAAAGGATCATGAATGAGAAGGAACAAAGTGCTCGAAGAACTTGGGAAGACAGTCAAGAGAGCAGGAATCAGTCAGAAAGAACATTGATGGCCAAAAAATTGATGGAAAGGGTGGAACACATGGAGTTGGAGAAGAACGAATGAAGGAAAGAAGGCAGGTATAGGCGAGAATGAGAAGCTAGAAAGGAGAAGAAGGACTTAAATAGACATGCGGAACCAGAGGATGTTATGATTATAGACCCTCCTCAGTCGATCCTAGCCTGTCGCATGTCCCACTCACCCCGAACATCTGATAGGACAATAATTGTGCAGCATATGGAGCTTCATGTCGGATGAGTTTTTAAAGAAATTCATCACTTCTGGTCATCCAGCATTAAAAATAATGATGCTAATTCAGAAAAGGCTAAATTATGTTATTTTTTGAGAGCAAAAAATAGGACTGGTATCAAAAGACTTTGGCATCAGTAGTTTTTGTACTTTTTTCATCCAAAATTTGAACTCAGAAGTAGGAAGACAAGTGTTGGGGGTAAAATAATTCCCGTAGAAGTCCTTGGCCGCCAACCTCCATTATGTGAAAATTCACCAATCTTCTCAGCAACAAGTCCTTGCTGTGGAACTTGTCGAAAGTGCATCGAAGTCTGGCCAGATGATCTAGGATAGTAAAGGAGAACTATTGTTTTATTAACCCTGCTTTTTGACTTCAGATGTGTGACAGGACCAAAGCCCAGTCCTCCTGACCTTGATTGGTGATGAATTTTGAAGATGGATGGAGTCCCATATTATAAATGATGAACTCCTCCAGTCACACCTTTCAGACGAACTCCTCCAGTTGCACTCCCTCCAGACAGATTCCTTCAATCATACCTTTTAGATGGACTCCTTCAGTCATGCTCCTTTCAGACGGACTCCTTCAGTCATGCTTCTTCCAATCGGACTCCTTCAATCGTGCTCCTTCTTGATGGGCTTCTTCAATCACTCTCTTTCCAGATGGACTCCTTCAATCATGCTTCTTTTGGACGAATGCCTCTAGTCGCGCTCCTTCTGAGTGAACTCTTCCAGTCACACTCTTTCTAGACAAACTCCTTTAGTCGTGCTCTTTCAAGATGGACTCCTTTAGTCGTGCTCCTTCTAGATGGACTCCTTTAGTCATGCTTCTTTCGGACAGACTCCTTCAGTCACACTCCTTCCAGTCGGACTCCTTCAGTCACGCTACATCCAGTCGGACATAGTCGAAAAAAGCCTACCTATTATGATCTAGAACACTGTCAAAATTCTCAATGCCATAAGAGACCATTTCAATGGACTTCAACTAGATGCAAGTTTGCTATATGCTGATTGACTCTCAACCTCAGCTAGCCAACCCTGAACCCAACTCGCCAACGCCTATAATCAATCGGCAAGCATAGAGATCTCCAATCTCTATTCGAACTTCTTCAAATAGATTCCAACTACCTACAAGTTAAGATAAATGTTAGTCCACTCTCTGTAATAAATTTCATATGGCCTCAATGGCCCATTACCAGATAGTTATGATTGTCACTATCAGTTTGTTACATGCTCCATTTATAAAATCAACCCTCTAGATATGTTTTCCTCTAAGCTCTCATTCTCCACCATTATTATAGTCTTTTTTCTCTTGAGTACTCTATTCTAGTTGGCTAGAATATTGACTTGAGTTTTGGAGGGTCCTGTTGGAGCCACCCACCTCTGGTTTGGACTTTGCTTTGTAGGTCTCATTAGCGATCTCATCTGCTCTAGCTCCAGTGAATTCCGACGTCAACACCATTTTCTGCATCAACAGCTCCCAAGCTTCTCACATCCTAAACCTCTCTCTCAAGTCTAAAATTAAAAGAAAACACATGCCCTAACACCCTTTAAATAAGAAGTTATGATCGAGTACTTGTCTAGGTCAAATACCTAGAAAGGCAGGTCTAAATTGAGCAACGATTGGGGTGCCCAACTCTTGGTCGTCCCCTCCTTATTATTTTTTATGTACTCTAGAGAATATGTGCAAATAAGTCTTCTATTTTTCATGAAAAAATTAGAGAAAAATCAGATAGCTTGGTGCCTCAAAGAAATAAGGAAAGTAGATATGTCAAACTCTATCCAATAGAGACCTAGGTCAAAACAACTTGTTTGTTTTGACCTATTCCATAACTAATTTCCTTCTAAAATGATGGGAGACATAAAAAGGGTATGAATAATCTCTAGAAATATAATTTTCCATGAATATTCCAAGTAAATTGATGTGGAGGGGCATGGAAAGCAAAATGGTGCAAGATTTTGAAATCGTAGTCACACTAGGACTTTTAGTATTGACTTGGTCCAACTTATTATTGAATCCAATTAAATCAAAACAAATGCAAGTCAATTAGAGATGATCATAGTCTAACTAAGAGCTTAATTAAATTAGACTAAATTGAATTTAAATCTAATTTAATTTTTATTCAAATCAAAAATTGGATGCATACAAGTCCTAATTGAATAGGGACTTGTTCTTCCTTGCAATTGGCTTATCCAATTAACCAATTGAACTTGATTCAATGAAGCACAAATCAAATCTAATTAAATTATATTTAATTAAACTTAATCTTAGTTCTCTGACTTAATTAAATTAAGCTAAGTAGCAATCTAATTGCTAATCGATCCTCTTGCAACACTTGCACTAGGTCAAACATCAATCGTATTGATTGTTTGACCTTAAAGCGATTATAAATTATTGATCAACCATCCAATTAGATCAAGATCTCTTATATGTATGACCTCATAGGTTTGAACTTAAGTCAATAGCATAGAAATAAATTTTTGTACCAATTGGAGTGACCATCTGGCAATGGTATCCTATAGTTAGATAGGTCAAATATGTAAAGCAACATTCTTAGAACCCATTTGGATATAATTTTCATATAATTTATCCCCTTGACCTAAATGCTCATAGGATGATTTAAAGTTAAACTATTAACTTTGATTTTATTATCTACATTATATTTCAAAATACCAAATCCATCTCATGGAAAATCTTGATCAAGATTTTGCTACATTAAAATATGGAGATGCATTTTCTCCAACTCTTAGAGTGGTCAATTTCATGTTGATCACTCATCGACATCATAAGTACTTGACTGTGCTTAAAAACTTTTTGATACTGAATTAAAAATTTAGTTAGTCCAACACCAAAGCACAGTGAGTTGCATGCAAGCCACCGTGGTGATCTTAGGTCTAAGGGATACTTATACCTATATCCCATCAAAGCAATTCTTAACAGCAGAATGCTTTAGAGTTGGTCATGTTAAATAATGATGTACCCTTACATCTTATCTGTATTGCATACCAGTGTCTCCATACTTCTTGGTTAAGAGGACAACCAACCTATATGGCATACAATGATCTGTACTTCATAAATATTATCATCCTAATTAACAACATATCATTTGGTCATGAATGGTTTAAGGACTAATTGATAAATTCTCTCTTTATCAAAATTAAATAGTCCTAAGAACTTCATCACAATGAAGGAGTTCATCAGAAGATATAGACTTTATGATGAAAATATCAAAAAATTTATTTTATTCAATAATAAATTAATTATAATTATAAAATTGCACAACCATCAACAAGCTGATGATTGGCTTTGGGATATAATTTCCAACAGAATAAGGACATCCTTTATCCTTGCTTTCTACAAGGAGAAATTGCCCTTTCTGTCAAACCTATTGATCTCCACCTTGATTCTGTCAAATCTATTGATCTCCATCTTGATTATGCTTGTCTTCTCCATATTCTTTAATCTTTAACACCACTACTACAATCTACACTCCGATGCTACCTAGCTTGGATACTAATTATTGGTGATATCAACTCCTCTGATACTACTTATTGAGGATCTCGTACTAGGATATTATGGCAGAAAGAAAGAAGAAAATAAAATAAGAACAATCAAGTATGTGGATCAATCTAAAGGCTCGCCTCCATGGAGCATGCAAAGCTCCACTATGAAAGAGAAAAATAAGTACAAGAGGAGAACACCCATTCTCAACTCGCTGTATATAAATCTTTCTCAACTAGAAGCTATCCTTATAAAAGCTCTCTCAAAATTTTTAAGGAAATCCTTAGAAGCCATAAGATGCTCTGCCCTTACGGCCTTAGCACTGGATGCTATGCATCTATTATTTCTCTCTCATGGGCTGCACATACTCGACACTCTATCATGCTCCTCTTGGTGGCTGTCTGATCCTCTCTACATGCCTCTCATTCCACACGTGCCACACCTTGCTCCACAGCATCTTAGTTATTTGAATAGAATGAGAATCCTCTTCTCAGTAGTTCATAAAAGTTCTAATATGACTCTTTCTCCTAATATGAGTCAAACATGATCTTGATGGGGTCTTAAAATATTTTTCAATCTTTAAATCATGATCGTAGCCCTCTATGGCTGCTGGATCCTATGGTTCACATGCAACTCTCATAGACCCTTTGGATTAATCAAAATTTAAGTTCAAATAAAAAATTCCATCCTATTCTGTTCATCTCCATCGAGCTAGCTCTGATAGAGATTGAGTTAGCTCGATCGTGTCTTGTCCAAATACTTGCTTTCTATCTATTTGAAAGGGTCGGCTTGACGGTGGTTCAAGTTGGCTCGATGTCAGCTCGAGCCGGCTCAACCTTGTTCCGAGCTAGCCTAACTGCTTGCTAATATTAATTCTTCTCTTACTATGGGTCGAATTTGAGTTATCAAATCCTCACAGATTAGATGCCTGTGATGAAAATGTTCTTTAAGAAAATTGTTTGATTAACATATACATAATGTGTCATTTGAAAATAATCATGTCATGATTATTTAAATTACACATTAGCATTGTATTTAAAAAGTGATGTAAAATATTATTTGAAATGTCTTGATATTTAAAAAAAATATTTTTGCAATATAATTGAAAAATTGGTTTTGAATGAATGTGATGTTTGCTCTCTAATTTGATGATGATCACATGGGTTAAAGGTCTAGTTACCTTCTAGACTCTAGTGGAGTGACCATTAACACATGCTAATTGAGACCAAGTTGTTGTTAGAAGTTAGTTTTCTTTCAAACCTAGTCTATTTGGGTGATCATTGTCATATACTATTTGTGACATATGTTTCTATATGATTCAAAGCTAGTTTTCTTTTGGGCTCAACAAGTTAAAGAGAAATACTAGCATGTATTTTTTTGTTATTATTTTGAGGCATTATCGAGCCATGCCACTGAGTGATCATGAACGTAGTCATAAGGACCAAGAGACACTACAAGAACAAGCATTTTCAACGATAGCTATTAGCAACAACAATTTTGCCTTCACCAATAATAATATTTTATTGGCAAAAATTGGCAACCCAAATTTTGTTCCATCTAAAAAAAATTATTACCAATGAAATTTTAATGCTTTTAGCGACAGCAAGTTCCATTGCTAACAAAAAATTAATTTTATTTTTTTTAAATTTAATTTTTATTATTATTAGTGATGGAAGATACTTATTAGAGACAACATTTCTTCATCACTAATAAGTTTTTCCACCTATTTTTGCTCCCCATGCACCCCCATTTTCCCCCACCCCCTCTCAATTTTTGGGTTGGCTCCCCCGCTGGCCATAGACCCCCTCTTTCCTCTACCTCTAGTCCCTCTCTTTCCCTCATTGTTGGATCCCATTGCATTGAGCTACTGGCTACCTCTTCGAGTCCCTAGCCACCTTCCTAAGCCATTGGCTGTCGGATCCTACCTCTTCGAGCCCTCGTCTACCGGATCCCAAGCCCCTCAGCTGCCTCCTTGAGCCCCTGGCCTACCTCCCCCCAGCCACCTCTAGTCCCCTCTTTCCACCACTGCTTGGATCGAGCTTCCCCGAGCCCTGGCTACCTCCTCGAGCCCCAATCCCATGGCCACCTTGAGCCCCCAACCCACCTCTTCAAGCCCTATCTGCCTCCTCGAGCCCCCAACCTGCCTCTTCCTAGCTACCTTCGGTCCCCCTCTTTCTTCTACCATCGGATCCAGCTTTCTCGAGCCACCGCCCCCTTTCCAAGCCCTAAGCCCTCGGCCCACCTCTTTATTGTAATGCATGATTGCCCTCTTTATATGGTTCCTCCATTTCCTATTATTCATAGATTTCATGCATTTTTGTGGGTCTTTTTAGGTGAGATCTTGGTTAATTATTCGAGTATATTGTTTTGCTGTTCATTATCTATCACTGATTCTTGATTCGTTTATGTTGTTCGGTTAATCTTAGAAAAGATGAGATTTGAAAGGGGAAAGTGGTTCTATGACCATGGTTTCTCTTATGGGTTTGTAGTTTAGTTGGATTTTTATTTGGGTTTCTTGTTCTTATATTCTTTTGTTTTATGCTGAGCTAAAAAAATGAGTTCTGTTCCATTGTAGGGTCCATAATGTTTTTTTTTTCTTTTTTTTGCACTAACAGCATATGTTTTTCTTTGTCCATATGTGTGCTTTGAAAAGTTAAATTGAAGAAGCAGAGCTTATGTTTGATGCAACTAACCATTAAGACTGATCAGTATATTGCCTTCAAGGTAATTCATGGAGGAAAACCCAGTTTTCCTACCATAGGATTGATTTGTAGTAAAAATTTTAAAAAAAATTCTAATGATTTGATCAAATCTGAGAGTTCTTAAATCTGATAGAAATAATTTTATTATGAAAACAAAAATTAAATTAAATTAGGAATATCAGATATTACTTGATCGGATAAACCATTTATCCACTATGATGATCTGACAACACATAGAGGTTTTGGATCCAGCCGCGCACACATCCAGTCTCTACAAAACTCTACTCAGGTTAGATATAGATGTTGTCTCCTTCTTAATATGATCTCTAAAGATCAGATCTGATTGCAACTTGTAAAGCCTTCAAAATGATTTTGGATGGCCGCACGTTCATCTCACGAAGTGGGTCGTCCTTCCTTGATGTTTATGCCAACAGGACTTGATCTTCTCTTTGCTAAAATGCCCAAATTCTTAGATGTGGAGATGAGAAAGAGGAGCAGGAGAAGGTGGCATGGAGAGGGAGAGAGAGGTAGCCTTTGGGCATGGGAGAATTGGAATTTGAGAACCATAGGGCATAGGATCATTAAATAGACTCCTGCGCCAACCCTAGAATCCCAATCCGTCAATCAACTACTTTGCTTGATTTATTTGGACTCCTATCAGATCCTCCATGCCAAAACACCTGACCCCCATCAGGTTTTGTCACCCAAAATCCCCTAAAAATGTTGCCATAAAAAGATTGGGAGGAGGCTTTGGTGCATGGGACTCTTCCTCCCTAGAGTTTAATCTAGATCAAACTCTTTGACCCAGTCAAATGGGACGTCCATTTTATCCATATGGGGCACATGCCAGGAGGGGCGTGCGACCTTCTCTTCATGCCAAAAACCAAGGGGGGCGTGCACTCCTAGAATTTCTCCAAGGGGTGCATGCCCTTCTTCCTTGTTTCCTGCATACTGGGTCAACTTTTGACCCTTGTCCTGTTCCCATCCGATGGAATTAAGACAATTTCTTTTCTTTTAGGACAAGCCTTGATCTGATTAGGATAAAGCCCAGTCAGGCCAGGATAAAATCATAAAGAATTTCTAGATAAGCCAAATTCAATTTGACTCAGTCAAGATGAACTAGAAAGACAACAAAAGGAGAAAATCAGGCTTAATTGTGTGCTAGCATGATTTCCTTAAACTTGATTGGATCAAATCCAAATCAATCAAACTGAGTTAGTCCAATTGATGATATCTAGATCCAAATTCTTATTTGTGTGATGTAGTTAGGTTTAGTTCTGTAAGGTAATGAGACATATCATGATTTCTATCATCGACATCATTGAAATACATTTTGATGGACTAGAACTCTTCTAATTCACCTAATTAGAATTATCGATCATTAAGATAATTCTAATTGATCCCAAAATCTATCAATAATACCTAGTAGTATATGGTGGCAATCCATCAGAACAAAATACAAATCTCTCGACGTAGCTACCTGTGTGATTGGACTCTTCTATCATGAGTCCCGATAGGATTAGGGTTAGATGAACTCGTCAAAGCTAACACCCATCTTATGAATAGATCATTTGATTTGAGTTTGATGTGAATCAGTTAATAGAAACTCCTTATTAATTCACACTACTATGGCTATGGGCTTAAGGACTCGATCTCATGATTATCATAGGACTACTCTTCTACCATGGTTGATAGATCTCCTATTAGTGCAATCCAATTCCTACAATAAATATGCTATAGCCAACATATACCTCAATGTTCCAAATGGCTAGAAGACTGAGTTATTATATAGTCAAACTATAGTATCCTCAAGGCAAACTATCGATGCATCTTAGGTCAAAAAACTAAATACACAACTGCAGCATCGAGCTAGTCATCGATAAGAAGGTAAATTCTCTTATGACTATTCGAGGTGGTCATGCTTAGTATCCTCATTTTTTATGAGTATCTGTACTCTCACTCCAATGTTTCTAAATAATAGAGTCAAGACTTATCTATCCTAGAAAGCGATTGTATATCGATCTTCTGGATCGATCACCATCCTCGTGATGATCCAATGATCATGAGCAATTTATGAGTTAATTATGATAACACATGCCTTAAATTTTCAAATCTTAAAAATATGCATTATCATGGCTATTAACTCAAAGAATGTATCACAGACATTTTAAATATACAATATGATAAAAAATAATTCTTTTATTAATTTTAATCAAAATTATAAAAATGCCCCTAGAAAGTATATTACATGTAGCGATCAATCTGGCTTTTAGGGCATTCATCTAACAAACTTTTATATGATTTAAAGTCAATTGGCTGTAAATCTAAGTCCCATCTTCTCAAGATGGGCTTTGATCTTCTACTAACTCAATGACTTCATTAGTGGGTCAGTCGCATTATCTACGGTGTCGACTCTCTTGACCTCGATGTATCCCTTCTCAAGATAATCATTGATAAGGTGATATCACCGCTCGATGTGCTTGAACTTTTGATGAGACCTCAGCTCTATAGCTAGGGCTATGGCACCATTATTGTCATAGTATAGAGGGACGACATCTGATGGCGTCATTCTGAACTCTGTAGCAAACTTCTTGAACCAGAATATCTTCTTCATAGCTTTCAAGATGGTGATATAATCTACTTCCATAGTGGAGTCTGCTATCATGATCTGCTTAGAACTCTTCCAGCTTACAGCACCATCATTACACAAGAATAGACTACCAGATGTCGATTTTCGATCATCTATATCAGACATAAAGTCTGAGTCTGTGTACCTTGAACCTGGAGTTCTCTATTACCAAAGATCAAGAATATATCCTCAGTCCTTCTTAAGTACTTAAGGATATGCTTCACAAAAGTTCAGTGCTCTTCATCTGGATTTGACTAATACTTGCTTGTGACACTCAAAGCATGGCAATATCAAGTCATGTACATAGCATGGCATACATGAGACTCCCTATTGTTGAAGCATAAGGGATCTTGCTCGTGCATTCAATCTTTTTAGGTATGCTGGGCACATCTTTTTGGAGAGATGAATGCCATGTCTGAAGGGTACTAGTCTACTCTTGGGGTTTTCCATGCTGAACCTTTTCAGCACCTCCTTTATGTATATTTTTTATGAGAGATCCAACATCCTCTTTGGTCTATCCCTATAGACCTTAATCCTCAAAATGAAGAATGCTTCTCCTAGGTTTTTTATAGAAAATTCTTTCGACAACCATATTTTGATCGTGATCAGCATGAAAATATCACTTTTAATTAGAAGGATGTCATCCACGTACACTACGAGAAAGACAACAGCACGCCTACCGATCTTTTTAAAAATACATGGCTCCTCCCTGTTCTTGATGAAATCAAATAATTTGATCATATTATTAAAATGAGCATTCCAGCTCCAAGATGGTTGCTTAAGTCCATATCTCGACCTTTGCAACTTGCAGACCTTGTGATCACCATCACCGAATGTGAAATTAAGGGGTTATTATATATAGATATCTTCCTCAAGGTATCTATTAAGAATGCCATTTTCACCTCCATCTATCATATTTTATAATCAAAATAGGCTACAATTGCAAGCAACGTACAGATAGATTTAAGCATGGCTTCTAGCGAGAAGGTATCTTAATAGTCATTACCTTCACGCTGACTATATCCTTTCACCATTAGCCTAGTCTTGAATGTCTCCATATTTCCATCTACACCTATCATTCTCTTGAAGATCCATTTACACCTAATAGATACTATATCATCAGGTGGATCTACCAAGGTCCAAACTTAGTTTGAGCGCATTAAGTTAATCTATGATTTCATTGTCTCTCGTCATTTCTTAAAGTCGATATTTGATATTGTCTTGTCATAGATTTTGGGATCATGACCATGAACCCCATTTCATGAAGAATATTTTTTCTACATCCTCTAAAATAGTACCTAAGTATCTCTTAGGAGGATAGAAAATCCTACTTGATCTAAGAGGTAGAGGAGATAGTGCGTGGATTAGCTCAGACTGACTGGTTCCATAGGTTCCTTAGCTTATTGCTCTTCGGAGACATTCTCCTCGAGCTTGATCTATCTTCCAATGCCACCATCTTGAATAAACTTTTTTTCAAGGAAAATGGCAAATCGACTTACAATCACATTATGGTCTTTTGGAAGATAGAAATTATATCCTAACGACTCTTTAGGATATCCAATAAAATGAGCTCTAAGAAATCTAGACTCTAACTTGTCTGTCTGCTATTTCTTGACATTGTCTGGATAGCCCCAAATTTTGAGATGACTCAGACTTGATTTCTTACCTTGCCATATCTCATATGGTATGGTCGAAATGATTTTAGATGGAACCCTGTTTAGTAGGTATATAGCTATCATTAAACTTTATCCCCAAAGAAACTTTATGGATCAGACCATATCTAATAGGATCTAGTTTCACCATTCTAAAATTTCATTGATTTGAGGCATTCCAGGTAGAGTCCATTATAAGACTATGCCATTATCCTAGAGATAGTCCAAAAATTTTTGACTAAGGTATTCACATCCTCGATCTAATCAAAAAACCTTAATGGACTTTTCGGTTTGCTTTTCTACCTTATGTCTAATTTTTTTGAAGTTTTTAAAGGCTTCAGGCTTGTGTTGCATTAGGTACACATATCCATACCAAGATAGATCATCAATAAAGATGATTTAATAGAAAAAGTTGCCTCTAGTTGGTTCATTAAATGGGCTGCACACATCTGTATGTACCAGGGCAAGTAGATCTGTGGCTTTTTCTCCATGTCTCACAAAAGGGAGCTTGGTCATTTTGTCTTGAAGGCAAGATTCACAAATCGGATATGACTTGAAAGTCAATGGACCCATTAGTTTGGATTTCTCTAATTTGTTAATCTTATCTTCAGCTATATGACCTAGCCTAAGGTGCCATAGATACCTTTCATTGATACTATCCCGAGATTGTTTTGTTCCTATGGCATTAATATTTTGCTCGACATTAAAAATAGAAATATCTACATGTAACTTAAAGAGACCATTAATTAAGAAATCACTTTAAATTTTATTTCTTTTATAAAGCATTGTACAGTGGTCCTTAAAGAAACTAATTACATAGTTCTCTTGTGCTAAACATGAAATAGAAATCAAATTTCTACTTGCAGCAGGCACAAAATAATAGTCTCTAAGAACTAAAAGTAATCCACATGGTAGTTGAAGATGGTAGGTTTCCACGGCCACAGCAGCAACTCTTGCTTCATTTTCAATATGCAGGATCATCTCACCATCCCTCAGCCTCCTACTCTTCTTAAGACCCTGCATAGAAGTGCACAAGTGAGCACTAGAACCAGAGTCAAGCACCCAACTGGATGTAGAAAAAATCGTAAGGTTAGATTCAATAATGGCATACCTCCAGAATGACCTGCCTCCTTGTTCTTCAGGTTGGCCAGGTATGAAGGAAAGTTCTATTTCCAATGGCCATCGATGTTGTAGTGAAAATATTTTCTTTTATCCATAGCCTTCTTCTTTGGTTCTCCCTTATTTTTCGTCTTTTCTTCTACTTTCTGCTTCTTTGCAGACTTCTTTTTCTTTCTAAAAGACATTCTTACGAAGAAAGTTTGCTCCATAATAAGAACTGAGCCCTTTGAATCTTTCATTGTTTGCTCAGTAGTAACCAGCATGTTCATTAACTCATCCAAGGTGTATTGGAGCTCATTCATATTGAAGTTCATGATAAACTATCCATACGAATCAGTCAAGGACTATAGGATTGCATCAATCTATAGGTCCTTGTTTCTTAAGCTGTTCTAAGTCCTTGATCATCTCTAGGCAATGATCTTGGAATGACTGCCCATCACGCATTTGCATTTTAAAAAGCCTCCTTAAGACTTGATAATGCACTGTGCAACTCTATTCACCAAACAACTCTTGTAGGTGTGCCAATATTTGGCAAGCAGTCATGATGTCTTCATGTTATCGCTGCAACTCATCTGACATTGAGCCCAACATGTAGCACCTAATTTTGTTATCATCATTTGACCACTTCTCTTGAAACGCTCTTTGATCAATAATCAGACGAGCTGGTAGCATGTGAAGATCTTGGTCCAACACATAGGATAGCATTTTGGAACTTAAAATAATTTTTAGGTTTTGGAGCCAATCCTTATAATTAGGTTCGGTCAGTCTATAGATATCAAGGATTCGAGCTAGGAGGTTTGATGCAGACATTTTTCTGCAGAGAGTCAAAGTTTTTAGTTAGATTTATAATTTAACTTAACCAATTTATTTAGAGATTTTATTTTTAGATAAATTAGGCTTCTACTATTTTCTTGAATTTCAATACTTTCTAAGTAAAGATTTAAAAACTCCATGATCATTGACTTTTAGTGGATGGTGCGGTCCCACCAACTCGCTTACCATCTCACCAAATAGTTATTGAAGATGGATCAATCGATGAGTGGACAACTCTTGTCCAATATTTCTCTAAACATGGTGCATCCAAACTTGATCTCTAATTCATAAAGCTTAGCATGCCTAGAATATTACTCTACTCCTTAGTTAAGCCAATCCCACCATTTGCACGAACTAGATTCTTGATCGAGACCCTCACTATATCCAAAATATTGAGCCCAATCCATCCTTCAATCTGTAGCATCCCATGCCTAATAGATGTGGTTGCATCTTTCCCATGTAGCTGGACCACTGTGTCCAGTTGAGAATAATTAACCCCAGAAAGAGCCAGCACATCTACAATGGTGGAAGACCAATGACTTAGTATTTTCTTAGAAAGATTTGATTTAGGTCTCTTAGACTCGACTTGACTTAGTCATGATAATTATGACTAATCTAGTGGCATGGGTCAACTTGAATCATTAACCATCTTAAACTAGAACTGGGTTGATCCAAATGGCCAGTTAAGTGAGACCAATGGAAGGGATATTTCATTAACTCATCATGAATGCATTCAGATCGAGTAGCTCCCAATTAAAAATCAATCTATCGTATCTACCAAACTTATCTTAGACACCAAATTATTAAATCAGAATTGATTGGGTTAGCCTATAATCCAAGGCTCGAACTGTAGGATCAAATTAGATCTTAACTTGATTGACCACATATGACTGTGAATCGACCTTGACGAATAATTACATCTAATGGGGTTGTTAATTCTAAGCACTTTTGATCCCACCTAATCAACTCTTGATTCAGTTTGATCAATTGCTTGACCTAATTAAGCTATCCATAATCAAACCTATATTATATGAAGATGTCTTAGATCTAAAAATTCATAATTTTTAGACCTAATTGATTTCATAAATATAATTTTTAATTAAGTTTAAGTATTTATAAAGAAAATATATATCAAAACTCCTAGAATTTTAGGATCTAGGATTTTGTAGAAAAGTAAATTTGAATTTTTGATTAAGGATAAATGCATAGCATCCCAACATGCCATAAGAGCACCCCATCGAATTGGAAAGAGAGGGACTTTAAACCTTGCTTTCTCTTATGATCAGTTGGCCAAGGGGAATGTCTTAATCAAAAATTTTATCTACACTAAAAAAATAGTTAGATCTAAAACATATATCTTATATACAATTAAAGATCGAACTTATATATGTTTTTCACACGTCTTACGTATCATATTTAAACAAAATACATGCATGTTTTAGATCTAATTATATCTGATATAACATCTAAAAATAAAATCCTAAATGATCATATCATAAAAAAATTTTATTCTAGATAATTCATAGCATAACATCTATAAAACTTGTCTAGACATACATCATATATATCACATATATGAATTTTAAAACTTAATCTATTAATTTCAGATCTGATTACATCTCATGTAACATCTAAAATTAATTATTTTATATCATAAAAAAAATAAAAATTATATCTAAAATAGATCTAAAGAACTATAAAAGTAGCTCTGATACTAGTTGAAGAAAAACCAAATTTTCTACCACAGGATCAATACGATCTGATCAGATCTATAGCAAAAATTTCAAAAGTTTTTCTAATGATCTAGTCAAATTGGAGAGTTCTTAGATCTGATATAAATAATATAATTATAAAAATAAAAATTAAATTAAATTAGGAATATCAAATATTACCTAGTTGGGTAAATCATTTATCCGTTGTGTGTTGGGAGACATGTTCCAAAACCAATCATTAGCCTATTGATGGTTGTGCTATGTTGTAATTATAATTGATTCATTGTTAAATAAATATATTTTTGGCATTTTCATAATAAAGTCTACATCTTTTAATGAACTTCATTATTATGATGAAGTTCATAGAACTATTTAGCTTCGATAAAAAGAGAATTTATCGATTAGTCGTTAAACCGTTCATGATCAAATGATATGCTGTTAATAAGGATGACAGTATTTATCAAGCATAGGTCATTGTGTGCTATATGGGTTGGTTGTCTTCTTAACCAAGGTGTGTAGAGATATAGATATGGCATATAAGTGAGATATATGGATACATCATCATTGAACGTGACCAACTCCAGAGCATTCTACTGTTAAGAATTGCTTTGATAGGATATACGTATAAGTATCCCTTAGACCTGAGATCACCATAGTGGCTTGCAAGCAACTCACTGTGCTTTGGTTTCAAACTAACTAAATTTCTAATTCAATAATGAAAGATTTTTTATCATAGTCAAGTACTTGCAAAGTTGGTGAGTGATCAAGATGGGATTGACCACTCCAAGAGTTGAAGAAGAATGCATCATTATATTTCAATATAGCAAAATCCTTGGCCATGATAATCCATGAGATAGATTTAATATTTTGAAATATAATATGAATAATATAATCGAGATTGATAGTTAAACTTTGAAGTATCCTACGAGCATTTTGGTCAAGAGGATGAATTATATAAAAAACTATATCCACATGGGTTCTAAGGATGTTGTTCTACATATTCGACCTATCCAGCGATCCTATACCATTACTAGATGGTCACTTTAATTAGTACAAAAATTTATTTCTATGCTATCGACTTAGGTTTGGATCTATGGGGTCACATATATGAGAGTTCTCAATCTGATCGGATGGTTGATCGATGATTAAGAATCATTCTAAGGTTAAACATTCAATACGATTAATATTTGACCTAGTGCAAGTATTGCAGGAGGATCGATTAGCAATTCAATTACTAATTGACTTCATTTGATTAAGCTAGAGAGTTAAGATTAAGTTTAATTGAATATAATTTAATTAGATTTGGTTTTGGCTTGATTAGATCAAGTCCAATTGGTTTATTGGATGAGCAAATTGCAAGGAAGAACTAGTCCTAGTTCGATTAGGACTTATATCAATACTATTTCTAATTTGATTAAAAAATTAAATTAAAATTAAATTAAATTTAATTTAATTTAATTAGATTATTAGTTAAATTAAGATCTAATCTAATTAGATTAATTAAATTCTAATTTAATTTGATCCAAGGATCAAGTTGGACCAAGTTAAACTAAGATTCCTAATGAGACTGGGACTCCTATTTCCATGCGCCACCTTAGCCCCAACACCTCCCATGCCATTTTTGTTGGATTTTTTCATGAAAATATTTCTCTCCAGATGTTCACGCATGCCTCCTTGCTCTCTTTATCTCAAATATGGTATTTAGATATTGTGATCAAGTCAAAAGAAGAGTTTGAGTTGATTTAAACTCTATGAGATAGAATTTTGAGAAACCAAAACACCTTCCTATTTTGTGTCACCCACATCCCTATTTTTTCCCTTAAATTTTTGTCACTTTTAGAGGCCTTTTTGTGTGACATTCCCTAGTAGTCCATGAAAAATATAAAGGAGAGGGTGCCCAAGAGTTGGGCACCTCAAATCTTGCCTTGTTTGGATAACTCTTGACTAGGTATTTGACCTAGTCAAGGATTCCTCTATATCTCCTTATATAAAATGAATTTTGATCTAATTTTCTTTTTAAATTACACAATTGAGAGAGATAATTTGGGGTGTAAAATATCTAAGAGAGAAGCCAAGGGTGTGGAATTTTATAAAGGCACCAATCAAGATGCTTTGGTGAGAGAAGAAAGAAAAAGAAGAGGGTCTTCTTCTAGGTTTTTTCTTCCACTCCTATTCCTCGATCTTTGTGAGTGTTTGAGAGATGTCTCAGCATTAGAAATCATCTTTCTCAACTTTATAAAGTTGGAGAGTCCATGCTTGAAGGAAAGAAGATCCAGATCGATCGTTGGAGAAGGATCAGCACAGTACTAGCCTACCATGCTGATTTTCGTGCATCGAACTTCAGATCTAAAATCGAGGGCTCATGTGGATAACTCATAGAGGTCAGATATGTGTGTAGCTCAGAGCAACCATCTCAAGCCTGGATTAACGAGTTAAAAAACTTGAGATTCAAAGGTAAGGATGATCTGATCTTTCTATTACATATCTAGATCTGATTTAGAGTAGTCTGCTGTTGATATAATTAATATGCAGTTCTTTTGATATTTTATTAATAGTATGTCTTAATCATATAATAGAATCTATATCTAAGGTTTTATATTATATTATTTATAATTTAATATGATTAATTCATCTCTTCCATTGTAATTTTGAAAAAGTTTCAAAAGCTAAACCTAGAATCCTAGATCTGTTCCTTCAATTGGTATCAGAGCCTAGGTTTATTTATTACATGATTTATATATGATTAGATAATATTTTTAGATTAGATCTAATTTATAATCTGATGATTAAATCTAAAAATAAAATTTTAGATTGCACGCACTATAAGGTTTATCCCTTACAGTAGAGAGTTGTCCTAGTGCATGCCAATCTAAAATCCTGATCATAAAATTTTAGATTAGATCTAAGAAATTTGATGATCTAATTAAAAGAGATTTAATCTAATTTTTATGATCATAAATTTATTAGACCTAATCTAAGATGATTTATGATTAATTAGAACTAAAATAATTTTAATTTTATAAGCATGTTTAGATTATAACTAAAATAGCTTTCATGTTTGTTATATGTGCATATTGATTATGAGCTAAACATGCAACTGGTTGATAGAACCAGTTTGCAAAAAAAATTTACAAACATGAAAACCATTTTCGAAATGCTGAACCCCAACCCTTAGCCCAAAACTTAATTAAGAATTAAGAATTGATTGATTATGATCTAGTATTGTGAATTGAAGATCCTAAGACATAAATCATAACACATTGGGTTAATGGATTAATAAAAATTAGGTCCATTAATTGGGTTAGACCTAAGGTTAGATTAAAGAATGGACTTAATTAGAGAATTGACTAAATCTAATCAATAGTTTTCTTAGATTAGATCAAGAATTCTCTAGATCAATTACAATAGTTGTAGTTGGTCAAGTCCATGTCTTTAGCAAGAACCATGATGGACTTGAATCCTAGTTACGCGGTTGAACCCAAAATTACTAGGTTGGTCAAGTTGAAACTAATGAACCGAATGGTGTCTAAGATAAGTTTGGCAGTCTAATCAGTGATTTTTAATTAGGAGCTACTTGCACTGATTCGGTCTTTGACGAGTTAATGGCATATCCCTTCCATTGATCTCACTTACCTGGCCATCCTAATGAATTAGATTTTGATTAGATCACTTGATGATTTGGGCTCACCCATATCAATTAGATAAATTAGTGTGATTGATTTAGGTGCTCCTAATGTCGATTTAAATTAGTTCTTTTTTTGATCTGACTTGGTGAAGTCAGTGGGAGGATTGAAATTGGCTGGCTCATTCTCTCTATCTTCTTTAGATCAAATCAATTAAAATCTCTAAAATTATTAGGTTCCTAAAAGTGAAATAATTATGGTGATAACTAGATCATAGCCTCCCATTAAGTGGATGATAATGGGTTAATTAGTTTGATAATAATTGGAGGCCCAAAGGCCTAGTGCTTATCGACTAATGAAATTATTATTCATAATATGATTTCTTAGCCACATCTATCTAAATGGTGGTTAGGTTGACCAACTAAAGTTGGACTTAATCATTCATTGGTTAGATGGACCATGTATGGTTATGTTAATGGTTGGACCTAACCAAACCTTTTCAGTGAAGGCCAAAGCCTACTGATTAGAGACTGGAGCAAAATTAAATTACTAAAAATTATTTAGAGAAATAATTGATTATGAATCTATCCTTAGATGTAAATGGGTTGACCAACCAAAGTTAGGCTTGTGAGCAGTCTATGTGGATTTTAGTATCGATTAAGGAATTAGGATAATTCCTCGAATTGGAGGTAGAGGCTACCAATTCGAATAAAACAGTGGGAGAATTTTTTGATTAAAAGTTCAAATCTTTAGATTTAATGAATCAATTTTTAATTAGATTTTATTTTTTCTTTGTGCAGACATGGCCACTTTTCTTTCTCTCCAATCATTATTAGACAATGATAAGCTGGTGGGACCCAACATCAGTAACTGGTATCGAAAGTTGATGATTATCCTGAAGCATGAACGAATTCTATATGTACTGATAGATCCAACACCTGAGGAGCCAGCACCCAATGCATGTGAAACGATCAGATATACTTACCAGAAGTGGCTCAATGATCGAATCATGGTGCATTGCATTATGTTGGCTGCTATAAGCGATGAGTTCAGTCATAGGTTTGAGTCAGCTTAGCTAAAAGACATGCTTCAAGTGTTGAACGAGTCTTTTGGTACATCCGATGACGTTGAGAGGCATAAGATTAGTTGTATCATCTTCAATGCTAAGATGAGGGATGGAGCATCAGTCACTGATCATGTACTATACATGATCGAGCTGATTGAGCATTTAAGCAAGCTCAGATTTTTCTTGCACGAGCAACTAAGAAAAGATGCGATTTTGAACTCATTGCCCAAATCATTTCTCCCATTTCTTACTCATTATAGAATGACAAAGCCTAAAGTTAACTACCATGGGTTACTAGGATTGCTTCAGAACATTAAGAAAGATCACCAGCTCTACAAGGAGTCCATGAACTTAATGGGAGGTTTATCTTCTGGTTCTCAATCCTTTAAGAAAGGAAAAAAGAACAACAAGAAGAAATCGAAGAAGGTGCAAGTTCAGACTGGGACATCTGTGTAGGGCTAGACCAAGAAGATCAAGCTGTTGAGAATATGTCCCAAAACCAATCGTCAGCCTATTGATGGTTGTGCTACTTATTGTACTTGTATATGAATTATCAAATAATAAAAGTTATTTTGGCATTTTTCATCATAAATTCTGTTGTCTAGTAATGAACTCCTATGTTGTGATGAAGTTCTTAGGACTATTTAGATTTAACAAAGAAGGATTTGTCATTTAGTCCTTAAATTGTTCACGACCAAAAGATACATTATTATTTAGGATGATAATGTTTATCGAGTATAGATCGTTGTGTGCAATATAGGTTGATTGTCCTTGTAACCAAGGAGTGTTGAGACACTGGCATGGCATGCAAGTGAGATGTATGAGTACATCTACACTAAACGTGATCAACTTTGGAGCTTTTCTTCTATCAAGATTAGCCTCGAAGAATATGGGTATTAGTGTCCCTCAGTCCTGAGACCACCATAGTGACTTGCAAGCAACTTACTATACTTAGGTACCGAACTATCTGAATTTTTAATTCAGTAATGGAAGGTTACTAGGTACAATCATGTACATAGCTTGTCGGTGTGTGAGTCAAGATGGGATTGATCCCTCCAAGTGTCGGAGCAAGTGCATCACTATATTTCAATTTAGCAAATCCTCGATCGGGATAGTCCATATGATGGATGCTAAATTTTGAAATACAATGTAGATGAATTATAGGATTGTCAGTAAATCCTAGATCATTCTTTTGAGCATCATGATCAAGGGGATGAATTATATAGTAACCATATTCCACAGATTCATCATTATTGCATTACGACTTTTCGACCTATCTGGATGTTGGGTACCATTACTAGATGGTCATAATGATTGGTACAGAAAATTAGTTTCTGTGCTATCGGCTTAGGATTTAAACTTATGGCGTCACACACATAAGGAGTTCCTACCTGATCTGATGGCTGATCATGAGTCTTGATGACCTAGGACAATATGGTCAAGAGTCCCACTGGACTGAAACTCTATGACCAACAGTCTTACTAGACTGAGACTCTGAGTGTTACTCATCTAGAACTCTCTGATCAGGAGTTCCACTGGTTTGGGACTCTAAGATCGTGAGTTTCATTCATTTAGGACACTAGTCTCAAGAGTCTCACTGGATTGGGACTCTTCAGGAGTTTCATGTTGATGGGGCTCTATCGCCCGGTAACCCATCTGATTTAGACTCAGATATTTTTGAAAGATTAATTAGCAATTTAATTAGTGATTAGCTCAATTTGATTGAGTGATGAGGATTCAATCAAGTTTGATTGAATTTGATTCAATTGGGTTTGACCCGATCAGGTCATAAGATGACCTAATTGCTATAGGAGTTTTAACCCTACTTTGATTAGGAGATCTGGAGCTAATTAATTTCTAATTTAATTAGGATTTTATTAGATTAGGCTAAGCTTAATTTGATTGGGTTTAACCTGAAGGAACCAGATCTAAGGTTTCATGGGTAGATCTTGAAACTTTTTCAAGATCATGCAGTGAAAGACTTCAATAAATCAAATATTTATTTAAATAAATATATAAAAACCTAGATCTTAGATCTATTACATGATCAATGTATGGTATTAAATCAATAATTAAAATCAAGCAAGAAAGAAAAGGTTGATTAAATCAACCTAGATCTATACTACATCAAATGCAGGTATGAAGTTAATAGATCAGATCTATTACCTGAGCAAGTCAGATGTTCTAACTTGCTGATCCAAGCTTGAGGATGAAGTCACAAGCCGAACACATGTCTGATCTCTAGGAGTTGTCCACACGAGCCCATGAACACGATCAGAGATCCTGATGCAGAAAATCAGCACAGTATGCTAGCATTATGCTGATCACTCTTCGACGATCGATCTGATGCTTTCTTCTTTGAAATATAGACTCTCCAAAATACCAGAATGAAAGGAAGAGGATTTGTGATGCTGAGACACCTCTCAAAAGCTTATAAAAAGAGAGGAAGAGATCTAAAATAAAAACCCTAGAAGAAGACCCGCTTCTTCTTCTTTGTTTTTTTTCTAGACAGCCTGATTTATGTTCTTAATATCTCCACGACCCAGATGAATTTTTCTCTAACTTTTCTATATGAAAGAGAGCACTCAAATGTCTATAGTACACAAAAATTTTAACCAAAATTTTTTTCTAAATAAAGAAATATATAGAGTCCAAGTTAGGTCAAAAACTTAGACTAGGAAGGATCAAATAAGGAAAGTTGTTGGGGCGCCCAACTCTTGGGCGGCCCCACCTTTTCTTCTGCCATGGGCTGACAAAGGGGGGGCACACAAAAATGTCCTCTTTTACTATGAAAATCAAAGAAAATAATGAAGGATAGGTCGGCACACTTATGGGAAGAGTTTTGGTTGATAAGGATTCTGTCTCATAGAATCCTTAAGCAGAACTAATTCCCGTTATGAGTTGGTCTTCCAACAAACTTCCATATGAAAAAAAGGAAGAGAGAAGGGAGGCATGAGAAACCTTTAGGCATGGACATTATTTACGTAAAAACACAAAGAGAAAAGGGTGGGGCGTGAGGATTAGGTCGTGCAAGGAATAGGGAGTCCTAGTCACACTAGGACTCCTATTTTGACTTGGTCAAACAAGATCTTTTAACCAAATAAAAACAAGAGTAAACCAACCTAATTAAATAAGACCCTAACCCATTTATAGACTTAATTAAATTAAATTAAATTAAATTAAATTTTAATTTAATTTTCTAATCAAATTAGAAAATTGGGTTGACCCGAGTCCTACTTAAACTAGGACTAGTTCTTCCTTGCACTTAACTTATCAAATAAGCCAATTGGACTTGATCCAATCAAGCCCAAACCAAATTTAATTAAATCATATTTAATTAGACTTAATCTCAACCTACTGACTTAATCAAATTAAGTCAATTAGCAATCAAATTGCTAATCGATCCTCCTGCAATACTTGCACTAGGTTAAACATCAATCGTATTGATCGTTTAACCCTAAAATGAATCTAAATTGCTGATCAACCATCCGATTGAAATATGAACTCTAATGTATGTGACCTCATAGGTCCAAACCTAAGCCAGTAGCATAGAAATAAATTTTTATACCAATCGAAGTGACCATCTAGCAATGATACCGAACGGTCGGATCGGTCGAAAGGTATAGAACACCATCCTTAGAACCCATGCGAATATAGTTTCCATATAATTCATCACCTTGATCACAATGCTCATAGGACACCTCAGAGTTCAACTATCAACTTTGATCAGGTTATCCATATTGTATTTTAAAATATCAAATCCATCTGATGGATTATCCTAGCCAAGGTTTTGCTATATTAAAATACAGTGATACATTCTTCTCCAACTCTTGGAGTGGTCAATCCCATCTTGATTACACTCCAACTTTGCAAGTACTTGACTATGCCAAGAAGTCTTCCATTGTTGAATTAGAAATTCAATTAGTTTGGTACCAAAGCACAGTGAGTTGCTTGCAAGTCACTGAGGTGATCTCAGATTTAAGGGATACTTATACCTATATTCCATCAGAGATATTCTCAATAGCATAATGCTCTGGAGTTGGTCACGTTCAATAACGATGCACTCATACATCTCACCTGTATGCCATACCAGTGTCTCCATACTCCTTGGTTAAGAGGATAATCAATCTATATGGCATATAGCGACCTATGCTCAATAGACGCTGTCATCCTAATTAACAGCCTATCATTTGATTGTGAATAAATTTAAGAACTAATCGATAAATCTTCTCTTCATCGAAGCTAAATAGTCCTAAGGACTTCATCACAACAATGGAGTTCATTAGAAGATGTAAATTTATGATGAAAAAGATGATAAAATATTTTTTATTAATTAATAAATTAATTACAATATCTCAACCATCAATAGGCTGATGATTGTCTTTGGAACATAATTTCCAACAACTCCCACTTATCCTAAATCCCCTCGGCATAGTATCTAATACCCATCTTCAACTTATGGTTGTTGAACTCCTTGATTGCTAGGGCTTTAGTGAAGGGGTCAGCTAGGTTCTTTTCGTCAATCTTCTGAAGGTCGACGTCACCATGATCCATGATCTCATGGATCAAATGGAAGCAATGTAGAATGTGCTTTGTTCGCTGGTATGCCTTCGGTTTCTTTGCTTAAGCTATGGCACTAGTGCTGTCGCAGTAGAGCAGGATTAGACCATCAATGGAGGGTGTTACTTTGAGCTCGATGATTACTCTGCATCTGATGCTGTTATTTACTTTGCTTCGCAAATAGAGTCAGTCACAGTATGCTGCTTGGAACTTTTTCAGCATATGACTTCATCATTTATAGTAAAGATATATCCCGACATACTTTTACTATCATCATGATCAGATTGAAAGCTAGAGTCTGTAAACTCCATAAGTTTCAGATCTGACTCACCATAAATCAACCATTGGTTTTTAGTATTTTTCAAATACTTACAGATGGTTTTAAACACCCAGTGATTTTTTTCAGGATCAAATTGGTATCTACTCACTCCTCCTAGTGAGTATACCATGCCTGGTCTTGTATATGTCATTATATACATAATAGATCCTACTGCCGGAGCATATAGAATTTTACTCATACGCTCTCTCTCTTCAGGAGTTGTTGGACAGTTCTTCTTAGAGAGAGAAATTTCTTGGCCTATCGAGAGATAGCCCTTTTTGGAATTCTCCATGCTTAACCTCTTCAGCACAGTTTCTATGTACGTGGATTAGGATATACCAAGCATCCTTTTAGATCTATCCCTATAGATCTTCATCCTTAGGATGTAGAATGCTTCACCCAAGTCCTTCATGGAGAACTGTGATGACAACTAGACTTTTATTCTTTATTATGCGGGGATGTCATTTATGATTAAGAGAATGTCATCCACATACAAAATAAGGAATACCACTGCTGGACCATTTGTCCATTTGTAAATGTAGGATTCTTCTCCATTCTTAACGAAGCCATACATTTTGATCACTTTATCAAAATGCATGTTCCAACTTCGAGATGCTTGCTTTAATTCATAAATGGATCTCTGAAGCATGCACACCTTAGACTCATCTGTGGAGGTGAACCCCTTAGGTTGTATCATATACACCTCTCTGGTTAGCTCTTCATTTAGGAAAGCCATCTTCACATCCATCTACCAGATCTCATAGTTCAGGTGGGCAGCTATTGCAAGCATTATCCGAATGAATTTGAGTATTGCCACTGGGGAGAATGTCTCATCATAGTTAATACCATAACATTGATGATACCTCTTGGCAACCAAACAGTCTTTATAGATCTCCACCTTTCCGTCTCTGCCTCTTTTTCTTTTGAATACCCATTTACACCCAATGGATTTAACCTCTTCAGGTAGGTCAACTAATATCCATATATCATTGATCTTCATGGAATCCATTTCGAATCTCATGGCTTCTAGCCATTTATCAGAGCCAGGTCTTTACATCGCATCCATAAAAGTGATCGAGTCCTCATCGTTCTCATCGAGTTTGATGGCATCACCATCCTTGACCAAGAATCCATAGTATCTGTCCGGATGGTGCGGTACTCTATCGGATCGCATTAATGGTAAGGGTTTACTAGGCTTCAAATTTTATCTAATCAAATCCGACTTAGGTTCAACATTCTATGTCGGACTTTCTATCTATTGAACTTCATCAAGTTCAACCTTAGAGGCAACAGTTTCTTCACCAAGAAACTTTTTTTCTAAAAGATTGTCCTAAGGTTGACGAACACCTTTTGTTCATCAGTATGATAGAAATAGTATCCTTTGGTCTCTTTTGGGTATCCTATAAATATACACTTGTCAGGCCTAGGTCCAAGTTTATCTATAATTAACCATTTGATATAAGCCGGGCACCCCCAAATCCTAAGGTGTAAAAGTGCTGGCTTACGCTCTGTCCATATCTCATATGGGATTTTAACTACAAACTTACTTGAAATCCTATTTAATTGATGACAAGCCGATTCGAGTGCATATTCCCAGAAGGATATCGATAAGTTGGCAAATCCCATCATGGATCGGACCATGTCTAACAGAGTCCAATTCCTCCTTTCAGACACACCATTATGCTATGGTGTTCCAGGAGGAGTCGATTAGGAGAGAATCCCATTCTCTCCTAGATATGTAAGAAACTCACCAAAAAGGTATTCTCCTTCTTGATCAGATCGAATAGTTTTAATACTTTTCCTAGTTCATTTTTTTACTTTACTTCGAAATCATTTGAATATTTCAAAAGAATCCGACTTGTATTTCATTAGATAGATGTATCCATATCTAGATAGATCATCTATGAAAGTGATGAAGTAGACATATCCACCTCTGGTACTTATGCTCATTGGTCCACATACATCAGTATGTACTAGATCTAAGAGCTCACTGGCTTTCTTATCTTTTTTAGTAAAAGATGACTTGGTCATTTTACCAAGAAGACAGGACTTATAGGTTGGAAGTGATTCACAATCACTGACTTCAAGAATTTCCTCTTGAGTCAACTTGTTTATACTGTTCTTATTTTTATGACCTAGCCTACAGTGCCATAAGTAGATATCTGATATACTATCTAATCTAGGGTGCTTGCCAGCAGCATAAACTATATTAATAGATTGTGATAACATATATACATCATTGTTCAATTGTCCATCGAAAGCAGTAACACCATTCACAATGACATTACAAACTCATCTTTTTACTAAAATTTCATAATTGTTCATGGTCAAAAGGCCTATAGAAATGATATTTAGAAAAAAAAAATTAGGACAGAAATGACAATCACTAAGAACAACGGTATGATATTCAAATACAAGTTTCAAAATTTCTAAAGCTAGAACTGGAACTCATCTTCCATCTCCAACGTTTAGAAATCTCTTGCCTTGCTCGAATCTTCTACTGACCTGCAACCCATTCAATGAATTGTAATTATGGTAAGGGCTACCAATATCCAATATTCAGTCAGTAATATCATAAATAGAGAAATTGCAAGGAGTTATCATATAAATACCTTGCCCAGGAATAGCTTGCTTCTTTCTCTGCCTGTTCGAGTCCAAGGAGGTAATGTACTGAGGATAGTTCCTCTTCTAGTGTCCCTGCTTCTTGCAAAAGAAGCATTCAACTTGACTCTTATCAGGCTTGATCTTTCTGGTCTGGCCCTGCACTATGTCCCAGTCTGAACGTGCACCTTCTTTATTTTCTTCTTCTTATTCTTCTTCCTTTTCCTAAAGATTCGTGAACCAGAAGACGAACCTTCCACTAAGTTCACCGACTCTTTATGGAGCTGGTGATCCTTCTCAAAGTTCTGAAGTAACCCCAGTAAGCCATGGTAGTTTACTTTAGGCTTTGTCATTATGTAATGAGTAAGAAAAGGAAGATAGGACTTTGGCAGCGAGTTCAGTTTTACATCTTTCCTAAGTTGTTCATGTCGAGTTTGCTCAAGTGCTCTATCAGCTCAATCATGCACAGTTCATGATCAATGACAGAGGCTCCATCCCGCATTCTGGCATTGAAGATGGCGCTGAAGGAACTAGATATAGGGTTTTATAGGTAGATCTTGAAAATTTTTTTCAAAATCTTACGACAAAAGACTTAAATAAATTAAATATTTATTTAAATAAATATATAAATACCTAGATCTCAGATCCATTGCATGATTAAGGCATGATATTAAATTAAAAATTAAAATCAAATAAGAAAGTAAAAGGTTGATCAAATCAACCTAGATCTACACTACATCAAATGCAGGTATGAAGTTAATAAATCAGACCGATTACCTAAGCAAGTTAGATGTTCTAACTTGCTGATTCAAACTTGAGGATGAAGTCATGAGCTGCACATGTGTCCAGCCTTTAGGTGTCATCCACACGAGCCTACAATCTTTGATCTGAAGTCTGATACAGAAAATCAGCACAACATGCTAGTACTGTGCTGATCCTTCTTCGATGGTTGATCCGATGCTCCCTTCTTTGAAATTTGAACACTCCAAAATATAAGAAGGAAGATTAGAGTTTACTGATCTGAGACTCTCTTAGAAAAATCTCAAAAAAAGGAGGAGAGATTAGAAATAAAATAGCCCTAGAAGAAGACCCTCTTCTTCTTCTCTTTTCTCTCACCTAGACACTTAGTTTGGTGCCTATGGAACCCCCATGCCCAAGGACCCTCTTTCTCTAATTTTTGCACCCCCCAAACCTCTACCAAAGCTCTATATTTTAAAAAAAAATTAAAATAAAATTCATCCAATAAATAGAGAAAAAGAAGAGTCCAAGTTAGATCAAAATCTTAGACTAGGAATATCCAAACATGGGAAATTATTGGGGTGCCCAACTCTTGGGTGCCTCCTCCACAATTATTGACATGGACCAGCAAGGGAGGGTGCACAAAGAAAGAGATTATTTTAATAGAATAAGAGAAGAATTAATTAAAAGAGGGGGTGGCACTTAAGGGAACGTGTTTTGGCCAATAAGGATTCTATCTCATAGAATCCTAAGCAAAACTAACTCCTCTTTTGACTTGGTCTTCCAACAAACTGCCTTATGAAAAAAGGAGAAGAGAAATAGGGCATGAAAAGCCATGGGAGTGGAGAATTTTTACATAAGAAATAAAACAAAAAGGGCATGGGGCATGAGGATTCAGTGGCACAAGTGATATGGAGTCCTAGTCACATTAGGACTCATGTTTTGACTTGGTCAAACAAAATCTTTTAACCAAATAAAATTCAGATTAAACCAACCTAATTAAATAAGACCCTAATCCATTTTAGGACTTAATTAAATTAGATTAAATTAAATTTAATTATAATTTATTTTTAATTAAATTAAAAAATTGGGTTAGTTCGAGTCCTAGTTAGACTAGGACTAGTTCTTTCTTGCAATTGGCTTATCCAATAAATCAATTAGACTTGATCCAATCAAGTCCAAACCAAATCTAATTAAATCATATTTAATTAGACTTAATCTTAGTTTATTGGCTTAATCAAATTAAGTCAATTACTAATCAAATTGCTATTTGATCCTCCTGTAACACTTGCACTAGGTTAAACACCAATCGTATTGATTGTTTAACCCTAGAATGATTCTTAATCATTGATCAACCATCCGATCAGATCATAAGCTCTAATATGTATGACCTCATAGGTCCAAATCTAAATCAATAGTATAGAAATAAATTTCTATATCAATCGAATTGACCATCTAGTAATGATACTCGATGACTGGATATGTCAAAGGTGTAGAACACCATCCTTAGAACCCGTGCGGATATAGTTTTCTTATAATTCATCCTCTTGACCCCAATGCTCGTAGGACACCTTAGAGTTCAACTATCAACTCTGATCAGATTATCCACATTGTATTTCAAAATATGAAATCGATTTGATGGATTATCCTGGCTAATGTTTTGCTATATTAAAATACAATGATACATTCTTCTCTAACTCTTGGAGTGGTCAATTTCATCTTGATCATACTTTAACTTCGCAAGTACTTCACTATGCTCAGAAGCCTTTCATTACTTTTAGTTAGTCCGATACCAAAGCTTAGTGAGTTGCTTGCAAGTCACTGAGTTGATCTCAGGTCTAAGGCATACTTATACCTATATCCCATTAGAGACATTCTCGACAGTAGAATGCTCTAGAGTTGGTCATGTTCAATGATGATGTACCTATAAGCATACCAGCTAGCATCATCTCTTCCTGATACCAATTGATATTCCATGATATCACTCAAATGCCAATCATCCTTGGCATCACAAGCCCCAATACCATGTTACGGAAGCCCCTGATCTTTAGCACGGACCTAAAGAAACTTGTGACGTTCTCTATGGACAGCACACCATCGATCCTCCACCCTGGATCTATGATGGTGCACCTCCCTCCTTGGGCTTGAGGGAGATGCCCCATTCTCTATGGCTTCTTCAAGAATCCAAGGGCGGCAACTCTAGAGAGAAGAGAAGAAGAGAGTTGAGGAAGAAAAGGTCTGTATTCCACAGTATTCATAGCCTTAATGAAACCCTAATACAACCTATGTATTTATACATAGCCATTAGGTCGAACCAAAAAATACTCCGGCTAACCCAATACATGAAAGCACTCACCAAGCCCATGTATACCCATGTCTCCCATGCTCTCATTCTCTGGATCTAGATTTGATTCATACATGAATTAGCCTCCTTAAGACCTCTTAAACCAAGCCTTAAGACCTCTAGGATCAATCCAGACCCTAGCCCAAAATAGACCCTCGCGTAACTCTGTCCGCACACTGAGTCGGCTCAGTTAAGTTGAAGAAAAAATCCTATTTCCTAGATCAGGTTCATTCAGATCTGATTTGATCAAGAGGGATATTTCAAAAAATTTTTTCTTAGATTCAAATCAGATCTGAGACTCTTCAGATCTAATTTTATCAATTTGATAAAATAAAATTAAATTAAATTAAATTAAATATCTTATTATAGGTAATCCTATTATCCTATGATAATCCCGATGTTTGCCTGAGATTCTGCATGTAGCCATGCAAAGGCCTGACCTCTACCAGTATCTCCTTGGATAGGATCTAGAGATCTTCTCCTTCTCAATCTGTACTCGAAAGATCAGATCTAGATCTAATCTTGAAGATCTTCAAAATACCTTTTGAAGATCGGATGTTGTCTCTTATAGTAGTGCTGCCTTCTTGCGTTCTTGTCGTCTTTCTTTTGCTTGGATCACACCAAACTAAAGCTCAAAACTTTTGAGCATGGAGAGGAGAGAGAGAATCTAAAAGGAGGTGTGGAGAAGGAGAGAGAGGGGCTATATGGCATGGGCAAAGGGAAGAAGTTCACAATCTTAGGCATAGAGAGGATTTATATAGACCCTACTACGCCATGCAGTGCCACATCATCCCAGCCAATCATGGCTCTTTGTGCAATCAGATCTAAATTTGATTGGTGGGATGACATTATCTAATCCAATCAAATTGGAGTCCCTCAAAAATCTACTTAGGTGGTGCCAAGACTGGTCAAAGAAGAGTCTTTGGTGCCACCCAGGTAGAGAGCATGAAGCAACTAGAGTCCCATCCATATGGGACTCCAATCTTTATCATCTTTGGGCGCACACCTTCCTAGGCATGCGCTCCCTTCCTTTTCTCCTTTTAGCAGGGGGACAAAACCCCATCTACTCTCCTATGGGTGCATGACACATGGGCAGTTGTCTAAGTGTCAAAGGTCAATGTTTGACCAAAGTCAAAGAACAAGATTTAGCAGATGATGGAAAATGGTAGGTGTTATCTCAAATTTATCTTTTAAATTAAGACAACCCTTTTCTGATCTTGGACAAGCTCCAGTCAGACCATAGTGAAGGTTCTTGATTGAGCACAAACTCCTTTGGCTCAGTCGAGAACAACTTATTTATGATAGTAAAAGAAGAACGTTAGGTTCAATCGAGTGCTAGCACGATTTTCTTGAACCTAATTGAATCTCATTCAGATCAATTGAACTGGATTAGTTCAATTGATGATCACCAGATTCAAACCCTTGTTTGTGTGACCCAGTTAGGTTCAGTTCTGTATGGTAATGGGATATGTCATGATCTCTATCATCGACATCATCGAAACTCCTTTCGATGGATCAGAACTCTTCTGATTCGAACAGCTAGAATGATCGATCATCTAAATCATTCTAATTGCTCCCAAAATCCACCAGTGACACCTAGCAGTATATGGTGGCAACCCATCAGAGCTGAAAATGCGAACCTCTTGGTGCAGCTACCTGTGTGATTAAGTTCTTCTATCTTGAGCCCCGATCAGATTAGGGTTAAGGTGAACTCGTCAAACCCTAGTCTTTCTGTCATATGATGTAATCATTCGATTCAAGTCCAATGTGAAAATCTAAATAGAAACTCTTTCTATTATTTCACTCTACCATGGCCATGGGCTTCTGGACTTGATTCTCATGATCATCATAGGGCTGCTCCTCTACCACCGAGGTAGATAGATTCCATCTTGATGCAATCCAGTTCCTACAATGAACATGCTATAGCCAACATACACCTCAGGGATTTCATATGGCTAGGAGATCGAGTAATGGTGTAGTCAAACTATAACACCCTCAAGGTGAACTATCGATGCACCTCAGGTCAAAGAACCAGACACACTACTGCAGCATCGAGTCAGTCATTGACGAGAAGGTAGACTTTCCTAATGACTACTCGAGGTGGTCACGCTCAGTGCCCTCATTCTCTAACGAGTACCTGTACTCTCACTCCTGGATGTCTCCACACCATAGACTCAAGACTCATCTACTAAAGAGAAGCGATTGTACACCAACCTTTCGGATCAATCACCATCCTCGTGATGATCCTATGGTCGGAAGCATTTTATGAGTTAATAATGATTATTCATGTCTTAAATTTTCAACTCTTGAAAATATGAATTATCATTACCATTAACTCAAAGGATGTATCACAGACACTAAATACACATATGTGATAGAAAATAATCCATTTTATTGATTTATAGTCAAAATTATAATTTTGCCCCTAGAAGTGTATTACAAGTGTCAGCCAATTCTGGCTTCTAGGGCACATATATCTAACAATCTCCCACTTGTCCTAAAGCCAATTGGCTACAAGTCTAAGTCCCATCTTCTCAAGGTGGGCTTCGATCTTCTGCTGGCCCAACGGCTTTGTAAGTGGGTCTGCCACATTATCTATGGAGTTGACTCTCTTGACCTCGACATAACCCTTCTCGAGGTAATCACGGATGAGGTTGGTATCGCCGCTCAATGTGCTTGAATTTCTGGTGAGACCTTGGCTCCTTAGCAAGGGCTATGGCGCCATTGTTGTCGCAGTATAGAGGAATGGCATCTGATGGCATCAACTCTAATTTCTGCAGCAAACTTCTTGTACCAGAATGCTTCCTTCATAGCCTTCTGATGCAACGATATATTCTGCTTCCATGGTGGAATCTGCTATCACAGTTCTGCTTGGAAACTTTTCCAGCTGACAGCACCACCATTGCACATAAAACAGACTCCTAGATGTCGACTTTCGATCATCTATATCGGACATAAAATCCGAGTCTGTATATCCCTGGACTTGGAGTTCTCCATTACCAAAGACCAACATCATATCCTTAGTTCTTCTCAAGTACTTAAGGATACATTTCACAGAAGTCCAGTGTTCTTCACCTGGATTTGACTGATATCTGCTTGTGACACTCACAGCATGGGCTATATCAGGTCGTGTACATAGCATGGCATACATGAGGCTCCCTATTGCTAGAAGCATAAGGGATCTTGCTCATGCATTCTATTTCCTCAGGTGTGCTAGGGCACATCTTCTTGGAAAGATGAATACCATGTCTGAAGGGTACCAAATCCTCTCTTAGAGTTTTCCATACTAAACCTCTTTAGTACTTCCTCTATGTACATCTTCTGTGAAAGTCCTAGCATCCTATTTCGGTCTATCCTCTATAGACCTTAATTCCTAGAATAAAGGATGCTTCTCCTAGGTCTTTCATGGAGAATTCCTTTGGATAACCATATTTTGACTATGGTCAACATGGGAAAATATCATTCTCAATAAGGAGGATGTCATCCACGTACAATACGAGGAAAGACAAATAGCGCTCCCACTGATCCTTTTGAAGACACATGGTTTTTTCTCATTTTTTGATGAAACCAAATAATTTGATCACATCATTGAAATTGAGTGTTCCAGCTTCGAGATGCTTGCTTAAGTCCATATATGGACCTTTGCAGCTTGCAAACCTTTGTGATCAGTATCACTGGATGTGAAACCTAGCGACTGTTCCATATAGATATCTTCCTCAAGATATCCATTTAAGAATGTTGTTTTCACATTCATTTGCCATATTTCATAATCGAAATAGGCTGCTACAGCAAGCAATGTGCGAATGGAATTTTAGCATAGCTATTGGTGAAAAGGTATCCTGATAGTCAATGCCTTCATGCTGACTATAACCCTTTTGCCACTAATCTAGCTTTGAATGTCTCCACATTCCCATCTGCACCAATCTTTCTCTTGTAGATCCATTTACACCCAATAGGTACTATACCTTCTGGTGGATCTACCAAGGTCCAGACTTGGTTTGAGTGCATCGAGTCAATTTCTGACTTCATTGCCTCTAACCATTTCTTGGAGTCGATATCTGATATCACCTCGTCATAGGTTTTGGGTAATCATCACCATGAACCCCATTACCTATGAGGAATATTTTCTCTACTTTCTCTAAAATAGTACCTAAGTACCTCTCAGGGGGATGAAAAATCCTTTCCGATCTACAAGGTGGAGGAGGTAATGATTGTATTGGTTCAACCTAATTTGGTTCCATGGGGTCCTTAGCTCATTGCTCTTACGAGACCTTTTCCTCGAGCTTGATCTACTTTTCAATGTTGTTATCTTGAATAAACTATTTTTCAAAAAAGATGGCATGCTGACTCACAATCACATTGTGGTCTTTTAAAATGTAAAAATAATATCCTAATGACTCTTTAAGATATTCTATAAATTTAACTCTAAAGGACCTATACTCTAACTTGTCCACTAGTTGTCTTTTGACCTGAGCTAGACAATCCCAAATTCTAAGATGACTCAGATTTAGTTTTTTACCATGCCATATCTCATACGGTGTGGTAGAAACTATTTTAGAGGGAACCCTATTCAGTATATATATAGCAGTTAACAGACTATATCTCCAAAAAAAATCAGAAAGATCGGTGAAGCTCATCATGGATCGGACCATATCTAATAGGGTCCGATTCCTCCATTCTGAAATCCCGTTGAGTTTAAATATTCCAGGTGAAGTCCATTGAGAGATTATGCTATTTTGCTCGAGATAGTCAAGGGATTTTCAACTAAGGTATTCACCTCCTCGATCTAATTAAAGAATCTTAATGGATTTTTTAGTTTGCTTTTGTACTTCATATCTAAATTTCTTGAACTTTTCAAAAGCTTCAGACTAGTGTCTTATAAGATACACGTACCTATATCGAGATAAATCATCAATAAAGGTTATGAAGTAGATAAAGTTGCCTCTATCTAACACATCAAATAGGCCGGACACATCAGTATGTACTAGGGCAAGTAGATCTATGGCCCTTTCCCCATGTCCCACAAAAGGGAGCATAGTCATTTTGCCATGAAGATATGATTCATAAATTGGATATAACTCGAAAGTCAACGAACTTAATAGCCCGATTTTCTCCAATTTGTTAATCTTATCTTCTGCTATATGACCTAGCCTTAGGTGCCATAGATACCTATCATTTGGACTATCCCTGGGTCATTTTAATCTTATGGCATTCACATTTTGCTCGATATTAAAGATAGATACATCAATATGTAACTGGTAGAGATCGTTAATGAGGAAACCACTTATAATTTTATTTTTTTCATAAAAAATATTATAATGGACCTTAAGAAAATTAATTATATAGTCTTTTTATGCTAAATATGAAATAGAAATCAAATTTCTGCTTGCAGCAGGTACATAATAATAATCCCTATGTACTAAATCTAAGCTAGATGGTAGTCAAAGAGGGTAGGTTTCTACGGCCACAATAGCAACTCTTGCTTCATTTTTGATGCGTAGGATTATCTCACCATTCCTTAGCCTCCTGCTATCCTAAAGATCCTGCATGAAAGTGCACAAATGAGCACTAGAACCAGAGTCAAGCATTTAACTAGATGTAGAAGAAATCATAAGGTTAGATTCAATAACGAGCATACCTTCAGAAGGACCTGTATCCTTCTTATTCTTCAGGGTGGCTAGCTATATAGGGCTGTTCCGCTTTCAGTGGTCATTTGGGTTACAATGGAAATACTTTCCTTTGTCAGTGGCCTTCTTCTTCAGCTCTACTTTCTTCTTCTTTTCACCTTCCACTTTTTGCCTTTTCACATACTTGTTCTTCTTTCCAAAAGACTTTCTTTTGAGAGAAGTCCTTTCCATAGCAAGTACTGAGCCTTTAGAACCTTTCATAGAAAGCTCAGCAGTAAGCAGCATGTTCATAAGTTTGGCTAGAGTACTCTGAAGTTTATGCATATGGTAGTTCATGATGAAGTATCCATACACATTAGTCAAGGATTGCAGAATTATGTCATTCTACAGATCCTGGTCTAACTTCACTCTGAGCTTCTCAAGCTCTTCCAAGTCCTTGATCATCATCAGATAATAATCTTGGACTGACTGCCCATCATGCATTTTAACCTTAAAAAGTTGTTTAATGACCTGATACTTGGCTGCACAACTCTATTCATCAAACAACTCTTGTAGGTGAGCCAACATTTGGCGGACAGTCTTGATATCTTCATATTGGCACTGAAGCTCATCAGACATTGAGCCCAACATGTAGTATCTGACCTTGATATCTTTATTCATCCATTTGTCAAGAGATGCTCTCTGTTCAGTGGACAGATGGACTGGTAAGGTGGAGGGATCCTGATCCAATACATGAGTTAACTTCTCGGAATCCAAAATGATTTTGAAGTTTTGAAGCCAATCCTTGTAATTAGGTCCAATTAGTCTATGGGTGTCCAGGATATGGGCTAGTGGATTAGATGCAGATATTTTTCTATAGAGAGTCAAAGTTTTTAGTTAGATTTTGCAATTAAGACTTGACCAATTTGTTTAGGATTTTGATTTTTAAACAAATTAGCTTTCACTATTTATTCAGATCCCTATACTTTCTTTGCAGAGATGCAAAAATCTCCATAATTAATGATTTCTAGTGGGTGGTCCAGTCCCACTAACTGATTTATCACCTCACCTAATAATTATTATTGATGGGTTAGCCATTGAGTGAACAACTCTTGTCCAATGATTCTCTAATCATGGTGCATCCATGCTTGGTCTCTTATTCATGAATCTCATCATGTCTGAAATATTGATTCACTCCTTAGTTAAGTCTGACCCACCATTTGCATAGATTGGATTCCGAATTGGATCTCTCACCGTATCTAGAATATTGAGCCCAATCTTTTCTCCAACCCGTAGCATCCAATTCCTAATAGACATGATTGCATCTTCCTAGTGACATGGGTTAGCTCAGAAGCAACCGAGAACAATCAACCCTGGGAAGGGCCCACACATCTATAATGGTGGAAGACCTTAGACTTAATCTTTTCTTAGGGAGATTTGATTTAGGTCTCTTTAAACTTGACATAGTCATAACCATTATGACTAACCTAGTGGCATGGGTTAACTTGGATTATTAGCCACCTCAGATCAGAACTGAGCTGACAAATATGACCAGGTAAGTAACACTGGTGGAAGGGATATGCTATTAACTTGATAAGAATGCATTCGAGTTGATTAGCTCTCCATTAAAAACCAGTCGGTTGTATCTGCCAAACTTACCATAGACACCAAATTGTTGAGCCAGAACCAATCAGGTTAGCCTACAATCCAAACTCTAACCACTGAGCCTAATTAGGTCTTAACTTGGTCAATCACTCATGTGACTCGACCTTGACCCAGACTTAATCCTATTAGATTGGTCAATTTAAGTACTCTTGATCCCATCTAATCAACTCTTGATTCGGTTTGATCAACCGCTAGACCTAATTTAGCTACCTAAGTCCGAACCCAATTTTATGAATATGTCTTAGATCTAAAAATTCTCAATTTTAGATCTAATATATTTCATAATCTTAATTCTTAATAAAGTTTAGGGTTCATAAACAAAACATGTAAATAAAATCCTAAAATTTCAGGATCTAGGATTTTGTAAAAAATAAGTTTTTGATTTCTGATTAAGGACGAATGCGCAGCACCTCTACACATCATAAGAACACCCCATCGTTTGAAGGAGAGGGTCTTTAAATCCTTCTTTGTTCTTATGATCGGGCGGCCAAGGAGAATGCCTTAATCAGAAATATGATGAATCTACAAAACTAGTTAGATCTACATATATATCACATATATAAAATTAATCTAACTTAAAAACATGTTTTGCATACATCTCATGTATCATATCATGCATGTTTTTAGATCTAAATAATCTCACAAATATCTAAAAAATAAAATTTATACTTGATCATATCAAATTAAATTTATTCTAGACAACATTGTATAACTATTCTACAACTAGTCTAAACATGCATCTATCATATCTCATATGAACAAAATTAAATAAATTTATTTTTTATTTTTTAGATCTAATTATAATATTTATAATATCAAAAAATAGTAAATAAATAGATCTAAAATAATAATTAATTAAATTAAAACTATGATCATCCTAGACTACATAGAATAATTCTATTCCTATTCTAGTCATGCATCTCATACATCATAGATCTAGATTATTTAATTTTTTTAATTTTTAATTTTAGATCTAATCACATATAATGTGATATCTAAAATCATATAATTATTAGATTAATATTATATTAAAATTAGATCTAAGTAATTATGGAATCTAGCTCTGATACCATTTGAAGGAAAAATCCTACTTTTTGGGTTTGATTCGTTCAGATCTGATTTGATCGAGAGGGATATTTCAAAAATTTTTCTCTTAGATCCAAATTAGATTTGAAACTCTTAAAATATGATTTTATCAGTTTAACAAAACAAAAATAAATAAATTAAATTAAATCTAATTTAATTATACCTTGTTATGGGTAATCCTATTATCCTATGATGATCCCGATGTTTGTTTGAGGTTCTGGATGTAGCCACGCAAGCACCTGGCCTCTACCGATATCCACTTGGGTAGGATCTGAAGATCTTTTACTTCTCAATTTGTACTCTAAGGATCAGATCTAGATTTAATCTGGAAGATCTTTAAAACACCTTTTGAAGATCGGTTGTTGTCTCTTGCAGCAGTGCTGCTTTCTTGCTTTCTTGTCGCCTTTCTTTTGCTTGGATCACACCAAACTGAAGTCTAAAACTTTTGGGCATGGAGAGGAGAGAGAGAATCTAAAAAAAAGCTTGGAGAAGGAGAGAGAGGAGCTATATAGCATGGTCAAAGAATAGAAGCTCAGAATCTTTGGTGCAGACAGCGTTTATACAAACCCTACTGCGCCATGCAGTGACAGATCATTCCGACCAATCATGGCTCTTTGTGCAATCAAATCTAAATCTGATTAGTGGAATGACATCATCTAATCCAATTAGATTAGAGTCCCTCACAAACCTCCTTAGGTGGTGCCAAGACTGATCAAAGAAGAGTCTTTGGCGCCATCCAAGTAGAGAGCATGAAGCAACTAGAGTCCCATCCATATAGGACTCCAATCTTTATCCTCTTTGGGCGCACGCCTCCCTTGGCGTGCACCCCCTCCCTTTCCCCCTTTTAGTAGTGGGACAAAACCCCATATACTCTCCTATGGGTGCATGACATATGGGCAGTTGTCTAAGTATCAAAGGTCAACATTTGACCAAAGTCAAATAACAAGATTTAGCAGACGATGAAAAATGGTAGGTGTTGTCTCAAATTTATCTTATAAATTAAGATAATCCTTTTCTGAGCTGGACAAGCTCTAGTCAGACCAAGTAAAGGTTTCTAAGTGAGCCCAAACACATTTGGCTCAATTGAGATAACTTTTAATGATTGTTGAAGGAGAATATCAAGCTCAATCGTGTGCTAGCATGATTTCATTGAACCTAATTGAATCTTATTCAAATCAATTGAACTGGATTAGTCCAATTGATGATATCAAATTCCAAACCATTGTTTGTGTGGTCCAGTTAGATTTAGTTCTATATGGTAATAGGATATGTCATGATTTCTATCATTGCCATCATCGAAACACCTTCCGATGGATCAAAACTTTTCTGATTTAGACAACTAGTATGATCGATCATCCGAATCATTTTAATTGCTCCCAAAATCCACCAATGACACCTAGCAGCATAAGGTGGCAACCCATCAGAATTGAAAATGAACCTCTCGATACAGTTATCTATGTGATTAAGTTCCTCCATCTTGAGCCTTGATTGGATTAGTGTTAAGGTGATCTCGTCAAACCCTAATTTCTATCATATGAATTAATCATTCAATTCTTGTCCAATATGAAAATCCTAATAGAAACTCTTTCTATTATTTCACTCTGCCATGGCCATGGGCTTATGAACTTGATTCTCATGATCATCATAGGACTGCTCTTCATCTACCGAGGTAGATAGATCCCCTATTGGTGCAATCCAATTCCTACAATGAACATGCTATAGCCAACATACACCTCAGGATTTTGAATGGCTAGGAGACTGAGTTATGGTATAGTCAAACTATAGAACCCTCAAGGTGAACTGCCGATGCACCTCAGGTCAAAGAATCAGACACACCACTATAGCTTTGAGCTAGCCATTGATGAGAAGGTAGACTTCCTGATGACTGCTCGAGGTGGTCACGCTCAGTGTCCTTGCTCTCTAACGAGTACCTATACTTTTGCTCTGGTATCTCTATACCGTAGACTGAAGACTCATCTATCCTAAAGAAGCGATTATACATTAACCTTCTGGATCAATCACCATCCTCATGATAATCCTATGGTCGAAAGCATTTTATGAGTTAATAATAAAAATTCATGTCTTAAATTTTCAACTCTTGAAAATATGAACTATCATTACCATTAACTCAAGGGATGTATCATAGATACTTTCAAATACACACTATGATAGAAAATAACCTATTTTATTATTTATAGTTAAAATTATAATTTTGTTCTTAGATGTGTATTACATGTGTTAGCCAATTCTGGCTTCTAGGGCACACATATCTAACATAAGTTTCTCTAGGTCGACTCAATGTGAAACTGAGTCGGCCCAGTTCTGTGCCGTGCCAACAGTCCTGAATGCGTAGCTCTCTATTTTGCCTGTGCATTGAGACTTAACCGACCCAATTTTGGATTGAGCTAGCTAACTTGCAGAAAATCTCTTTTCTACAGTCTTGATTTTCCAGCTTTGGTTTCTTGCTTCACCTTATATCCCAGATCTCCGAAGCTCCAACCAAGCCTTTGGAATCCCCGGAGCCAACATCCTGACTCCTTCCATGGCCTCCCAAGACTTGGGAATACCATAAATCCTCACAATCTCCACCTTGGTGTCCCAAGCCTTAGCAAACCCCTCGACAATGACCTCCTGCACGATTCCGCTGTCCCTATGCACTCGACAGCCCCTTGTGCAATCATCGCCTTCGCCAATCCTCTTCTGCTTTTGTGCACCCTTGAGACCTTTGGGATGACTGCCTCCACTTCTGAAGACCTATGCTTGCACCTCTGCACTATCCTAAAATTATAGGATCCCTTCTGTTTAGTAGCTGCATCACTTTTTCGGGACTTTTCTGGAGAACCTACAGCATTCTGCACCAACGCATGCTGTACCATCAGACATGATCTCCTAAGAGCTATGCCTGTCCTCCTGCACACGCTGCTCCATCTGGAACTGTGCATCACTGGCGCTCTGATCTCATGCCAAATTTTCTCTCCACTTGTGAAACCACCGCTGCAGAGCTCTACCTATATTCAAAGTCCATCTAATGCCGCAGAAGTTGACTCTATCATCGAGTCCCTTGAGGCCAACAACTCAATGTTGCATTGCTGAGCCTGCCACTGCACCTTGAACATCGTCGCTACCCCTTTGAACCCTCCACATTTTACGGACCCCTTCGAAGCTATCTCGGATACCTCTGCAACTCGTGGGCAACTCTGAAACTCAAGAACTCATCCAACTCTTTTGATACCAGTGACTGAACCCTAGGAAATTCCATCCTAGTACTTCTCTTCTATCCCTACACTAGTCATTGCTTTAGTTGCGCCGAGAGAACCATCCTCCAATTGAACCGCAACTCTTCCTGGTGCTCCTACAGAAGAAATCTGGTCCATGATACTTTCGACTACTAGAGACCTCCTAGCACTCCCTAAGATCCTCTGGCTCTCCCTGAGACCTGCATCCGATCTTCTTGAGATACCATTGACACTCTCTGCTGAGATACACTCCTCGGCTGCTACACCACCGAGCCTCTCTCAGTCCCGTGCCTTCAGGATAGCTCTCCTACAACACTCCAACACTCCCTGACTCATCTCTATGCTACTCTACAGCCATCCAGCACTCACCTACTGGATCTTCATGGATCATCCATCTCCATCACTTTCAAGGCTCCATAAATTCATGCTTTGGTCGAATTGCTGAATACATCTCCGATTACTTCTCTGCCTTCCAGACACCGAAGGATGTATAGTCGCTTCTTCAGCCTTCCTTCGACCATTACCCCTTAAAAAACCACTCTTCAACAGCCCTACACCGCCCATCTTCCTAGAGAACCCTGATGCTCTCTAATGAGATACCTCCTTCGGCTGCTACGTCATCGAGCCTCTCTCAGCCCTACATCTCCAGAGAAGCGCTACTACAGTACTCTAGTGCTCCCTGCCTATCACATAACTATTATACACCTTGATCTTTTCACCAAGATTGATCAGCAAATCATGCACCAAATTTTTCCATCCTTAAAAAATTTCTTCTCGTTAATCCACTCAACCTCCACCTTCAACTCGCTGCTCCTAGTTGGCCAAACCACAGTAATAACAAGATAGATTTGAGACATACCATGAAATCCTTGTGTAGATTTTTGATTTCATATTGTATGACTTTTTCTTTTCTTCCATGCACCATCAGGCTCTGAAACTTGGCTCTGATACTAGATGTAAGCGCACCAACTGGAATAATCTCTTTCTGATATCAATTGATGTTCCATGATATCGTTCGAATGCCAATCATCCTTGGCATCATAAGTTTCGATATTATGTTGTGGAAGCTTCTGATCTTTAGCATGGATCTGAAGGAATCTGTGACGTTCTCTATGGGCAGAAAACCACCGCTCCTCCACCTGGATCTATGATGGGGCGCCTCCCTCCTTGGGCTTAAGGAAGATGCCCCTCTTCTCTAGGGCTTCTTCAAGAACCCTAGGATGGCAACTCTAAAGAGAGGAGAAGAAGAGAGTTAAGGGAGAAAAGATCTATATTGATTTCAACCTTTTTCAAAATACTAATACAACCTATGTATTTATACATAGCTATTAGGTCCGACCAAAAAAACTTCTCGATTAATCCAATACAAGAAAGCACTCACCGAGCCCATGTACACCCATGTCTCCCATGCTTTCATCCTCTGGATCTAGATCTGACCCATACATGAATTAGCCCCCTTAAGACCTCTCAAACCAAGCCTTAAGACCCATAGGATCAACCCAGATCCTAGCCCAAATTAGACCCTTGCATAACTCTGCCCGTGCACTAAGTCGACTCAATGCTGACCCTAGCCCAAAATAGACCCTTGCATAACTCTGCCCGTGCACTTAGCCGGCTCAGTCTCAGCACTGAGTCGGCTATGTTTCACTGTGTTGACTCAGTCTGAAACTAAGCCAACCTAGTTCTGTGCCGTGCTAGCAGTTCTGAACGTGTAGCTCTCTATTTTGCCTATGCACTGAGACTTAGCCGACCTAATTTTGGACTGAGCCGGCTAACCTACAAAAAAACTTCTTTCTATATTTTTGATTCCTTGACTTTGGTTCCTTGCTTTACCTTATATCCCAGGTCTCCGAAGTACCAACCAAGCCCCTAGGATCCCTGGAGCCAACATCTTAACTGCTCTTATGACCTCCTGAGGCTTGGGAGCACCATAAGTGCTCACAGTATCCATACATCTCATTTGTATGCCATACCAGTGTCTCCACACTTTTTGGTTAAGAGGACAACTAATCTGTATGGCATATAGCGACTTATGCTCGGTAGACATTGTTGTCCTAATTAATAGTCTATCATTTGGTCATGAACAAATTTAAGAACTAATCGATAAATCCTCTCTTTATCAAAACTAAATAGTCCTAAGGACTTCATCACAATAATGGAGTTCATTAGAAGATGTAAACTTATGATCAAAAAGTTGTCAAAATATTTTTATTAACTAATAAATTAATTATAATTATAAAATACCTCAATAATCAATAGGTTGATGATTGGCTTTGGTACATAATTTTCAATAACTTTCACTTGTCCTAAAGCCACTAGGCACAGTATCTAATACCCATCTTCAACTTATGATTGTCCAACTTCTTGATTGCTAGAGCTTTAGTGAAGGGGTCAGCTAGATTCTCCTTTCCATCTATCTTCTAAAGGTCGACGTCACCACGATCCAAGATCTCATGGACCAAATGAAAGTGGCACAGAATATGCTTTGTCCGCTGGTGTACCTTCGATTCCTTTGCTTGAGCTATGGTGCCAGTGCTGTCATAGTAGAGCAAGACTGGACCATCAATGGAGGATGCTACTTTAAGCTCGATGATGAACTTTCTCATCCACACACTTTTTTTGCTATATTTGATGCTACCATGTACTCTGCTTTGCAAATAGAATCAGCCACTGTATGTTGCTTAAAACTTTTTTAGTAGATGGCTTCACTATTTAGAGTAAAGATATACGCTGACACACTTTTACTATCATCATGGTCAGATTGAAAGCTGGAGTCTGTAAACCCTACAAGCTTCAGATCTAACTCACCATAAACCAACCATTGGTCCTTAGTATTTTTCAAATACCTAAGGATGGTTTTAACTACCTTTCAATAATTTTTTCTAGGGTCAGACTAGTATCTACTCACCACTCCTAGTAAGTATGCCACATCTAGTCTCATACATCTCATTGCATATATAATAGACCCCACTATCGAAGCATATAAAATTCTACTCATACGCTCTCTCTTCAGAAGTTGTCGGATAATCTTTCTTAGGAAGAGAAATTTCTTGGTCTATTGGAAGATAGCCCTTTTTGAAATTCTCCATACTAAACCTCTTCAGCACAGTTTCTATATACGTGGACTGAGATATACCAAGCATCCTTTTAGATCTATCCCTATAGATCTTCATCCCTAGGATGCAGGATGCTTCATCCAAGTCCTTCATGGAGAACTATGATGACAATCAGACTTTTATTTTTTATAGTATGGGGATATCATTCTCGATTAAGAGAATGTCATCCATGTACAAAATAAGAAATACCACTATTGGACCATTTGCCCATTTGTAAATGCATGGTTCTTCTCCGTTCTTACAAAGCCATATATTTTGATCACTTTATCAAAATGCATGTTCTAACTTTGAGATGCCTGCTTCAATCCATAAATGGATCTCTAAAGCTTGCATACCTTAGACTCATCTGTAGATGTGAATCCTTCAGGTTGTATTATATACACCTCTTCGGTCAGCTCTCTATTTAGAAAAGCTTCACATCCATCTGCCAGATCTCATAGTCCAGATGGGTAGCAATGGCAAGCATGATCCGAATGGACTTAAGCATTGCCATAGGAGAGAACATCTTGTCATAGTCAATACCATAACGTTGACGATACCTCTTGGCAATCAGATGGATTTTATAGGTCTCCACCTTTCAATCTATGCCCCTCTTCTTTTTGAAGATGCATTTACACCCAATGGGTTTAATCCCTTCAGGTGGGTCAACTAATGTCCATACATCATTGACCTTCATGAAATCCATTTTGGATCTCATGGCTTCTAGTCATTTCTTAGAGTCAGGCCTCTACATCGCATCTATAAAAGTGATCAGATCCTCATCATTCTTATCAAGTTCGATGGGATTACCATCCTATACCATGAATCCATAGTATTTATCTGGATGGTGCAGTACTCTACCAGATCGCCTTAATGGTGCGGATTTACTAAGCTTTGGATCTGATCTGATCAAATCTGACATAGGTTTAATATTCTGTGTCGGACTTTGTACCTGTTGAACTTCATCAAGTTCAATCTTAGAGACAACAGTTTCTTCACCAAGGAACTCCATTTCTAAAAAGATTGTCCTAAGGCTGACGAACATCTTTTGCTCATCAGCATGGTAGAAATAGTATCCTTTGGTCTCTTTTGGGTATCCTATGAATGTACACTTATCAGACCTAGGTCCAAGTTTGTCTGTAACTAACTATTTAACATAAACTGAGCACCCCCAAACCCTAAGGTGTGAAAGTGTTGTCTTACGCCCTATCCATATTTCATATGGGGTTTTAAGTATAGACTTACTTAGAATTCTATTTAATAGATAACAAGTCAATTCGAATGTATATCTCCAGAAGGATTCGATAAGCTGATAAATCCCATCATGGATCGGACCATGTCTAACAAAGTCCGATTCCTCCTTTCAGACACACCATTATGCTGTGGTATTTCAGGAGGAGTCCATTGGGAGAGAATTTCATTCTCTCCTAGATATGTGAGAAACTCACCAGAAAGGCATTCTTCATCTTAGTCAGATAAAGAGTTTTAATACTCTTCCTAGTTTGTTTTTCTACTTTACTTCGGAATCGTTTGAACACTTCCAAAGAATTTGACTTATGTTTCATCAGATAGACATATCCATATCTAAATAGATCATCTATGAAAGTGATCAAGTAGACATATCCACCTCTTGCACTTATGCTCATTGGTCCACATACATCAGTATATACTAGACCTAAGAGCTCATTGGCTCTCTTATCTTTTTCAGTAAAAGGTGACTTGATCATTTTACCAAGAAGATAAGACTCACAGGTTGGAAGTGATTCACTATAATTAACTTTGAGGATTCCCTCTTGAGTCAACCTGTTTATCTTGTTCTTGATTATATGACCTAGCCTATAGTGCCATAAGTAGATATCTAATACACAATCTAATTTAGGGTGCTTGCTAGTAGAATAGACTACATTAACAGATTATGATAATATATATATACTATTATTCAATTATCCATAGAAAGTAGTAACACCATTCATAGTGACATTACAAACTCATTCTTTTATTGAAATTTCATAATTGTTCATGGCCAAAAGACCTATAGAAATGATATTTTAAAAAAAACTAGGATAGAAATGATAATCACTAAGAACAACGGTATGAGATTCAAATACAAATTTCAAAATTTCTAAAGCTAGAACTAAAACTGGTTTTCCATCTCCAACGTTTAGGAATCTCTCACCTTATTCGAATCTTCTACTGACCTACAACTCCTGCAACGAATTGTAAATATGGTAAGGGCTACCGATATCCAATACCCAATCAGTAATATCATAAATAGAGAAATTACAAGAAGTTATCATATAAATAGCTTGTCTAGCAATAGCTTGCTTCTTTCTCTGCCTATTTGGGTCCAGGAAGGTAATGTACTGAGGACAGTTCCTCTTCCAATGCTTCCGCTTCTTGCAAAAGAAGCATTCTGCTTAACTCTTATCAGGTTTGATCTTCCTGATCTGGCCCTGCACTAATGTCCCAGCCTGAACTTGCACTTTCTTTATTTTCTTCTTCTTATTCTTCTTTCCAATCCTAAAGGGTCGAGAACTAGAAGATGAACCTCCCACTAAGTGATGGGTCCAGTGTATAGGGAGGAAGCACAGATTTCAAAGCAAAAACATGAAATCATATAAACCAAACCCAAACCCTAGGACCACCTCGTTAGCAATTAATCATATAACATGCATTTATAACATAAAAAAAAGTATTAGAACATATCACTTATTGCTAAACCCTAAATTTATTTGATCGTCGATAGCAGTCCATCAGGGTTTCCACCAGGTGTCCACGTATTCACCCTCCAACGTTGATCCACACAGACACTTGATTAAGACACCAGCACCTCTGATTTATATAATTAGAGTTCTAATAATAAGAACTTTAATTAAAAGGGCAAGACCTTCTTTTTCCATTATGTCACCTTCCTTGCCTCTCCTTATCTATCTTTCTTTTTCTTTTGTCTTTTTAATTTTCCTTCCTAATCTCTTAGTCTTAAGATGACTTCTTATCCCTATAATGACAAGTTTTGGACAAGAGAAGGGAAGAAAAAAAATTGGACAAAAAAAAACTCTTGTAAGAAAGAAAAAATAATGTTTACACACTCACGGACTCTTGATGCGCACCCTTATTTATAATGTACGTAGGGGTGCTATCTAAAAATCTCACACCCTTTCCATATTAATATCTCATGCCCCATCATCAAATCTCACACCCATCTTAATTTTGCACCATTTAAAATTATGTAGACTTAGTTCAAGAGAAGCTTTAAAATAGAAGGACTCTTTGGACTAATTCTACGTAGTTTTTCTATGAAGAGTCGCGATGTATAAATATATGGCACCATAATTCAAAGGTTTGGATCAGATTAGATGGCCATCTAATGGCTCTTAAAGGGACACCCATTCATCAAGAAGGCATGGAGATGTACCTTGAATAGTCAAAGTCCCAAGAGGCATAAAGAAGAAGTGGGCGGCAAGGAGTCCAAGGCGGAAAGGACTCTTGGGTGATAAAACATTTTGGGCAAAAAGAAAAAAATAATTTCATCTATAGAAGGACTCTTCTGCATCCCATATCTGATGTCCACATCAATAAAAAAATTTATGTGACATAACAATATTGGAAAAGTCAAAGAAGGTAGGCGCCAACTTATTCCATGTGCCAAAGAGTCCTTTGCGCATGAAAGACTTCCCACGTGCAAGAGAGAGACTCTCTGGCACATGGGATGTAGGTATGTGGCACCCAATCAAATGCTCAATCAATCTAGGTTAATCCAACTCAAGACCAAATCCTTTTTGACTCAAATCAGATCTAAATTAGCCTAAATCATAAGCTGATTCAAATCCAATTCAAAACTAGGTGCTAGGGTTTGCTACATGTGCTAGCATGTTCATCTTGCAAACATGATCTAATCCAATTAGACCCTTAATCAACTCTCTTTGTGTGTGACCCATTGGGTTCCACATCTAACCAGCAGTGAGTTGGGATGTGATTTGACCTAATCTGGTTAGAACTCAACCAAACCAATTTAGGTCAAAACTAGCCAACCCAATTTGACTTAATTTAGAACACTTTCTAATTTAATGATCAAATTAAAATTTTAATTTGATCGAACCCACAAGACATGATTGACGTCTAGCAACGTATCATGACTATCCAAAAGATGTAAAATTTTGATGAAAATACCAAAAATATCCTTCAGTGAAAATTACCATGCAACTAGATCCTTCGATCTTCCCTGCATCCTGAATATGACTCTGGGTATGAAAATATGTCAACCCCAATATCATATTCATTTCTCTTTCAATCTTATGATGATGATTCATTTAATGAAATATTAGAAACCATTTCTAATTTTTCATCATGCTTTGATCAAAGTCTTCCTGAATCATCATTTGTTTGAAGCAGGTAGGATGCTATTTCCTCTTACCAGGAGAGATCGATTCCATGTTAACCTACTCACAACCTTCATATATATAATCTACCATATCCAGATCATCCCGTACATAACTGAGTCATGAATGAGTATGAACCAAAATATGGATTTATATATATAAGATTCTATGGTAGTTTCAGGTCAAAGGATTACATGCACAAATTCCACTATGAGAACCATCTATTGACATGTAGATAAGACTCCATTAGATATTCTCAATTTGGATCAATTCAGTGAACTCATTCTCTAATGAGCACCCACATTCTTGTATTAGTGTCATACACAAGTTATTGTGAGATCAATCACCCTCTCAATCGAGCATACAAAGAATGTGCTAGTCTTACCGAAAAATATTGATCCCTAACTCAATGTCCCATCGACTAGGAATATTTAAATTAGGATTTTAAGATTTTAGGTCTCACTAGTATGATCTCATCATAATCCTAAAACCATAGCCCTAATTTATAGGGTTCATCATAATCTTAAATAAATAATAAGACACTGCATATGATGAAATAAATGCCTTTATTTATTAAAAATGTCATTACATGAGTCTGGAAGATAAAGAACATCCCAAAAATAAATTGGCTTGAGGGCATATTCCTTTCAATCTCCCACTTGCACTAAAGCCAATCGCCCTTATATTTTAATCCCATACAATCAAGGTGGCGATCAAACAGTTGCAGTGGTAAAGCCTTAGTGAATGGGTCTGCTATGTTGTTCTTTGTGTCCACTCGTTCTATGACTACATCTTGTCTTTCAATAATTTCTCGAACGAGATGGAAGCATCTCAGAATGTGTTTGGATTTATGATGAGACCTTGGTTCCTTTGCTTGAGCTACAGCTCCAGTATTATCATAGTAAAGTGGTACTGGATTCTCAATTTCAGGAATAACTCCCAATTCAGTGATGAACTTCTTCATCCAGATAGCTTCCTTGGCGGCTTCACTTACAGCTATGTATTCTGCTTCAGTGGTTGAGTCAGCTACAGTTGGCTGCTTAGTACTTTTCCAACTTACTGCTCCACTGTTCAGAGTAAAGACATATCCTGAAATGGATTTGCTATCATCTGGGTCTGATTGAAAACTAGAATCAGAATATGCTTCTAATTTAAGATCAGAACCACCATATACTAGAAAAATATCTTTAGTCCTTCTCAAGTACTTAAGAATATTTTTCACAGCTTTCCAATGATCCTCTCCTGGATCAGCTTGAAATCTACTTGCAATGCCTAAAGCATAAGCAACATCAGGCCTTGTACATAACATGGCATACATTATTGATCCAACAGCCGAAGCATAAGGAATAGAACTCATTCTATTTCTCTCTTCAGGTGTCTTAGGAGACATCTTTTTAGAGAGATGTATGCCTTGACTCATGGGTAAATAACCTCTTTTACTCCCATCCATACTGAATCTTTTCAGTATTAAGTCAATGTACCTTGATTGGGACAAGCCTAGCATCCTCTTAGATCTATCTCTATAGATCTTTATTCCTAGTATATAGGATGCTTCTCCCAAATCTTTCATGGAAAAACTTATTTGATAGCCATAATTTGACTGATTGTAACATTGGGATATCATTCCCAATGAGTAGTATGTCATCTACATACAGAACCAAGAAGACTATGGTTCTCCCACTAGTTTTCTTGTACACACATGGTTCATCAACATTCTTGATAAAACCAAACTCTTTTACTATTTCATCAAAATGGATGTTCCAACTCCTTGATGCTTGCTTTAATCCATAAATGGATCTCTTAAGCTTGCATACCTGATTTGGTTTCTCATTTGACTCAAATCCCTCTGGCTGTGACATATAGACCTCCTCCTCAAGAAAACCATTAAGGAAGGCAGTCTTTACATCCATTTGCCATATTTCATAGTCGTGGTATGCTGCTATAGCAAGCATAATCCGAATAGATTTGAGCATGGCAACAGGTGAAAATGTTTCATCATAATCAATCCCCTATTTTTGCCTAAAACCCTTAGCCACCAATCTGGCCTTATAGGTTTCAATTTGACCATCAGCTCCAATCTTTTTCTTAAAAATCCATTTGCATCCAATAGGATTTATATCCTCTGGTGCATCCACCAAAGTCCATACTTTGTTGGTGTGCATGGATTCCATTTCGGATTGCATGGCAGCCAGCCATTTGTAAGAGTCCTTACTTTTGACTGCTTCCTCATAGGTCAGAGGTTCGTCATTTTCAATGACTTGGGCTTCATTATTCTCAATAATGAAACCATACCTCACAGGTGTATTTCATACTCTTTTAGACCTACGGATAGGAGTTATGTGTTCTGGTTCTTTTATATGATTATTTGGTTGAGAAATTTCTATTTGTTTTTCTTGAACTTCACTAAGTTCAATATTTCTGCCACTGCCCTTTTCTAGGATAAATTCTTTTTCCATGAAAATGGCATGCCTACTTACAAATACCTTTTGTTCAGTAGGATGGTAGAATATATATCCTATACTATTTCTAGGATATCCTATAAATAGACATCTGTCTGATCTAGCATCAAGTTTATGTCCAAAATTTTTTTTGACATAAGCTGGACAACCCCATATCTTAAGATACTTAAGATTAGGTTTCTTACTTCTCCATATGTCATATGGAGTACTAGATACAGATTTAGAAGGAACTCTATTCAAGATGTAAATTGCAGTCTCCAGAGCATGACCCCAGAAGGAAAATAGGTAAATCAGTGAAGCACATCATGGACCGTACCATATCTAATAAGGTATGATTTTTTCTTTCGGCTACACCATTTAATTATGGTGTATAAGGAGGTGTCCATTCAGAGAGAATCCCTTTAACTTTAAGATAGTCTAGAAACTCACTAGATAAGTATTCTCCTCCTCGATCAGATCGAAGGATTTTTATACATTGTCCAAGTTTGTTTTTCGACCATACTTTGATACTCTTTAAATTTATCAAAGGCTTCTGATTTGTGTTTCATAAGATACACATATCCAAACCTAGATAAATCATCAGTGAATGTAATAAAATAAGAGTATCCTCCTCTGGCTTGAGTTGTCATAGGACCACATACATCCGTATGTACAAGTCCTAATAACTCATTTGTCCTTTCTCTATGTCCATTAAATGGAATCTTGGTCATTTTACCCATGAGGCATGATTCACAAGTTTCCAATGATTCATAATCAAAAGGATCAAAGAACTTTTCTTTGTATAACTTGTTAATCCTAGCCTCACTAATATGACCTAATCGACAATGCCAAAGTAAAGTATTATTTATGTCATCTCTCTTATGTTTTCTATTTTCATCAATATGAAATATATTATCATCCAAACATAGAGTCAACAAACCATTGCTAAATATGCCAAAACAAATATTTTCATTAGAATATTTGATCGAGCAACCTTCGCTCGTTACATTAAGACTATAACCTTGTTTTAATAACAAGGGTATAGATATAATATTTCTAATGATCTTAGGCATATAATAATAATTTGTAAGCTCTAAGATCTTTCCATAAGGTAACTTCAATATATTTGTCCCTACAGCTTCTGCTTGGATAGACTCTCCTCCAGCGCCATAGAGCTTGAAGTCACCTTTCTTCAAACTCTTAATTTTCTGCAGCCCCTGCAAAGATTTGCAGATATGAAAACCACAGTCGGTATCTAATACCCAAGAATTTGAAATGGAAGAATTTAATGATAATATAGTATGTATCTCATACATACCTTTTGGTGCATTATTTGCACCAGACTTCATGGTTGCAAGGTAAGCCTTGCAATTCCTCTTCCAATGGCCTACTTTACCACAGCGAAAATAGGTCGTTTGTCCGGAGACCTTCTTCCTCTTTTTCTTCTTATTTATACCACTTTTAGGATTCAACCTTCTCTTTGAACCCTTTTTTCCTGCCTTCTTCTTGGAGATCCCTTCCACAAGAAGAAGAGGAGCCTTATCTTTCTTGATATGGCTTTCTGCTGTCTTGAGCATATTTAACAACTCAGGTAATGAAGAATTCAATTTATTCAAGTGATAGTTTATGACAAACTGAGAAAATGATTCTGAAAGTGATTGCAGGATCAAATCCTGACTTAACTCTCCTTCCATTACAAAACCTAATTGACTTAATCGAGTGATTAGGTCAATTACCATCAAAACATGATTTTGTACGGATGTTCCTTCTATCATTCTTGCATGAAATAATTACTTAGATATCTCATATCTAGCAGTCCTACTATGCTCTCCATAAAGCTCTTTTAGATTGAGCAATATGGACTGAGTGTCCATGCTATCATGCTGCCTCTGTAATTCATTATTCATAGAGGCAAGTATGATGCATTTGACAATAAGAGAATCATTTTGCCACATCTTGTATGTGGACTTATCTTCATCCATGGCATCATTTCCTAATAGCTTAGGATCAGAGGCATCAAGAATATAGGATAGTTTTTCTTGACTGAGTACTATTTTTAGGTTTCTCAATCAGTCAACATAATTTTGATCAGTCAATTTATTTGAATCCAAAATTGAATGTAATGAAAGTGAAGAAGCCATTTAATCTACATAATAAAGAACAATATATAAGCAAACAATTCATGATGACAAAACATAATTAAATTAGGACTTTAATTTAATTATGTCTCCCACTAAAAATCATAACCCTCTTATTGATTTTCTTAGTGAGAATAAGATCCTAATTCCCTATAAAAAGTCTTGTGGTTACACAATAAACCTATTATAAGTTCAAAGGTAGGAAACTCTTTCCAATTGCATTTTATGCAACTCTCAAAAACTTTTGCCTCTAAAACATTAATAGCCTTGTGTTAGCACAATAAACTTTAATGTTTTAGTTTAAGTAGAACCCTTCATTTCCATACAGTCAAAATTAAAATATAACTACTTTTGTGGTTACAAAACAAAGTAGTATATTCAAAATGCTGTAAGCATCTCAATGCACTATATTAATATTACATCTTTCCCCATGATAGATCTTGTGGTTACACAATAGAACTAACATGATTCTGGACATAATAAGAAACTAGTATGAAGGAAGGCCTTAATGTAGTGAATATAATATTAAGCATTTCAATATGAAATTAAATTAATTGAATCAGCCAGGTAAATGGAAGAGAAATGGGAGTCCCCCCATTGCTTTCCTTAGACACCAATAAATTGGCCAGGTCAGACAATGAAACCAATTAAAAAAGCATGTTCTCTTTACCAATCAAGAACCATTTTACCTAGACACCGATTGATCAATTAGACATCCTGACTGATTCAGCTAAAGATTAATTACACTACAACTTAATATAATTTTTATAGAAGGATTTAAATGGTCTCAATGCACATATTGATTTAAAACAAACTAAATGCATAATAGCATTAATTATGATAAAATTTATATATGTCAATTAACATGTATAATTATTCTAGGACAACCATCATTATATAGTGAATACTTTCCACTATATCAGGGCAACCTTTATAGAATAATATATACAACATAATCTCATTATGATAAGAAAAAAAAATATGATCTCATCATATAAATTAAAACATGCTAAAAATATTATATCATATTTTTTATTTATGCCATTATACTATAAGCAAAGCATTATATGATTTAACCTAATAAGGCTTGCTCTGATACCACTGATGGGTTTGGTGTACAGGGTGGAAGCATGGATTTTAAAGCAAAAATATGAAATCATATAAACCAAACCCGAACCCTAGGATCACCTCATTAGCAATTAATCATATAACATGCATTTATAACATAAAAGAAAGTATTAGAACACACCTCTTATCGCTAAACCCTAAATTGATCCTGATCATCGGTAGCAGTCCGTTACGGTTTCCACCAGGTGCCCACGTGTTCACCCTCCAACATTGATCCACACAGAGACTTGATCAAGACACCAGCATCTCTGATTTATATAATTAGAGTTCTAATAATGAAAACTTTAATTAAAAAGGCAAGACCTTCTTTTTCCTTTATGTCACCTTCCTTGCGTCTCCTTATCTATCTTTCTTTTTCTTTTGTCTTCTTAATTTTCCTTCCTAATCTCTTAGTCTTAAGATGACTTCTTGTCCCTATAATGACAAGGTTTAGACAAGAGAGGGGAAGAAAGAAAATTGGACAAAAAAAAAAAACTCTTGTAAGAAAGAAAAGATAATGTTTACACACTCACGGACTCTTGATGCGCACCCTAATTTATAATGTACGTAGGGGTTCCATATAAAAATCTTACTCCCTTCCCATATCAATATTTCACGCCCCATCATCAAATCTCACATCCATCTGAATTTTGCACCATTTAAAATTACGTAGACTTAGTCCAAGAGGTGCCTTAAAATAGAAGGACTCTTCAGACTAATTCTACGTAGTTTTTCTATGAAGAGTCACGATGCATAAATATATGGCACCATAATTCAAAGGTTTGGATCAGATTAGATGGCCATCTAATGGCTCTTAAAGGGACACCCATTCATCAAGAAGGCATGGAGATGTACTTTGAATAGTCAAAGTCCCAAGAGGCGTAAAGAAGAAGTGGGCGACAAGGAGTCCAAGGTGGCAAGGACTCTTGGGTGACAAAATATTTTGGGCGAAAAGAAAAAATGAATTTCATCTATAGAAGGACTCTTCTATGCCCCATATCTGATGTCCATGCCAATAAAAAAATTTACGTGACATAACAATATTGGAAAAGTCAAAGAAGGTAGGCGCGAACTTATTCCATGCGCCAAAGAGTCCTTTGCACATGAAAGACTTCCCTCGCACAAGAAAGAGACTCTTTGGCATGTGGGATGCAAGTATGTGACACCCAATCTGAAGCCCAATCAATCTAGGTTAATCCAACTCAAGACCAAATCCTATTTGACTCAAATTGGATCTAAATTAGCCCAAATTGGAAGCTGATTCGAATCCAATTCGAAACCAGGTGCTAGGGTTTGCTACATGTGCTAGCATTTTCATCTTGCAAATATGATCTAATCCAATTAGACCCTTAATCAACTCTCTTTGTGTATGACCCATTGGGTTTCACATCTAACCAGTAGTGAGTTTGGGTGTGATTTGACCTAATCTGGTTAGAACTCAACCAAATCGATTTAGGTCAAAACTAGCCAACCCAATTTGACTTAATTTAGAACACTTTCTAATTTAATGATCAAATTAAAATTTTAACTTGATCGAACCCATAAGATATAATTGACGTCTAGCAACGTATCATGACTACCTGGAAGATGTGAAATTTTGATAAAAATATCAAAAATATCCTTCAGTGAAAATTATCATGCAACTAGATTCTTCGATCTCCCTACATCCTAAATATGACTCTAGGTATGGAAATATGTTAATCCCAATATCATATTCATTTCTCTTTCAATCTTATGATAATGATTCATTTAATGAAACATTAGAAACCATTTCTAATTTTCATCATGCTTTGATCAAAGTCTTCCTGAATCATTATTTGTTTGAAGCAGGTAGGATGCTATTTCCTCTTACTAGGAGAGATCGATTCCATGTTAACCTACTCACAATCTTCATATATATAATCTACCATATCCAGATCATTATGTACATAACTAAGTCATGAATGAGTATGAACCAAAATATGAATTTATATATATAAGATTCTATGGTAGTATCAGGTCAAAGGATTACATGCACAAATTCCACTATGAGAACAATCTATTGACATGTAGATAAGACTCCATTAGATATTCTCAATTTGGATCAATTCAGTAAACTCATTCTCTAATGAGCATCCAAATTCTTCTATTAGTGTCATACACAAGTTAGTGTGAGATCAATTATCCTCTCAATCAAGCATACAAAGAATGTGCTAGTCTTATCGAAAAACGTTGATCCCTAACTCAATGTCCCATTGACTAGGAATATTTAAATTAGGGTTTTAAGATTTTAGGTCTCACTAGTATGATCTCATCATAATTCTAAAACTATAGCCCTAATTTATAGGATTTATCATAATCTTAAATAAATAATAAGACACTGGATATGATGAAATAAATATCTTTATTTATTAAAAATATCATTATATGAGTCTGGAAGACAAAGAACATCCCAAAAATTAATTGGCTTGAGGGCATATTCCTTTCAATAAGTTCACCAACTCTTTATAAAGCTGGTGATCCTTCTCAAAGTTCTAAAGTAACCCAGTAAGCCATGATAGTTTACTTTAGGCTTTGTCATTCTGTAATGAGTAAGGAAAGGGAGATAAAACTTTGGTAGTGAGTTTAGTATTGCATCTTTTTCAAGTTGTTCATGCAAGAAAAAGTCAAGTTTGCTCAAGCGCTCTATCAGCTCGATCATATATAGTACATGATCAATGATAGAGGCTCCATCCCGCATTCTGGCATTGAAGATGGTGCAATTAGTCTTGTGCTTCTCAACGTCATCGGGTGTGGCAAAAGAATCTTCCAACACTTGGAGCATTTCATTAGACTGAGCTATCTCAAACCTGCGACTGAACTTGTCGCTCATCGTAGCCTGCATAATGCAGTGCACCATGGTTCGATCACTAAGCCACTTTTGATAAGTGTCTCTAACTTTTTCACATACATTGGCAGCCGGCTCCTCAGGTGCAGGATCCGTCAGCACATATAGGATCTGTTCATGCTCCAGGATAATCTTCAACTTTCGATACCAGTTATTGAAGTGGGTCCCTCCAACTTATCATTATCCAATAATGATTGGAACGATAGGAAAGTGGCCATGCCTGCACAAAGAAAAACCAAAATCTAATTAGTAATTGATTCATTAAACCTGAAGATTTGGGACTTTAATCAAAAGGTTTCTCCCACTATTTTATTCGAATTGGTAGCCTCTACCTCCAATTCGAGGAATTATCCTAATTTCCTTAGTGGATACTAGAATCCACATAGACTGTACACGAGCCCAACTTTGGTTGGCCCACCCATGTACATCTAAGGATAGGTTCATAATCAATTATTTTTTTAAATAATTTTTAGTAATTAAATTTTGCCCCAGGCCCTGATCAGTTGGCTTTGGCCTTCTCAGAAAAGGGTCCAGTTAGGTCCAACCATTAACATGACCATACTTGGCCCATCCAACCAATGAATGATCAGGCCCAACTTTGGTTGGCCCACCTGACCACCATTTAGAAAGATGTATCCAAGAGATCATATAATGAATGATAATTCCATCAATCGATAAGCACCTAGGGCCTTTGGGCCTCCAATGATTATCCAACTGATGGACTCATTATTATTCACTTTAATGAGAGGCTATGATCCAATTATCATATAACTATTTTATTTTAAGGACCTAATAATTTTAGAAGATTTAATTTATAGAAGCGAGTAAGTTAGATTAAGCAGCTTGTCATGATACTTCCACTAACTTTACTAAGTCAGCTTAAGGAAGATCATTAATAGGCTAGTCTAGAAGCACCTAAATCAGTCAAACTAATTTACCTAGCTGACATGGGTCAGCTCGAATAATTAAGCAATCTGATCAAAGCAAAATCTCACCAAAAGGCCAGGTAAGTTCAATCATTGGAAGGGTCTTGCAGGCTTGCCTTAGACACCATCAAAAATGGCCAGATAAGCGAGCTACCAATTAAAAATCACTAGTCTGGTTTACCTTAGACACCAACTAGTTTAATTAGTTTCAATTAGATCAACCTAATAGTTCGTGCTAGACCGCGTAGCCAAGAATCAAGTCCATCTTGGATCTTGTTAAAGACATGGACTTGACCAACTACAACTATTGTAATTGATCTAGAGAATCCTTGACCTAATCTAAGACAACAATTGATTAGATTTAGTCAATTCTCTAATTAAGTCCATTCTTTAATCTAACCCTAGGTCTAACCCAATTAATGGACCTAATCCTCACTAACTCATTAACCCAATGTGTTATGATTCATGTCATAGGATCTTCAATTTACTATCCTAGAACCTAATCAAACAACTTCTTAATTCTTAATTAAGTTTTGGGCTGAGGATTGGGGTTTGGCTTTTTGAAAATAGTTTTCAAGTTTGTAAAATATTTTTACAACATGGTTCTATCAACCAAGTTAAATGTTTGATTCATAATCAAATATGCAAGTAACATAAACATGAATCTACTTTAGATCTAATCTAAACAGGTTCATGTAATTGAAATAGTTTTAATAATAATCAATCATAAATCTTCTTAGATCAAATGTAATATATTTATGAAGATTAAAATTAGATTAAAATATTTTTAATCAGATCATAAAGTTTCTTAGATCAAATTTAAAATTTTGTGATCAATATTTTAGATCAGCATATACTAGGACAACCTATTCACTGTAAGAGGTAAACCATAAGCAGGACAACCTTATGGTAGTTCGTGAGATCTAAATTTTTTATTTTTTTTTAATTTTAAATTTAATAATTAGATTATAAATTAGATCTAATCTAAGAAATAATCTAAATATGCATAAAAATTATGTAATAACAATCTTGCTCTGATACCAATTGAAGGAACTAGATCAAGGATTTTATAGGTAGATCTTGAAAATTTTTTCAAGATCTTACAGCGAAAGACATAAATAAATTAAATATTTATTTAAATAAATATATATATACCTAGATCTCAGATCTATTACATGATCAAGGTATGATATTAAATCAAAAATTAAAATCAAATAAGAAAGTAAAGGATTGATCAAATCAACCTAGATCTACACTACATTAAACGTAGGTATGAAGTTAATAGATCCGATCTATTATCTAAGCAAGTTAGATGTTATAACTTACTAATCCAGGCTTGAGGATGAAGTTATAAGCTGCACATGCATCCAATCCCTAGGAATCATCTTTACGAGCCTACGATCTCTGATCTAATGTTTGATGTAGGAAATCAGCATAGTATACTAGTACTGTACTGATCCTTCTTCGATGGTCGATCTGATGCTTCCTTCTTCAAAATTTAGACTCTCCAAAATATAAATAGAAAGAAGAGAGTTTACTAATCTGAGACTCTCTCAGAAAAAAACTTAAAAAAAGGAGGAAAGATTGGAAATAAAACAACCCTAGAAGAAGACCCTCTTCTTCTTCTCTTTTCTCTCACCTAGATACCTAGTTTGACACCTATGGAAAACCTAGGCCCAAGGACCCTCTTGCTCTGATATTTTCACACCCCAAACCTCTCCCAAAGCTCTATATTCTATAAAAAGAATTTCTCCAATAAATAGAGGAAAAGAAGAATCCAAGTTAGATCAAAATCCTAGACTAGGAATATCCAAACATGGGAAGTTGTTGGGGTGCCCAACTCTTGGGCGCCTCCTCCACAATTATTAGCATGGACCAATAAAGGAGGGTGCATAGAAAAGTAGATTATTTTCATTAAATAAAAGAAGAATTAATTAAAAGAGGGGGCAGCACTCAAGGGAAGGTATTTTGGTCAACAAGGATTCTATCTAATAGAATCCTATGCAAAACTAACTCCTCTTTTGACTTGGTCTTCCAACAAACTGCCTTATGAGAAAAGAAAGAGAGAAAGAGGGCATGAGAAGCCATGGAAGTGGAAAATTTTCACATAAGAAACAAAATAAAAAGGGCATGGGGCATGAGGATTAGGTGGTGCAAGTGATAGGGAGTCCTAGTCACACTATGACTCCAATTTTGACTTGGTTAAACAAGATCTTTTAACCAAATAAAATCATGATTAAACCAACTCAATTAAATAAGGCCCTAATCCATTTAAGAACTTAATTAAATTAAATTAAATTAGATTTAATTCTAATTTATTTTCTCATCAAATTAGAAAATTGGGTTAATCCGAATCCTAGTTAGACTAGGACTAGTTCTTACTTGCACTTGGCTTATCCAATAAACCAATTGAACTTGATCCAATCAAATCCAAACCAAATCTAATTAAATCATATTTAATTAAACTTAATCTCAGCCAATTGTCTTAATCAAATTAAGCTAATTAGCAATCTAATTGCTAATCGATCCTCCTGCAACACTTGCACTACGTTAAACACCAATCGTATTGATTGTTTAACCCTAGAATGATTCTTAATCATTGATCAACCATCCGATTGGATCATAAGTCCTAATGTTGGTGACCTCATAGGTTTGAACCTAAGTCAGTAGTATAGAAATAAATTTTTATACCAATCAAAGTGACCATCTAGCAATGATAACCGATGGCTGGATAGGTCGAAGGTGTAGAATACCATCCATAGAATCCATGCAAATATAGTTTCCACATAATTCATCCCCTTAACTACAATGCTCATAGGACACCTTAGAGTTCAACTGTTAACTCTGATTAGGTTGTCTATATTGTATTTGAAAATATTAAATCCATCTAATGGATTATCCTGGTCAAGGTTTTGCTATATTGAAATATAGTGATACATTCTTCTCCAATTTTTGGAGTGGTCAATTCCATCTTGATTACACTCCGACATTGCAAGTACTTGACTATGCCCAGAAGCCTTCCATTATTGAATTAAAAATTTAGTTAGTCTGGTACCAAAGCATAGTGAGTTGATTGCAAGTAACTAAGGTGATCTCAGGTCTAAGGGATACTTATTTCTATATCCCATCAGAGACATTCTTGATAGCAGAATGCTCTGAAGTTGGTCATGTTCAATGATAATGTACCCATACATCTCATCTGTATGCCATACTAGTATCTCCATTCTCCTTGGTTAAGAGGACAACTAACCTATATGGCATATTGCGACCTATGCTCGATAGACGCTATTGTCCTAATTAACAGCCTATCATTTGGTCGTGAACAAATTTAAAGACTAATCGATAAATCCTCTCTTTATCGAAACTAAACAGTCCTAAGGACTTCATCACAATAATGGAGTTCATTAGAAGATGTAAACTTATGATGAAAAAGATGCTAAAATATTTTTATTAATTAATAAATTAATTATAATTATAAAATATCTCAACTATCAAAAGACTGACGATTGGCTTTAGGACACAATTCCCAATGGACATAACTAGTCTTGTGCCTCTCAATGTCATCGAGTGTGCCAAAAGAATCCTCCAACACTTGGAGTATTTGATTTGGCTGAGCCATCTCAAACCTGCGATTGAACTCGTCGCTCATCACAACTAGCATAATGCAGCGTACTATGGTTCGATCACTAAGCCACTTCTGATAAGTATCTCTGACTGTTTCATATACATTGGTAGTTCGCTCCTTAGGTGCCGGATCCGTCAGCACATATAGGATCCATTCATGCTCCAGGACAATCTTCAACTTTCGAAACCAGCTACCGAAGTTGGATCCCACCAACTTATCATTGTCCAACAGTGATCGAAGCGATACAAAAGTGGCCATGTCTTCATCAAAAAAAATCAAAATCTAATCAGTAATTGATTCATTAAACCTAAAGTTTTAGACTATAGTCAAAAGATTTCTTCCACTATTTTATTTGAATTGATAGCCTCCACCTTCAATTTGAGAAATTATCTTAATTTCTTAGTAGGTACTAGAATCCATATAGACTATACATGAGCCTAACTTTGGTTGGCCAACCCATGTACATCTAAGGATAGGTTTATAACCAATTATTTCTCCAAATAATTTTTAGTAATTCAATTTTGCCCAAGCCCCTGATTAGTTGGCTTTGGCCTTCTCAGAAAAGGATCCAGTTAGGCCCAACCATTAACATGACCATACTTAGCCCATCTAACCAATGAATGATCAAGGCCAACTTTGGTTGGCCCACCTGACCACCATTTAGAAAGATGTATTAAAGAGATCATATAATGAATGATAATTCCATCAACCAATAAGCACTAAGGCTTTGGGCCTCCAATGATTATCCAACTAATGGATCCATTATCATCTACTTTAATGGAAGGCTATGATCCAGTTATCATATAACTATTTCATTTTTGGAACCTAATAATTTTAGAGGATTTATTTATAAAGTGAGTAAGCTAGATTAAATAACTTGTCATGATCATCCCACTAGCTTCACCAAGTCAGCTTAAGGGAGACCACTAACAGGCTAGTCTAGGAGCACCTAAATCAGTCACACTAATTTACCTAGCTGACATGGGTCAGCTCGAATAGTCAAATGATTCAATCAAAACATAATCTAACCAAAAGGCCAGGTAAATTCGATCAATGGGAGGGTCTACCAAAACTTGTCTTAGACACCATCAGAAATGGTCAGGTAAGCAGGCTGCCAATTAAAATAAAACCACCGATTTAGTTTACCTTAGACACCAACTAGTTTAATTAGTTTCAATTAAATCAACCTAACAGTTCATGCTAGACCGCGTAGCCAAGAATCAAGTCCATCTTGGGTGTTGGACTTGACCAACTACAACTATTGTAATTGATCTAGAGAATCCTTTACCTAATCTAAGGCAATAATTGATTAGATTTAGTCAATTCTATAATTAAGTCCATTTTTTAATCTAACCCTAGGTCTAACCCAATTAATGGACCTAATCTCCACTAACCCATTTAACCCAATGTGTTATGATTTGTGTCTTAGGATTTCAATTCACAATCCTAGATCCTAATCAATCAACTTCTTAATTCTTAATTACATTTTGGGCTGAGGGTTGGGGTTTGACTTTTCAAAAATGATTTTTATATTTATAAAATATTTTTATAACATGGTTCTATGAATCAAGTTGCATGTTTGATTTATAATCAATATGCAAGTAAAATAAACATAAAACTACTTTAGATCTAATCTAAGCAGGTTCATGTAATTGAAACAGTTTCAATAATAATCAATCATAAATCTTCCTAGATCAAATCTAACACATCTATGATGATTGAAATTAGATTAAAATATTTTTAATTAGATCATAAAATCTCTTAGATCTAATCTAAAATTTTATGATCAATATTTTAGATCAGCATGTACTAGGATAACCTATTCACTATAAGGGATAAACCTTATAGCAGGACAACTTTATGATAGTCTGTGCAATCTAAAATATTTTATTTTTAGATCTAAAACTATTTTAAATCTATTAAATCATAAATAAAATTAGATTAAATCTAATAAATTTATGATTAGAGTCAAATCATCATGAACTAGGATAATCTTTTCACTGTAAGGGGTAAACCTTACAGCAAGACAATCTTATGACAGTTCGTGAGATCTAACTTTTTTAAATTTTAGATTTAATAATTCGATTATAAATTAAATCTAATCTAAGAAATAATCTAAAAATGCACAAAAATCATGTAATAAGAACCTAGGCTCTGATACCAATTGAAGGAACCAGATCTAAGGTTTCATGGATAGATCTTGAAATATTTTTAGGATCAAGCAGTGAAAGACTTAAATAAATCAAATATTTATTTAACTAAATATATAAATACCTAGATCTCAGATCTATTATATGATCAAGGTATGATATTAAATAAAAAATTAAAATCAAATAAGAAAGAAAAGATTGATCAAATCAACCTAGATCTACACTACATCAAATGCAGGTATAAAGTTAGTAGATCAGATCTATTAGCTGAGCAAGTTAGACATTCTAACTTATTGATCCAGGCTTGAGAATGAAGTCATGAGCTACACATGCATGTGGCCTCTAGAAGTCATCCACACGAGTCCACGAATACGATCAGAGATCCTGATGCAAAAAATTAGCACAGTATGCTAGCACTATGCTGATCTCTCTTCAACGGTCGATCCGATGCTTTCTTCTTCAAAATGTTGACTCTCCAAAAAATCAAAAGAAAAGGAATGAAATTTGTGATGCTGAGACAGCTCTCAAAAGCTCACAAAAAGGGAGAAAGAGATCTAGAACAAAAACCCTGGAAGAAGATCCTCTTCTTCTTCTTTGTTCTTTTTTTGACACCTTGACTTGTGTTTTTAATATCTCCATGGTCTGGATGAATTTTTCTCTAATTTTTCTACACCAAATATATCTCTCAAATTACTACAATCTACAAAAATTTTAACTAAAAATTCTCTAAAAATAAAAGGATATGTGGAGTTCAAGTTAGGTTAAAAACCTAGACTAGGAAGGACCAAATAAGGGTAGTTGTTGGAGCACCCAAATCTTGGGCACCCCCACCTTTCTTTCTGCCATGGATCAGCAAAGGGGGGTGCATAAAAAATTCCTCTTTTACCATGAAAATCAAAGAAAATAAGAAAGGATGGGTTGGCACACTTATGGGAAGAGTTTTAGCTGACAGGGAGTTTATCTCATAGAATCCTTAAGCAAAACTAATTCCCCTTTTGACTTGGTCTTCCAACAAACTTCCATATGAGAAAAAGAAAGAGAGAAGGGAGGCATGAGAAATCTTTAGGCATGGAGATTATTCATATAAAAATATAAAGAGAAAAGGGTGGGGCGTGAGGATTAGGTGGCACAAGGAATAGGAAGTCCTAGTCACACAAGGACTCCTATTTTGACTTGGTCAAACAAGGTCTTTTAACCAAATAAAAATAAGAGTAAACCAAACCCAATTAAATAAGACCATAATTTATTTAATGATTTAATTAAATTAGATTAAATTAGATTTAATTTTAATTTAATTTTTTAATCAAATTAGAAAATTGGGTTGACCCGAGTATTCGTTAGACTGGGACTAGTTTTTCCTTGCACTTGACTTATCCAATCAGTCAATTGGACTTGATCCAATCAAGTTCAAATCAAATTTAATTAAATTATATTTAATTAGACTTAATCTTAGCCTACTGGCTTAATCAAATTAAGCCAATTAATAATCAAATGTAGGCGGTGTGGTGCTCCCAAGCCTTGGGAGGCCACGGGCAGAGCTAGGGTGAGGGCTCTGGGGAGGCTAGGATAGATGTGGTCCTAGGGCTAGAATAGGAGTTGTCCTAAGGTGGTGGTGGCATGTAGCTCTTCACGGGCTTGAGATTTAGGTATTGAGGGTCTCAACGGACTTGGTTGGTGCTTTGGAGACCTAGGACACAAGGTGGAGCAAAGAACCAAAGCTGAAGATTGAAGGCTGTAGAAAAAGAATTTTCTATAGGTTAGCCGACTCAGTCCAAAACTAGATCGGCTAAGTCTCAAAGTATAGGCAAAATAAAGAGCTGTGCATTTGAAACTGCTAGCATGGCATGGAATTGGGCCAGCTCAATTTCAGACTGAGCGGACCCAGTGGAACTTAGCCTGCTCAGTGTCCCAAAACTGGATCGACTAAGTCTTAGAGTATAGGCAAAATAAAGAGCTGTGTGTTTGGGACTGCTGACAAGGCATGGAACTGGGCCAGCTCAATTTCAGACTGAGCCAACCCAGTGGAACTTAGCCAGCTCAGTGTTGAGACTGAGCTAGCTCAGTGCATGGGCAATGTTATGCAAGGGTCTATTTTGGGCTAGGATCTGGGTTGATCCTAGGGGTCTTAAGGGCTAGTTTAAGAGGTCTTAAGGGGGCTAATTTATGTATGAGTTGGGTTAGCCTAGGGGAGTTTTGAGCTGGGGTTTATTAGGGTTCATGTGGGAACTCTAGGGTATATAAATCAAGATATTGTAACTTTTACAATAGGATTGGAATACAATTGAGCTTTTCTCCCTAACTCTCTCTTCTCTCTTCTCTCTAGTTCCAATTTCAAAAATTCTAGCTTCTCTCATCTTTCTTAGATCTATTTTAATTTGCGGAATTAACACTCTGGTTTACGCAAGAGATCGATTCTACGGTTGTGGCTCCGAGTAGCCGTAGGAACAACAATTAGTATCAAAGCTCGATTGAGCATGGAGGAGGAAGAAGATCGATTTTCAGCAGAGATCAGTAGTGAGATTCAGATCAAAAGGCTTTCTTCAGGCTTCATAAGGAAGGAAGAGATCATAGGACTGCTGTCCATCATCCCTAATGAAGGTATTTCTCAGATCTACCTATTTGCTGTTATTTGATTTGGATTAATCATGGAGAATAGTAGGTTGAAGGTATGATTAGAGAAGTTTGATGGAAAGAAAAGTTTCATGATGTGGATGGTAAGAGTGGAGGATCTGCTGATTTGGATGAGGTTTGATTCAGCCTTGGAGGATAGGTCGAGAGAGATGATAGACAAGGAGTGGGTGTCCTTGGAGAAAAGGGCATGTGCCATGATTAGGGCTTATTTGGTGGATGAGATTTTGTATGATGTATTAGATGAGAGAACACCTAAGGGATTATGGTCGAGGTTACAACAATTATGCATAGGAAAGAATATGTGCAACAAGTTGATGCTGAAGAAGCAACTGTACAGCCTTCGGATGCAAGAGGGAAAAGATGTTGTCGGGCATATTCAGCGGTTCGATCGGATGAGTATGGACTTGCTCAATATAGGGGTGGATATAGAAGAGGAGGATAAGAGTCTATTATTGTCGTGTTTGCTATCTAGGAGCTTCAATCTATTGGTGACAACTTTACTATATGGTAAGGAGACACTGGTGTACGAGGAGATCATATCAATGCTCAGGTCCAACGAGCAGTGAGAATGGATGACGAAGAGGGAGATCTTTCAGGAGAGTCTTATGATTTTAGAGAAGCACATGAAAATAAAGAAGAAGGGTGAACAGAGGGGCAGCAAGGAGTCCAAGAGATGCTTCAAGTGCGGAGAAGTAGGGCACTTTAAGTGGGAGTGTCTATTTTGGAAGAAATGCAATGGAGGAGAAAGCTCGGATTCCATCAGTACAGTAGCTGAAAGTGAAGATTCGAATGAAATCTTGGTGGTCTTGGAGGAGCCCGCAGGATGCAATGTATCTGAGAGGATTTTGGATAGGTCTGCAGAGTGTAGAGGGTCCGAAAGGATAGTGATGGTGTTCGACGTACAGCGGTAGGCCCAGTAGTGCAGCATTGGATGGTTGGCCTTGGGAGACTCGAAGATAGAGTCGGCTTCTGCGGCATCAGAAGGACTTTAGTTTCAGGTAGAGCACCGAGCAAAGGTGGCTTCACGGGTGGAGGAAGCTTTGACATGGGTTGAGAGTAAAGGGGTGCAGAGGGAGAACCTATATCCCAGCACCAGTGTCCGTGCTGTACAGATTCAGCTAGAGAGGATTGTGTAGGGAGACAGGCATGGCTTTGAGGGGTCAATGTCAGGTGGAGCATCAGGATATGCAGTGAGTGTCGATAAAAAAATATTTCATGATCTCTAGGAAAGTCCAGGATAAGTGATGCAGTTGCCAAGCAGAAGGATACCTACAACTTCAAAGGTGGTGCAGAGGAACAAGCCAAAGACTTCAGTGGTGGAGGTGGTCATCCCAAAGGCCTCAAAGGAAGCTCAGTAGTTGAAGAAGAATGGCAGTGGCAAGGTGAGCACGAGGGGCTATCAGGACATGTAGGGATAGTGGGATCGTGCAGGAGGATGTTGCCAGGTGTGCCAAGGCTTGGGCATACTAAGGTGAAGATTGTAGGGGGTGTGGTGCTCCCAAGCCTTGGGAGGCCATGGAAGGAGCAAGGTGAGGGCTTTAGGGAGGCTAGGACAGGTGTGGTTCTAAGGCTAGGATAGAAGTTGTCCTAGGATGGAGGTGGCATGTAGCTCTTCACGGGCTTGAGGTTCAGGTATTGAGGGCCTCAAGGGTCTTGGTTGGTGCTTTAGAGACCTGGGATACAAGGTGGAGCAAGAAACCAAAGTCAGAGCTTGAAGGTTATAGAAAAAGGATTTTCTATAGGTTAGCCGACTCAGTCCAAAATTGGGTCAGCTAAGTCTCAGAGCATAGGCAAAATAGAGAGCTGCACGTTCGAGACTGCTGGCACGGTACAGAACTAGACCGACTCAGTTTCAGACTAAGCTGACCCAGTGGAACTTAGCCGACTTAGTGCTGAGACTGATCCGACTCAGTGCGCGGGTAGAGTTACACGAGGATCTATTTTGGTCTATGGTCTGGGTTGATCCTAGGGGTCTTAAGACCTGGTTCAAGAGGTCTTAGGGGGGCTAATTCATTTATGAGTTGGGTTATCCTAGGGGAGTTTTCGAGCTAGAGTTTATTAGGGTTCATGTGGAAACTCTAGGGTATATAAACTAGGATATTATAACTTTTACAATAGGGATGGAATATAATTGAGCTTTTCTCCCTAACTCTTTCGTCTCTCTTCTCTCTCGTTCCAATGCCAAAATTCCTAGCTTCTCTCATCTTTCTTAGATCTTCTTCAGTTTGTTGGATTAACACCTAGGTTCATGCAAGAGATCAGCTCTATGGCTGTAGCTCCAAGCAGCCATAGAAATAACATCAAATTGCTAATCGATCCTCCTGTAACACTTGCACTAGGTCAAACATTAATCGTATTGATCGTTTAACCCTAAAACGATTCTAGATCACTGATCAACCATCCGATTGAAATGTGAACACTAATGTGTGTGACGTCATAGGTCCGAACCTAAGCTAGTAGTTTAGGAATAAATTTCTGTACCAATCAAAGTGATCATCTAGCAATGATACCCGATGATTGGATAGGTCGAAAGGTGTAGAACACCATCCTTAGAACCCATGCGAATATAGTTTTCATATAATTCATCCTCTTGACCACAATGCTCATAGGATACCTCAAAGTTCAACTATCAACTCTGATCAGGTTATCCATATTGTATTTCAAAATATCAAATCCATCTGATGGATTAACCTGGCCATGGTTTTGCTATATTGAAATACAGTAATATATTCTTCTTCAACTCTTAGAGTGGCCAATTTCATTTTGATCACACTCCAACTTTGTAAGTACTTGACTGTGCCCAAAAGCCTTCCGTTGCTAAATTAGAAATTAACTTAGTTCGGTACCAAACCATAGTGAGTTGCTTGCAAGTCACTGAGGTGATCTCAGGTCTAAGGGATACTTATACGTATATCCCATCAGAGATATTGTCGATAGTAGAATGCTCTGGAGTTAGCCACATTCAATGATGATATACCCATATATCTCACCTATATGGCATACCAATATCTCCACACTCCTTAGTTAAGAGGACAATAATTCTATATGGCATATAGCAACCTATGCTCAGTAGATGCTGTCATCCTAATTAATAGCCTATCATTTGCTCTTGAACAAATTTAAGGACTAATCGATAAATCCTCTCTTTATCAAAGCTAAATAGTCCTAATGACTTCATCACAATAATGAAGTTTATTAGAAGATGTAAATTTATGATGAAAAAAGATGCTAAAATATTTTTTATTAATTAATAAATTAATTATAATATCTCAATCATCAACAGACTGATGATTGACTTTGGGACATAATTTCTAACATAATCTGATCTAATTGGGTCAAGATTAATTGGTTTGGTTGAAACCAATTAGGACCAAGTCAAATGAAGTTTGAATTCAAACTCTCCCATGCGTCCACCATTTTTGACTTTTTCACTCTTATTCCACACCCAAAATTTTTATACGTAACATTTCTCCCACCTAGAAGATTGCTATACCCCCTCTCTTATCTGCTTTTGATCTGGTCTAAGGGTTGGACCGGTTCAAAGTAAGTTGAGTTTTGAATTCAACTCAGTTTGTTGGAGGTTGGAACCAATTTAACCTTATCTGCATCCCAAGCCCTCCCTTTTGTTTATTGAATATTTTTGGAGAAATAAAATTATGTACACATAGAAGAAGAGTCCTTCTATTTGTTAAACACATGGGAGGAGGTGTTGGATAAAGATAAGAGGCTCATTTGATTTTTGAAATCAAGTGAGTGGTTAAAACCTCCCAACCACTCAATCCTTATCTTTCTTCATGCACTTTTCTCATGGTATTCATGTCAATAAATTATGAGAATTTTTGTGCATATAGAAGAAGGGGTTAGAATTATGTCGTAAAAATTTCAAAGTGATTAGGGTTTTGTTTTTGATGAAAAGAATCTCAGAGTGAAGGTGAGCAGGGTCCTATAGCACTTTACTTTTCCCTCATGCCTCTTTTCTCTTCTAATTTTCACCTCTAAAGAGACCTAATTTTTATATATGACTCCAATAGAGTTTATAGATCTAAAAGTCATGTTTCCACAAAATCTTATTTCATAGAAAAACTCCATACAGAGAGGGCGTGATAGGATTTTTAGTGTATCAAGGTTTTTGGGCCGAGTGAAATCCTAGTTTTGGAAATTTGGGTTCAGATGGAGAGATCGAGTATTGTGAGCTTTGGATCACCACCAAATTTAAAACATCTCTTCATCATTCTCCAATATTTGTGTTCTGATTTTTTGGAGTATCTAAAAAATTAGAAAGTATACGATCAATTGGATCGATCATGATTAGCTATCGAAGGCTCTAATGAGGAGCTAGCACTCTGATGGAGCTGGTCGGGATCAGAAGCTCCATGTGGACCATCCATAGAGACTGGATGAGTGTGTAGCTATAGCATAACACCATGGCTTCTTTTGATGGATTTAGATCACAGAGATCAGCTATCTATGAAAATGTATCGAGTTCTGAACTCGTATCGATCAGCAGATTCGATTTGCTGATCAAATGCATTTTATTTTTCTATCACATATTAGCATGTTTAGATCTTGAGTAGGATTTATTTGATTTGATTAATGCATGCATAGTATTAATTTTAGATTAATATTTACTTTTGCTACTATTTTATTCAAAAAAGTTTTGAAAATGCATGCTTAAACCCTATGTGATTTTCTTCAAATGGTATCAGAGCAAGTTCACTAAATATGATATGCTTGCATATTTTAGATTGATAATTTAGATTTAATCTAAATATTAATCTAATAATTTAATTAATTAGATCTAAAAATTAAAATCTAGATCATATGGATTGTAGGTTATCCTGCTGTAGGATTTATCCCCTATAGTGAAAAGATTGTCCTGGTACGTTGCTGATCTATATCATTAATCATAAAATTTTAGATTTGATCTAATATTTTTATGATCTTATTATATTAAGATTTAATCTGATTTATGATTATGAATGCATAATTAGATAAAATTTGATTCATGATTTAGTATTATGTAGTGTACATAGTTTCAGATTAAATCCTATAACTAGTATTGTTTGTGAATTGAGCCGATTCAATTTTTAAAGTGAATCGACTCAATTGGTGAATAATACCAAGTTATAAAGAACCTTTCAAAAAGTAAAAAATATTTTTCAAAAAGCTAAATCCTAACCTACAGCCCATAAGCTTAATTAAATATTAAGTATAATGATTTAGTGTCTAGAATTATGAATTAAGACTCTAAGTCATTAATCATAAAACATGGGTTATTGGGTTAGTTGAATTAGATCCATAAATTGGATTAGACCTAAGGTTAGTTAAAGAGTAGACTAAATTAAAGTAATTGATCAAATCTAATTAAATATTAATTTAGATTAGGTCGAGGACTCCATAGACTCAATTACAATAGTTGTAGTTGGTCAAGTCCATGCCTTTAACGGAGACCAAATGGACTTGATTCATGGCTGCGTGGTCGAATCCAAAATTAATAGATTGATCAAATTAAAACTAATAAACTGGATGGTGTCTAAGGTAAGTTTGGATGTTAGATTAGTGATTTTTAAATAGAAGCTACTCGCACTGATTCGATCTTTGATGAGTTAATGGCATATCCCTTCTACTGATCTTACTTACCTGGCCATCCTGGTGAGTTAGATTTTGATTAGATCACTTAGTGATTCGGGCTCACTCATGTCAATTAGGTAAATCAGTCTTACTGATTTAGGTGCTTCTAATGCCAGCTTAGATTAGATCCTTTTTTATCTGACTTAGAGAAGTCAGAGGGAGGATCGAAATTGGCTTGCTTTTCTTAAATATGTTAACTAAATCCTCTAAAATTATTAGGTTCTTAAAAATGAAATAGTTATATAGATAGCTAAATCATAGCCTCCCTTTAAGTTGAGTGATAATAGGTTCATTAATTTGATAATCACTGGAGGCCCAAAGGCCTGGTGCTTATTGACTAATAAAATTATCATTCATAAAATGATGATTTGGTTAAGTCTTTCTGATAGTGGTTAGGTTGGCTGATCAAAGTCGAGCCTGATCATTTATTGGTTAGATAAGACCAAATGTAGTCATGTTAATGGTTGGACCTAACCAAACTTTTTCAGTGGAGGCCAAATCCTACTGATTAGGTCTCTAGGGAAAAATTGATATTACTAGAAATTATTTAGAAAAATAATTGGTTTTGAACCTACCTATAGGTGCACATAGGTTGACCAACCAAAGTTAGGCTCATATATAGTCTATGTGGATTCTAGTACCCAATAAGATATTAAAGTAATTCCTCAAATTGAAGGTAGAGGCTATCAATTCGTATAAAATAGTGGAAGAGCCTTTAGACTAAAGTCCAAATCTTTAAGATAATTAATTCATATACTAATTAGGTTTGATTTTTCTTATTGTGTAGAAATGGCCACTAATCTATCGCTCTGGTTATTGTTAGATAATGATAAATTAATGGGACCTAACTACAATAGCTGGTATCATAAGTTGAAAATCATCCTAGAGCATGAGCAGACCCTTTATGTCATAACAGATCCTGCACTTGAGGAGCCAGCTCTGAATGCTAGAGAAGCGATCTGAGATACTTATCAGAAGTGGCTCAATGACCACACCACTATTTGGTGTATAATGCTGGTGGCAATGAACGACGAGTTTAGCCATAGGTTTGAAAATATCCAACCACAGTAGATGCTTCAAATATTGAACGACTTCTTTGGCATGCCAAACGATGTTGAAAGGCACAAAATAAGTTATGCTATTTTCAATGCTCAGATGAGAGATGGGGCCTCAGTTATCGATCATGTATTGTACATGATCGAGATGATTAAGCAGCTTAGCTAGTTGGGCTTTTCCCTGCACAAGCAGCTCGATAAGAATATGATCCTTAATTTTTTACCCAAGTCCTTCCTCCCCTTTCTAACTCATTTCAGAATGACAAAGCTTGCAGTCAACTATCACAGATTGTTGGGGTTGTTGCGAAACTTTAAGAAGGATCACCAACTCCATAAGGAGATGGTGAATATAGTGGGAGGGTCTTCTTTTGATTGTTGACTCTTTAAGAAAGGGAAGAAGAACAAGAAGAAGTAGAATAAGAAGGTGCAGCCAAACACCAGAACGACTGCATAGGATTGGACCAAGAAGTGCATGCCCGACCATAGCTAGGAAGAGTGCTTCTTCTGCAAGAAGCAGGGGCACTAGAAGAGGAACTGTCCTCTGTACATTACCTCCCTGGACTTGAAGAGGTCGAGGAAGAGGCAAGTGGTTGCTGGGCAAGGTAATTATATGATAACACCTTATAATTTTTTCTTATTCGATTCTACTACCTCGATATTAGATACTAAAAGCCCTTATCATATTTGTAATTCTATGTAGGGCTTGCAGGTTAGTAGGAGATTTGGTCAAGGCGAGAGGTTCCTGAATGTTGGAGATGAAAGACAAGATCCAATTCTAACTTTAGGAATCATGAACCTTATAATCAATTCAAATAAAGTTATTCTCAATGAATGTCATTATTGTCCAACTTTCTTATTGAATGTCATTTCTGTAGGCCTTTTGGCCATGAATGGTTTTGAAATGTCAATAAAAGAAAAATTTTGTAATTTCATTTTGAATGGTGTTACAATTTTGATTGGGCAATTGAATAACAAAATTTATTTACTTTATATGCCTGTTAACAAGGTTCAATCCTTCGATAAATATCCTAAAATTAGTGATGTATCTGATGTCTACCTTTGGCACCGTAGGCTAGATCATATTAGCAAGAATAGAATAAACAGGTTAGCTCAAGAAGGAATTCTTAAGGTTAGTGGTTGTGAATCACTTCCGACCTATGAGTTATGTTTTCTTGGTAAGATGACCAAGTCATCTTTTACTAAAAAAGGTGAATGAGCCACTGAACTCCTAAGTCTAGTACATTCGAATGTATCTAGACCCATAAGCTCAAGAGCTAGAGGTGGATATTTCTACTTCATAACCTTCACAGACGATCTATCGATGTATGGGTATGTCTATTTAATGAAGCATAAGTCAGAGTTGATTGAAATGTTCAAACTATTTCGGAATGAGATAGAAAAGTAAATTGGGAAGAGCATTAAAACTCTTCGATTTGATCGATGGAGTGAGTACCTTTCCAATTAATTTCTGACATATCTTAGGGAGAATGAGATTCTCTTCCAATGGACTCCTTCTGGAGCACCACAATATAATGGTGTGTCAGAAAGGAGAAATTGGATCCTATTGGATATGGTTTGATCTATGATAAGGTTTGCTGGTTTGTCGATCTTCCTATAGGGATATGTGCTCGAGTCAGCTTGTTACATTTTAAATAAGATTTCAAGTAAATCTATTAATAAAACACCATATGAGATATGGACAGGGTGTAAGCCACTGCTTTCATACCTTAGGGTTTGGGGGTGTCCGGCTTATATCAAATATTTAATGATAGACAAGCTTCGATCTAGATCTAATAAGTGTAGTTTTATAGGTTACCCAAAAGAAACCAAAGGGTACTACTTCTACCCTGCTGATGAGCAAAAAATATTCGTCAGTCTTAAAGCAGTCTTTTTAGAAAAGAAGTTTTTTGGTGAAGGAACTAATGCCTCTAAGATCGAACTTGATGAAGTACGACAGGTGGAAGAATAGATATAAATTATTGAACCTAAGCTGGATCTAATTAGATTAGACCCAGAACCCATTATAGATACATTCTTAAGGTGATCTGGTAGAGTACCATGTCAACCGGATAGATACTATGATTTTCTGATCTGGGATGGAGATCCCATCGAACTTGATGAGAATGATCAGGACCCAATCATCTATATGATGCAATGCAAAGATCAGACTCTGAGAAATGGCTTGAGGTCATGAAATTCAAAATAAATTGCATGAAGGTCAATAATGTATGGATATTGGTTGACCCATCCGAAGGGATAAAATCCATAGGGTGTAAGTAGATCTTCAAAAGGAAAAGGGGTACAGATGGAAAGATAGAGACCTATAAAGCCCATTTGGTTGTCAAGGAATATCATCAATATTATGATATTGACTATGATGAGATGTTCTCTCCTATGATAATGCTCAAATCCATTTAGATTATGCTTGCCATTGCTGTCCATTTGGATTATGAAATCTGACAGATGGATGTAAAAATATCTTTCCTAAATGAAGAGGTGTATATAATACAGCTTGAATGATTCACATCCATAGATGAGTCTAAGGTGTGTATGCTTTACATATCTATTTATGGACTTAAGCAGGCATCTCGGAGCTGGAACATATGATTTGATAGAACAATCAAAACATATGCCTTCGTTAAGAACAAAGAGGAGCCCTGTATATACAAGTGGGCTAATGGTTCAACAATAGTATTCCTAGTATTGTATGTAGATGACATTCTCTTAATCAGAAATGATGTCTCCGCATTGCCAGGAATAAAGATCTAGCTATCATCACAGTTCTCTATGAAAGATCTGGAAGAAGCTTCCTATATCTTAGGAATGAAGATCTATAGAGATAGATCCAAAAGGTTGCTTGGATTGTTCCAGTCTACATACATTGACACCATGCTGAAATGATTCAGTATAGAGAATTTCAAGAAAGGCTATCTACCGATAGACTAAAAAAATTTTCTTTCAAAGAGGGATTATCCGATAACACCTCTAGAAAGAGAGCGTATGAGTAGAATACCATATGCTTCAATAGTGGATTCTATCATGTACACCATGACATGTACAAGACCAGATGTGACATACTCACTAGGGGTAGTGAGTAGATACCAATTTGATCTAGGGGAGAACCATTGAAAGGTTGTTAAAATCATCCTGAAGTATTTAAGAAATACTAAGGATTAGTGGTTTATATATGGTGAATCGGACTTGAAATTGGTGGGGTTCACGGACTCCAGTTTTCTATTTGATTATGATAATAGCAAGAGTGTGTTGGGATATATATTCCCCCTTAATGGTGAGGCCATCTGCTAGAAGAGTTTCAAGCAGTATACTATGGTCGATTCAGTTTGTGAGGTAGAGTATACCACTGCATCAGATGCTACCAAAGAAGTGGTGTGACTGAGAAAATTCATCATCGAGCTTGGAGTAGCATCCTCCCTTGATGGTCTAGTTCTGCTCTATTGTGATAGCTCTAGTGCCATTGCTCAAGTGAAGGAACCTAAGGCACACTAGCAGACAAAGCATATTCTACACCGCTTGCATCTTATTCGAGAAATTATGGATCGAGGTGACGTCGACCTTCAGAAGATCAACGGAAAGGAGAATCTGGTTGACCCATTCACTAAAGCTATTATGGTGAAGAAGTTCAATGACTTCAAGTCGAAGATAGGTATTAGATACTACACCGATTGGCTTTAGTCCAAGTAGAAGATTGTTAGAAATATGTTCCAAAGTCAATCGTCAGCCTATTGACGGTTGTGCTACTTATTGTACTTGTATATAAATTATTAAATAATAAAAAATATTTTAGCATTTTTCATCATAAATTTTATTATCTTCTAATGAACTCCTATGTTGTGATGAAGTCCTTAGGACTATCTAAATTTGATAAAGGAGAATTTATCATTTAATCTTTAAATTATTCACGATCAAAAGATACGTTATTATTTAGGATGACAATGTTTATTGAGTATAGATCATTGTGTGCCATATAGGTTGGTTATCCTTGTAATCAAGGAGTGTTGAGATACTAGCATGGCATGTAAGTGAGATATATGGGTACATCTACATTGAACGTGATCAACTTTGGAGCTTTTCTTCTATCAAGATTAGCCCCAAAGAATATAGATATAAGTGTTCCTTAGACCTAAGACCACAACGATGACTTACAAACAACTTACTATACTTAGGTACTGGACTACTTGATTTTCTAATTTAGTAATGGAAGGCTACTAGGTGTAGTCATGTGCTTGGTTTGTTGGTGTGTGAGTCAAGATGGGATTGATCCCTCCAAGTGTTGGAGCAAATGCGTCGCTGTATTTCAATTTAGCAAATCCTCAGTCCGGATAGTCCATATGATGGATGCTAAATTTTGAAATATAATGTGGATGAATTATAGGATTGACAATAAATCCTAGATCATTCTTTTGAGCATCGTGATCAAGGGGATGAATTATACAATAACCATATTCCATAGGTTCGTCATTGTTGCATTGCAACTTTTTGACCTATCCAGACATCGGGTATCATTGCTAGATGGTCACATCGATTGGTATAGAAAATTGATTTTTATGCTATTGGTTTAGGATTCGAATCTATGGGGTCACATATATAAGAAGTTCCTACCTGATCTAATGGCTGATCATGAGTCTTCATGACCTAGGACACTGTGGTCAAGAGTCCCACTAGACTGGGACTCTATGACCAAGAGTCTCATTGGAGTGGAACTTCGAGTCTTACTCATCTAAGACTCTCTGATCAGAAGTCCCACTGGTCTGAGACTCTAAGATCATGAGTTTCATTCATTTGGGATACTGGGTTTAAGAGTCCTACTGGATTAGGACTCTTCAGGAGTTTCATGCTGATGGAACTCTATTGCCTGGTAATCCATCCAATTTGGACTCAGATATTTTTGGAGGATTAATTAGTAATTCAATTTTTGATTAGCTCATTTTGATTGAGTGATGAGGATTCAATCAAGTTCAATTGAATTTGATTCCATTGGGTTTGACCTGATCAAGTCATGAGATGACCTAATCGCTATGGGCATTTTGACCTTGATTTGATCAGAACCAGGACCTAATTATTTTCTAATTTGATTAAAATTTTATTGGATTAGGCTAAGCCTAATTTGATTGGATTTAATCTGGTCTAATTGGGTCTAGATTAATTGGTTTGGTTGAAACCAATAGGACCAAGTCAAATGAAGTTTGAATTCAAACTCTCCCATGCGCCCACCATTTTTGACTTTTCCACTCTTGTTCTATGCCCAAAATTTTTGTACGTAACTTTTCTCTTACCCATAAGGTTTTTGCATTCCTTCTTTAATCTACTTTTGACCTTGTCCAAGGGTTGGACCAGTTCAAAGTAAGTTGAGTTTTGAATTCAACTCAGTTTGTTGGAGGTTGGAACCAATCCAACCTTATGTACTTCCCACGCCCTCCCTCTTATTTTTTGAATATTTTTGGAGAAATAAAAATATGCACACATAGAAGGAGAGTCCTTCTACATGTTAAACATATGGGAGGAGGTGTTGGATAAAGATAAGAGGCTCATTTGATTTTTGAAATCAAGTGAGTGGTTAAAACCTCCCAACCACTCAACCCTTATCGTTTTCCATGCACTTTTCCCATGGTATTCACATCAATGAATTATGAAAATTTTTGTGCATATAGAAAATGGGATTAGCATTACATGATAAAAATTTTAGAGTGATTGGGCATTAGTTTTGGATGAAAAAAAAATCTTGGAGTGAAGGTGAGCAGGGTCCTATAGCACTTTACTTTTCTCTCATGCCTCTCTTCTCTTCTGATTTTCATCTCTAAGAATACCTAATTTTTAGATATGATCTAAATGTGATTTATAGATCTAAAAGTCATCTTTCCATAAAATCTTATTTCATAGAAAAACTTCATAAAGAGAGGGCATGATAGGATTTTTAGTGTGTCAGGATTTTTAGGCCGAGTGAAACCCTAGTTTTGGGAATCTAGGTTTGGGTGGAGAGATCGAGTGCTGTGAGCATTAGATCACCATAAAATTTAACACACCTCTTCATCATCCTCCAATATTTATGTTTTGATTTTTTAGAGTATCCAAAAAATTAGAAAGTACATGATCGATCAGATCGATCATGATTAGCCGTAGAAGGCCCCAACGAGGAGCTAGCACTCCAGTAGAGCCGGTTGGGATCAGGAGCTCCATGTGGACCATCCATAGATGTTGGATGAGTGTGCAATTATAGTATAACACCATAGCTTCTTTTCATGGATTTAGATCACAAGAATCAGCTACCCATAAAATGGTATCGAGTTCTGAACTCGTATCGATCAATAGATTCAATTTGCTGATCGAATATATTTTAATTTTTTATCACATATTAGCATGTTCAGATCTTGAGTAGGATTTATTCGATATGATCAATACATACATAGTATTAATTTTAGATTAATTTTTACTTTCGCTAATATTTTATTCAAAAAAGTTTCAAAAATGCATCTTAAACCCTATGTGATTTTCTTCATAAGCCTGATAAGAGTCAAGCCAAATGCTTCTTCTACAAGAAGTGAGGGCATTGAAAGAGAAACTATCCTTAGTACATTGCCTCACTGAACCCCAATAGGATGAGAAAGAAGCAAGTAGTTGCTGGGCAAGGTATTTATATGATAACTCCTTGCAATTTCTCTATTTATGATAAAACTGACTAGGTATTGGATACTGGTAGCCCATACCATATTTGCAATTCATTACAGGAGATGTAGATTAGTAGAAGATTCGAGCAAGGCAAGAGGTTCCTTCACGTTGGAGATGGAAGATTGGTTCCAATTCTAGCATTAGAAATCTTGAAACTTATATTTGAGTCTCATACAGTTGTTCTTAGTGATTGTCATTTTTGTCCTAGTTTCTTTCTGAATATCATTTTTGTAGGCCTTTTAACCAAAGACAATTATGAATTTTCAATGAAGAAAAAAATTTATAATGTCATTATAAGTGGTACTACTATATTCTCTGGATATTTGAATATTAGTGCGTACTTGTTATTATTAGATGTGTGCACTAGAAACCAGATTGGCTAACACTTATAATACACTTCTAAGGATAATTTTATAATTTTGATTATAAATTAGTAAAAAAATTATTTTCTATCATAGTGTGTATTTAAGGTGTATGTGATACATCCTTTGAGTTAATGGTAATGACAATTCATATTTTCAAAAAGTTAAAAATTTAAGACATGAATTTTCATAATTAACTCATAAACTGCTTTCGACCGTAGGATCATCATAGAGATGGTGATTGATTTGGAAGGTTGGTGTACGATCACTTTCTTTGAATAGATAAGTCTTGAGTCTACAATGAGGAGACACTAGAGCGAAAGTATAGGTACTCATTAAAAAATGAGGGCACTAAGTATGACCACGTCGAGCATTCATAAGGAAGTCTACCTTCACATCGATGACTGGCTTGATGTTGTAGTAGTGTGTCTGGTTCTTTGATCTAAGGTGCATTGGCAATTCATCTTAAGGATGTTATAGTTTGAGTACACCATAACTCGGTCTCCTAGCCATTCAGAATCCTGAGGTGTATGTTGGCTATAGCATGTTTATTGTAGAAATTGGATTGCATCAATAAGGGATCTATCTACCTTGGTAGATGAGGAGTAGTCCTATGATGATCATGAGAATCGAGTCCATAACCATGGTAGAGTGAAGATGATAGAAAGAGTTTCTATAAGGGTTTCACATAGGACTTGAATCGAATGATTAATTCATATGATGGATATTGGGTTTGATGAGTTCAACTTAACCCTAATCCTATTGGGGCTCAAGATAGAAGAACCCAATCATACAGGTAGCTGCACTGAGAGATTCACTTTCAATTTTGATGGGTTGCCACCATATACAGCTAGGTGTCACTGGTGGATTTTGGAAGTAATTAGAATGATTTTGATGATCGATCATTCTAATTGTATGAATCAAAAAAATTCTGGTCCATCAAAAGATGTTTTGATGATGCCAATGATGAAGATCATGATATGTCTCATTACAATATAGAACTAAATCTAACTAGACCACACAAACAAGGGTTTGGATCTGGATGTCATTAATTGAGCTAACCTAGTTCGATTGATTTGGATTAGATCCAATCAGGTTCAAGGTAATCGTGCTAGCATACGATTGAGCCTGACTTTCTCCTTCCATAATCTTTTTGATTCATCCAAATCAAATCAAATTTGATTTGACTCATTCCTATATCTTGAATGGGTTTATTTTCATTTGATTAGAATAAGTCTAGGTTAGATTAATTATAAAAACTAAATTCATTCCTAATGCAATTGAACTAGGGTCAATAGCTGACCCAATTAAGAGAATTGAGGATCACATGATTAAAGAATTTTAGAAAATTCTATAAAAATTATTTTATCCTAATTTCTAGATATGTGGTAGGCCACGAGATATTATTTAGGTGTGAAAAATTTTGTGATTTTTGGAGGTGCCTAGGTTGGATTTTGATAGAGTTTGATTTGGATCAAACTCTAGAGGGAAGAGTCCTAGACGCACAAGGACTCTTACTTATCCTTTCATGCCACCACCTTCTAGATGAATTTTTGGCATCAAAACCAGATGGGATCTGGGGTTTCTCATGAAGATCAGGTCCAAGAGTCCCAATGATTGAATTAATAAGTTTTTTGGTCAAAAAGGGTCTCTTTATGGTGCTATGTCTTGTATAAGAACTCTTCTCACAAAATTGCTTCAATGTAATTTATTTTTTCCACACCCAAAGGAGCCTTCTTTCTGATATCCATGCCACCTCTATCCTCTCTATCCCTCTTTTCTACATGTCTAAAAGGTTAGGCACAAATTTGAGTTGAAGTTCTAAGATTTTTGGCACAAGATTTAGCATCTACGCAATAGTATTTGTGAGACGAATAGGCTGCCCTCAGAAGTTATTTTGAAGGCTTTACAAATTAGATCCAGATCTAATTTTTAGAGAAGAGATTCATGAGAAGAAGACGTTCAAATCCTGCTTATGTGAGTACCGATAGAGGCCAGGTGCATGCATGGCTCCTTCCAGAAACTTAGGGATCAATAGGATCATCGCAGGGCAATTAGATTACCAAATTAGGTACTTAAAATTAAATATGATTTAATTTTATTTTTAATTTTTAATATTAGATTTATATGACTAAATTTGAGAAGTCTTAGATTTGATTAGAATTTTAGAAAAAAAATTTAAAATATTTCTTCAGATCCAATTTGATCTGAACGATTTTGTGCCAGGAAAATAGGTTTTTCCTTCAATTGGTGTCAGAGCCAGGTTGCAATTTTTCATATTTATATTTGGTCTAATTATATTTTTATTTTTGATCTAACATTAAAAAGTTTTAGATGTCACATCAGCTGTAATTAGATCTAAAACTAAAAAATTAAAATTAAATCATTTAGATCTAATATGTATGAGATGCATGACTAGAGTGGGAATAGAATAGTTCTATGTGTAGTCTAGTATAATCATGTTGTTAATTTGATTAAATATAATTTTAGATCTATTTAATTTTTATTTTTTTGATAGTATAATTATTGTAATCAGATCTAAAAATAAAAAATAAAATTTTTAATTTTTGATTTATTCATATGTGATATGAAAAGATGCATATTTAGACTAGTTGTAGAATAGTTCTACAAATTATCTAGAATAGTTTTACTTTGATATGATCAAATTTAAATCTATTTTTTAGATATTATATATGATATTTTAGATCTAAAAAATATGCATGTTTAATTCAGTGATGATACATGAGATGTATGCAAAGTATGTATTAGTTAGATCATTAATTATATATGTGATATATGATCTAGATCTAACTAGTTTTGTAGTTTCAATTATATTTCTGGTTAAGGCATTCTTCTTGGCCATCTGGTCATAAGAACAAAGTATGATTTAAAAACCCTCACCTCCCATTCGATGAGTTGTTCTTATGGCATGTAAGGGTGCTACGCGTTCATCCTTAATCAAAATTCATAGCTTATTTTTTACAAAATCCTAAATCCTGAAATCCTAGAATTCTGATACATATTTTTTATTTATGAATCAAAACTTTATTAAGAATTAAGATTTTGAAACTAATTAGATCTAAAACTGAGAATTTTTAGATCTAAGATATTTTTAAAAAATTAGGTTCGGGCTTGGATAGCTCAATTAGGTCTAGCGGTTGATCAAATCGAATCAAGAGTTGGTTAGGTGGGATCAAGAGTGCTTAAAATTAACAAGCCTAATAGTTGTAAGTCAGGGTCAAGGTCGACTCACAACCACATGTGATCGATCCAATTGAGATCTAATTTGACTCCGTGGTTCGAGCCTGGATTGTAGGCTAATCCGATTAGTTTTGGTTCAATAATTTGGTGTCTAAGATAAGTTTGACAGATTCGATCAATTAGTTTTTAATTAGAAGCTACTCGATCTAAATGCATTCTTTTCGAGTTAATGGCATACTTTTTCCACCAGTCTCACTTACCTGGCCAGTCAACCCAGCTCAAATTTGAGATGGCTAACAATTCGATCTAACCCATGCCACTAGGCTTATCATAATTGTTATGATTGAGTGAAGTCTAAGAGACCTAAATCAAATCTTCCTAAGAAAAAGTTAAGTCAATTGGTCTTCCACCGTTGTAGATGTGTGGGCCCTTTTTGGAGTTGATTATTCTCGGTTGGTTACAGTGGTTTAGTTGCATTGAAAAGATGCAACCATGTCTATTAGGCATTGGATGCTATGGGTTGGAGGATGGATTGGGCTTAATATTTTGGATACGGTGAAGGACCGAATCAGGTATCCAATTCGTGTAAATGATGGGTCTAACTTAACTAAGGAGTGGATCAATATTTTGGACATGATGAGATTCATGAATTAGAGATTAGGATTAGGTTCACCATGATTAGAGAATCATTGGATAAGAGTTGTCCAATCATCGGTTGATCCATCATCAATAACTGTTAGGTAAGATGGTGAGCCAGTCGGTGGGATCGCAACATCCACTAGAAATTAATTGATCGCAAAGATTTTTGCATCTTTGCCTAGGGAATGTAGGAATTCAAGAAAATAGTGGAAGCCTAATTTATTTAAAAATAAAATTTTTAAATAAATTGATTAATTCTAACTATAAACTCTAATCAAAAACTTTGACTCTATATAGAAAAATGTCTGCATCCAATCCACTAGCCCGTATCCTGGAAACCATAAATTGATCGGACCCAACTTCAAGGATTGGCTCCAAAACTTTAAAATTATTTTGGATTTTGAGAAGTTGACTCATGTGTTAGAACAGGACCCTCCCACTTTACTAGCCCATCCATGCATTGATTAGAGAGCATCTCTAGAGAAGTGGATGGATGATGATAATAAAATCAGGTATTACATATTGGCCTCGATGTCTGATGAGCTCTAGCGCCAGCATGAAGACATTAGGACTAGCCACCAAATATTAGCTCACCTGCAAGAGTTGTTTGGTGAACAAAGTCATGCAGCCAATTATCAAGTCACTAGAAGACTTTTTAAGGCTCAAGTACATGATGGACAGTTGGTCTAAGATCATTGTCTGATGATGATCAAGGACTTAGAAGAGCTTAAGAAGCATGGTGTCAAGTTGGACAAGGATTTGTAGATTGATATAATTTTGCAATCCTTGACTGATGAATATGGGCAATTCATCATGAACTACTATATGTGTTGGTGTAAAATCTGATTGCCGTCGGAGAAGTGCTAGAGTCGGAGAAGATGAGGTCACCGTCGATGACCTACAAAATAAGTCTCATCCAGAGCCTGAGGTTGTGGCTCTAGCAAGACCCTCTGACGATCAAGTTAGCTTTTTCGGCCAATAGAAATGGAGTGCCCAATCAAGAAAGTTGCAGAGTTTCAAAAAGAGAAGAGAGCCTGGAGAAAATATATCTAGAGAGTCTCTTTTATAGATGGAGCCTCTAACAAACTGATAGTGATAGCCATAACTATCGGGTAGTAGGTCGCTCGGGGCCACGTAAAGTTTGTTATGGAGGATAGTATTTGTTGTTGCGAGGTACCAGTCCATTTGAGATTTTATAGTCAAAGTTCAGAGGGGTAGGCATTGCTTGGTGATGACCTTTGAGCTATATCAATTCTAGAGGAGTTTGAACTCCTTTGAGGTAGTCTAGAAGTGGGTCAACTCATATTGTGTACGATTGGACTCTTGTGGAGAGCTTCCTAGATGAATGCGAGGAGTTTGGCCGTTGTAGGGGTCCGAAAGGGGTTCGGCCACTGGGGGAGTCTGGAAAGAGTTCGACTGCTGAAGGAGTCCGAAAGGGTTTGATCTCTAGAGGAGTCCAGAAGGAGTTCGACTACTATAGGAGTTTGGAAGAAGTTCGACTGCTGGAGGAATCTAGAAGTAGTTTGGAAGGGGTTTGGCTACCGAAGGGGTCCGAAAGTAGTTCGACCACTAGAGAAGTTCCAAGAGAAAGAATTCTTGATCGAAGCTCTTTTGTGATTATCAATTACATTAGGCTAAGCATCAGAATGGACTTCAGCGGGAGCAGGATTTATCCCTAATAATAGTCTCCGTACTCTCGAGTTCGAAATTTGAAGGAAGAGAAAAGGCAGCTGCCAAAGTTCGATCCCGAGTTCCCACGCTTGTTAGGATGAGACGTTTTGGTGTTTACCATGCTATCACCGAAGCTTTCTAAGTCTAAAATGAGTTCAAAATGATGGCCCTTTGAATTTTCTGCCGAAACTCTGCCCCAGGTATGGTGCCATAAATACTCTACCCATTGCCGCTCCTCTATCATGATGAGTGGGACACACAGCACACACTGACTGACCGAAGTCAATCCACAATCATAAGTACCTCGAATTACCTTTAGCTATTTAAGTCCTTCTCCTATTATTCGGAAGTCATTCTTGCCTGAGTCTTCTCCTTCCTTCAGCCCCCGTTCGTCTTCTTCCTAAGGATCTTAGCCTTCTCTCGCTTTTCGGAGTTTCGGACATCCTTTCGATTGGTCCTCATCGCGTCCATCATCCTTTCATTCTCATTGCATGGTTTAGGTCAGTTTCCTAACCCTACCCTTAGGTTATTCGTACTTATCACTTCTGGTTCCTTACTTTTCTGATTTTTTGGTGGCGACCTTTGCTCTATGTTTTTCTTACATATATATATATATATTATATATATATATATATATATATATATATATATATATATATATATATTGGGGGGTGGGGTGGGGATTTCTTGGGATTTAATCTTGATCCGAATGTCTTCCGAAACCTCCCACTCCATCGATTCATGGGGCTCATTTGGACCGACCTTCTTTAACTCTGCACCTCTGGCCGAGGTAGAACCTAGGAACATGTCCTGCTCATCTTTTGCTCCAGACACCATCCCATTCATCCTTATCTCAGATGATCTTTCTTTGATCTGAATTCAATATGGAATCCCTCCAGAATATGATCTTGAACTCCCTTGCTCTGATGATCGGGTCAGCTCTCCTTCAATCGATCGATTTTGTTTGTACTTAGAAGCTTTGCACATCAGGCTTAGACTCCCGCTACCCCCATTCATAGTTGCCCTCTTCTAATTTTTAAACATCTCTTTCGCATCTATCGTACCAAACTCCTTTTGATTCATCACAGATTTCCTCTTCCTCTATCGGTTGACCAAAGTCTAGTCGATCATTTCACTTTTTAGGAATTTTTATACCTTCAAGCGCCATCCTTCTATGAAGGATTGGTGGTACTTTTTCCCCAAGATCGGCAAGAAAGGGTTATTGAAAGGTGCCCCTTCTTTCATTCACAACAGAAAGGAAAAGTTCTTTTTTGTACGTTGCCCGATCTTGATTTTAGGTCTTCCTTCATGGGGTTATATTAGGGAGTCAGTTCATCGAACTTCTAGCTTAAATAGAGCCAACCTTGATTCCTCCAACAAACTCAAGGCGTACCAAGCTCCTCTTCTTCCCAACCTTCTAAAAGAATAGACCTTGTTCAACCTAGGTCTGAGTCCCCATAACTTTGCTGGTACATCTTTTGATTTTTGAATCCATATGGTTTCGCGCATGTGTATTGCTACTGACCGCGCTTCTTTTTCTGTTATAGTGATGGATGCACAAGCTGCTGAGATGCTTATCAAAGGGCTCTACACCAAGAAGAGGAAAGGGAAGGCACAAAATGATGGCTCAAAGATGGTGAAGATCGGTTTTTCTAGCTCCAAAGTCCCCGCCTCCTATGCCGCTGCATTTAAGGTCATCGCCGGCATCGAGACTGCCCTAACTGCTGAGGTTGGCACTACTGGCATGGACCTGGTGCCTCCATGCCCTCAGGTCCCTCCGACGGGGATCGAGTTTTAGAGCTCTCTATCAAGAAAGGGATAGGGGAGGGAAGAAAAAAGAAAGCCATTGTGAACATGTCCTGCAAGGCTCGCCTTGGCGTACCGGATGGCGACAATAACAAATGAGGGGAGGACCCCTTTGACAACCCAAAGATCATCCAGGATCTTGCTAACAAGTTTTCAATGCCCGAGGTGGTGGACCAGATGGCCAACTTGGACCCACAGTAGCTCGTCTGGGGTTCTCTTGGAACCATCCTCAAGGTGATTGCTCCATTACTCGACTCTTTCTCTTCTCTTCTGCACTTTTCTTCTTCTCTCTTCTTTTCTTTAACATCAATCATTTATTACAGTCGAGTCATCAGATGCTCACCCACATCAAGAGGGCGTGTCATAAGGAGGCAGAGGCATAGAAGGCTTAGGAGGACCTTTGAGCCAAGATCTGCCATCTTCAAGAGAGGATCGACGAGGTAGAGCACCTTGCTGAGGAGAAGACGGCGAACATTGAAAGTCTTCAAGGCGTGCTTCATAAAGAGGAGTTCATCTCGACCGGACTAAAGGCTGCACTAGCCCTAGAGGAGGAAAGAAGAAAGAAAGTCAAAAATAGGATTGCCGAACTAGAGACCCAAATGGCAAAGTCGATTTCGGAGGCAATGATCCAGGCCATGAAAGAGTTCAAGACCTCTCCCGAGATGCGGAACCCGAATGTCAAGTTCGGCTAGGAAGCATTTATCAAGGATTTTGAGCTCTACGAAGGCAGGATAGCATGGAGGTTCCCTGAGCTTGACCTTAGCTTTTTGGAGGAGGAGGAAGACAACATGGATATGGGACCATTTAATGCCGTAGTCGACCCTACCTTCAATGAGCTCGCTTCTGGCCTGTCAGAACATATCGCAGAGGTGTCTGAACCAATTCGAGAACTTAAGGCGGTCGAGAGCGATCTGGCTCCGCCCTCCATCGTCCCTCCCAAGGTTGAGTTCTTCGAGTAGTTGTACATTTTTCTTCTCTTTTTTTTTTATGCAGATGTATTTAAAAACATCCAAGTAAATAAAAGACAAATCTCTTTCTAGCCTTAAACTTTGTGTTATCATTTGTATAGTTCAGAATGCTCTTGATGACCAAGGTCATGACTCCCCTCTTCCAGTTGACGTCGATCCTTTGCCCTGTGGGGTTCCAATTAGACCACTGATTAGGAGCTTGAAGAAGGAGGTTCATCACTTGAAGAAGAAGTTGAGAAAAATCTAGGATGATCTTCAAGAATCAGGGAAGAACGCTTCGAAGGCAACTATCAAACTTATCCACCTCAGGAACCTGCACAGGAATGACTCCACTAGTTTCAGCATTTAAAATGGCAGCTTCGAGAAAGAAATGGCTGAACTGAAAAGAAGCGCTAGCAACAAATCTTGGGAGTTAATGACAAAGATCCTATCCCTTGAGATCGACCTTACGATGGCAAAAAAAAGATTCAACTACTGGAGGGAACTTCGTCATGGTCATCCGACTGGGCCCGGTATGATTGGGACTGGTCCAAGAGGTTTTTCAAACCTTAGAGGCAGCTTCATGATGCTGAAGCCTGGCATAATGAGAATAACCTAAATTGATCGAACAAGGTGACTAGGATCGAGCATGAGCTCCGGGCAGCTAACAGAAGGTGAGCCATCTCCAGCAATAATTGGCTGATGGTCAGCAGGCTATCTCTAGTAGAGAGTCGGAGGAGATTGCCTTCTTGAAGAAGAACGTCGGTGAGTTTTCAAAGGCTATCGAGGCAGAGAACGTCAAAGTTCAGCGATTGAAGCACCAACTGATCTATGAGCATCAAGTTGTGTAGGACGTAGAGACCGAGGCCGAGGTCCTAAGGTGGCAGTGGTGGGAGCTCGAGGGCCAGTTTGGGCATATCAATATGGTGTACATAGATAATTTGTATAAAAAGAAAGAACTTGAGGAAAAAATTGTTAGGTTGAAGCAGGCCTTGGTGATGGCCGGCATCGATGACCCAAAGCCTAAGGAGTCCAGTCCACCTTAAGGCTTCGCCTCCTTTTATATGTTATTTGTATTTTTTTTTTATAATCGGCCATGCCGATCCCTACCGCGTTGGCTTCCTTATAATATGTAATCGATTTGGCCGACCTTCATCCTACTTGTAATAAATTTAAACTTGTAATAATACCTTATCCATCATTGCCTTATGTGAATGCAATGTTCGCCTTCAATTCTTCTATCTTTTTTTGTAATTGATCTTGCCGATCCCTTGTCTGTCGTTGCCCCATGTGGGTGCGATGCTCGCCTTCAATCCTTCTGTCTTCTTCTTCATTTTTTTTATAACCAGGGCCTCTCTCCTTATCTCATCTAAAATGAATGAGGTCTTAAACTTTTCTCATGTTAGGATAAGATTCTCCTCCTATTCCTAATAGGTTGTAGGGGCACATTAGGACCGTTGTCTGGGCCTCTCTCCTACTCTCATCTAGAATGAATGAGGTCTTCGACTTTGCTCACGTTAGGATGAAGTTCTCCTCCTATTCTTAATGGACTGTAGGGGAACATTAGGATCATTGTCAGGGTCTCTCCTCATCTTATCTAAAATGAACGAGGATTTCGACTTTGCTCACGTTAGGATGAGGTTCTCCATCTATTCCTAATGAACTGTAGGAGCATATTAGGGCCGTTATCAAGGCCTCTCCCCTCATCTCGTCTAAAATGAATGAGGCCTTTGACTTTGCTCACGTTAGGATGAGGTTCTTCTCCTATTTCTAACGGACTGTAGGGGCACATAAGGGCCATTGTTCAGGGCCTCTCCCCTCATCTCGTCTAAAATGAACGAGGCCTTCGACTTTGCTCATGTTAGGATGAGTTTCTCCTTCTATTCCTAATGGACTGTAGGGGCACATTAGGGCCCTTGTCAAGGCCTCTCCCCTCATCTTATCTAAAATGAACAAGGCCTTCAACTTTGCTCACGTTAGGATGAGGTTCTCCTCCTATTTCTAATGGACCGTAGGGGTACATTAGGACCATTGTCAGGGCTTCTTCCCTCCTCTCATCTAAAATGAATGAGGCCTTTGACTTTGCTCATGTTAGGATGAGGTTCTCCTCCTATTCCTAATGAATCGTAGGGCATATTAGGGCTGTTGTCAGGATCTCTCCCTTTCTCTCGTCTAAAATAAACAAGACCTTCGACTTTACTCATGTTAGGATAAGGTTCTCCTCCTGTTCCTAATGTAGTCGTTTTTGTCATGAGATTAAGTTCAGAGGGTTGTCTTCCTTTATTACCGGTATACAACAAAGATTAGGGTGCTGAAGTAGGAGGATTTCATTGTAATCAAATCATCGGTAATACATTTGCAGATTTTCCAAATTTCATGGTCGACGTAGGTCTACCCCCTCGAGTTCTTTCAAGTAGTACATCCCGGGTCGGACGACTTCCATAACCTCGTAGGGTCCTTCCCAATTTAGTGCAAGCTTTCCCTGGCTCTGATGTTGAGAGATAGTGGCTAGCCAAAGCACTAAGTCTCTCACTTTGAATATTTTATCTCTGACTCTGAAGTTATAGTATCGGATCACCCTTCGTTTGTAGGCCACCATCCAAACATGGTCTTCCTCTCTTTTTTCTTCTAGTAGATCGAGGTTGGCTTTGAGATCCTGCGGCTTATGCTACTTGTTGAATGCCACTACCCACACCAATGGAAGCTTTAGTTTGATCAAGATGACTGCCTCTATTCCAAAAGCTAAGGTGAACAATATTTCTCCAGTTGGCAGCCTTTGGATAGTATGGTATGTCCATAGAACATGATAAAGTTCATCCGCCCAGGCCCCTCTTACTCTTTTGAGTCTTGTCTTGATGCCTTGCAATAGGATCTGATTGGTCACTTCAGCTTCTCCATTTGCCTGTGGGTGAGCTACCGACGTAAAGTGGTGTGAGATATTCAGACCTTCATAGAACTCAATGAACCTCGCCCCAATGAATTATCGACCATTATCTGTTATTATAGTTTGGGGCAGTCCAAATCTACAGATGACTGACTTCCAAATGAAGTCCTACACCTTGGCTTCGGTAATCATTGCCAGTGGTTCGGCCTCGATCCATTTAGTGAAATAGTCGATGGCGACTAGGAGAAACTTTTGTTGCCTAGATGCCATTAGGAAGGATCCAAGAATATCCATTCCCCACTATGCAAACAGCCAAAGAGCACTCAATGGGGCAAGCTCCGCAGCTGGTTGCCTTTGAACATTCGCGTTGCTTTGGTAGCGGTCGCATCTTCTGATGTAATCAACACAATCACCGTGCATAGTCGGCTAGTAATTACCCTTATCGGAGTAGCTTATATAGATAGGAGATCGGTCCATCCCAGATTGGCTTCGGCAAATTCCCTCGTGCACTTTCCATAGTATAAATCGATTCCTCTAGAGGATCAGATGGCACCGTCCAATATGGCAGGGATACGATCTTTTTACTATAGACTAATTTTCATAAAGAACATTACCAGGAAGGTATTGTGTTTTCTCAACTTTCTAGCCTTCTTTTGGATTTCATGAGGAAGAACGTCCCATCCTAAGATAAGCGGTCAGGCGGGTCCAATCCAGTAGGGCTCTTTTGGCCGACTCTGCATGATGGGCTGTGGTTGCCTCTATGCTATGGGCATTTCAATATCTCATAATAAACTTCTTTCAATAAGCTCGTTAGGAGCTATGGGTGGCTAGCTTGGAAAGAAGGTCGGCCTAGGCATTTTTGTCCGCTCTTGAAATTTATCTGAATGCTGGAAGCTACCGAAGGCTGGGTTCAAGCTCTTCACCCTTCTAAGATATTTTACTCATGCTTTCTCTTTTCGGGCTTCATAACTACCTGGCTGACGTACCGGGCACAACTAGTTATGGAGTCACTGCAAATCTGAACCAATCAGCTCCGTATTCTTTGCTACGCTGAGCCGGACTAATTAGGGCCTCAATATTCTGCCCCACTTAATTTATCGGTTGCGAATTCAGAAATGTAGTGCATACTTCATAATGGATTTCTCCATTAAGAATTGATCGCAGATCGAGCCCAGCGACTGCTGCTCGAAAGCATTGGAGAGCCATCAAACATACAGGAACCAAAAATCTGTAGAAGGTTCGTTTCTTGGGTCTTTCTGTATGTAGGCTTGGGGTGAAACCATGAAGGATTAGATATT